>BSBK01002038.1:0-5000 GCA_027943335.1 Chamaecyparis obtusa
TTGAGTGCTGAGGAGATGAAAGAAAAATAGGAACACAATCAAGCAATGTTGGAGATTGCATCTGCCTTAAGCTATCCTAAATTTGAAGATATCAAAGATTGCACTACTGCAAAGAAAATGTGGGATACTCTTGTAACCATCTATGGTGGTGAGACAAATGTGCTGAGAGAAAAAGTTAAAAGCTTGAGAGGTAAGTTTGATGAAATGAAAATGCAAGAAGGTGAAAAGATTGCTCAGTACTATGGTAGAATTAAGGAGATATTGAATGCTATTAGAGGAGATAATGGAATCATTGGTGATGAGATTTTTATTGGTAAGGTATTGAGAACTTTTCTTCTTATCTATGCAATCAGAATTTCTACAATTTAAGAATCAAGATGTAACCCTGGTAATGTTCTAACTCTGGAAAGTCTTGTTGGTAAGCTTACTACTTTTGAGCTATCTAACTATGATAACTAAACTGTTCCTATTGTTGAATCTGCATTCAAGTCACAAATGGTTTTGCATAAATCTAAGAGAGAAAAAGAAAAATGTGTGAAAAGTGAAAGTGATAGTGACACTTCTGATGAGGAACTAGATGATCTTGAGGCACTCATGGCTAGAAGATTAAAAAGAGGGAAATGAAAATATAAAGGTAAACTTCCTATAATCTATTTTTCATGTAACAAAGTTGGCCATATTGGTACAAGATGTCCTGACAGGAATGACAAGGATGAGGAAAGAGAAAGAAAGTACAAGGATAAGAGAGATAATAGAGATCACCGAAGGTACAAAGACTACAAGGACAAAGGTAAGAAATCATGTTATATTGCTGAAGAGGAAACTGACAATGACAGTGATGATTTTGATATTGAAGTAGTTTATGTTTCTATGAAAGATGATTCTGATGAAGATGAGAAAACTACACTTATTTCCTCTATGAGTAAAGGTGATAAATGGATTATTGATAGTGGTTTCTCAAATCACATGACTGGTGATAAAAGTAAATTTGAAACCCTAGATCATTACAAAGGTAGAATTGTTAAGTTTGGTAATGATGCACCATGTCATGTGAGAGGTAAAGGATCAATTAAGATAACTAATAAGAACACATGTGAAAATTCCTATTGGGTTGAAGGTCTTAACTACAATTTGCTGAGTGTTGCACAACTTAACAACACTGGTTACCAAGTGGAGTTTCATCATAGAAAGGCTAAAATATTTGATGCTACTGGTGAACTAATTGGAAGTGGAGAACAAACTAGAGGTAACTTGTTCTATCTAGATCTATTTGAAGAGACATGTTTGTTTGTGCAATTTGATGATGTATGGTTATGGAATAAGAGGATATGTCATGTAAAATTTGACAATCTAGTAAATATTAGTAAAAAGAAGAAAGTTAGAAGTTTGCCAAGATTGAAGAAACCCGATAATGTGATGTGTAAACAATGTCAGTTGGGTAAAATGACCAAGTCTAGTTTCAAGAGCAAGACATTTACTTCTAAAAATATTTTGGATTTGGTTCATAATGACCTTTGTGGACCTATGGGTGTACAAAGTTATTGTCGTGCTAAATATTTTATTTTGTTTGTTGATGACTACACTAGGATAATGACTGTAATGTTTTTTAAAGAAAAATCTAATGGATTTCAGTTGTTTAGGTGGTACTTGGAAAAAGTTGAAAAAGAAACAAGTAAAAGCTTGAAATGTCTAAGATCTAACCGAGGTGGAGATTTTATATCAAATGAATTCAATCTGTTCTACAATGATAGAGGAATCAAGAGATAGATGTTTGCACCTAGAACACCTCCACATAATGGTATAGATGAGAGGAGAAATAGGTCAATTATGGATTTTGCAAGAACACTAATGATTGATGAGAAGGTTGCACAAAAATACTAGAGAGAAGTTGTAAAAACAACTATTTATACCTTAAACCGAGTACAAATCAAGAAAGGTACAAATGCTACACCTGATGAATCATGGCATGGATTTGCACATAATGTGAAATACTTTAGAATCTTTGGGAGTAAATGCTATATAATAAAAGATAATAGGAATGTAAATTTTGATACAAAAAGTGATGAAGGCATATTCCTAGGTTATTCCACTAAGAGAAAAGCTTATAAGTGTTTGAACTCCAACACTAACAAAGTTGTGGAAAGTGCAAATGTGAGAGTTGATGAATATGTAGAGAAGAAAAAAAAAGAAGGTAAACAAGAACTTGAAGATTATAGATCTTTTGTCTACATGGAAGAAGGAGAGGAGAGTAAAAAACTTACACCAGATGCAGAGTCATGCGTAAGCAATGCCAAGCATCAAGAGGATGCTGCCGAGCATCAGGAGAATTTTGTCAAGCATCAAGAGGATGTTGTCAAGCAATCGGAAGTAGAAACTAAAAATTTTCATGATGAACCTAAAGATCAAGAAGAAAATAAATATGAACCTACATTGGCACAATATGTGAGGAGACATCATAAGCCTTAGAAAATCATTGGAGATAAGGAATCTGAAGTCTTGACCAGAAGTAAGTTGAAAGACCCTACATGTTTACTATGTGCGTTTGAGTGTAAGATAGTAAAAGATGCTTTAGAGAATGAAGATTGGATTCAAGATATGAATGAAGAAATAGATCAAATATACTAGAATGATACCTGGACTTTGGTGTTGAGACCAGAAAACAAGAATGTTATTGGAAAAGAATGGGTATTCAGAAACAAGCTTAATGAACATGAACAAGTCACAAGGAAGGCAAGATTGGTATGCAAGGGTTATGCACAAGAAGAAGGAATAGACTATGAGGAAACATTTTCCCCAATAGAAAGACTAGGAGTGAGAACTCTACTTGCATATGCTACATATAGAGATTTCAAAGTATATCAAATGGATGTCAAATCTATATTTCTGAATGGTATATTAGAAGAAGAAGTATACATCGAACAACCTAAAGGATTTTTTGATCCAACCAAGAATATATGGTTTGCAAATTGAAAAAGGCACTGTATGGATTGAAACAAGCCCCTAGAGCATGGTGTGAGAGGCTTCACAATTATTTGATAAAGATTTGATTTACAAGGACAAATGACAACATCAATCTGTACATGAAAGATGAAGAAGGTAAAGGGATTTTGTTAGCTGAATTTTTTGTGGATGATATCATATTTGGAGGACAAGATGTCCTATGTCAGAAATTTTCAAATGAGATGCAAACTGATTTTGAGATGTCTATGTTTGGTGAGATAAAATTATTTGTAGGATTGCAAGTCTAGTATCAGATGGAGAAAGGTATTTTTATCACACAATCTAAATAAGTCAAAGAGATACCAAATTTTTTTGGTATGGAGGATTATAGACTAGTAAGTACTCCTATGGCTATTGGATAGAAACTATCTAAAAATGATGATGCTACTAAAGTGAATCAAACCCTATATAGATCCATGATTGGAAAGCTACAATATGTTGTCCACAATAGACTAGATATAGACCTAGTAGTTGGGATTGTGGTAAGATTCTCTGTCAATCCTAAGGAAAATCATGCGATGGTTGTGAAGAGAATATTGAGATATCTGAAAGGGATAGAAGATTATGGATTGTACTACAAGAAGAATGAGAATTTTGAACTAAGAGTCTACACTGAGAAATTTGAACTAAGAGTCTACACTGATGCAAATTGGGTAGGAAATGTTGATGACAAGAAAAGTACAAGTGGTGGAGAATTCTTTTTGGGAAAAAGATTAGTCTCCTAGACAAGCAAGAAAAAGAACTGCATTTCCCAATCTATAGTAGAAGCTGAGTATGTAGTAGCTACAGTGAACTATTCAAATCTAGTATGGATCAAGCAATTATTGAAAGGAATGAAAGAGGAAATCATTGAGCCAGTTGTTATTTTCTATGATAACACAAGTGCTATCAACATATCAAAGAATCTAGTGATGCACACAAAGACTAAACATATTGCTATCAAGTATCATTACTTGAGAGAAGTGGTACAAGATAAAGAAGTGAGAATGGAATATGTGAATACAAAGGAACAACTAGCAGACATATTCAAAAAAGCTTTACCTAAGGATGCTCATGAATATCTTAGAGGTAAATTAGGGGTGCTTCCCCTAACTGAGACTACCTAGTCATCTAGGAGAACTGCATCAAATGAGCTCCATAGAATATATGACAAACTAATGTAGGAAAGGTCAGATTTTAGGAACTACCTAGAGTTGTGAAAAGTACAACAAATTTGATAATTAGTCATAAGAAAGATGACAGATGGAGAAATACTGATACTGAACTGACAAGATGGAATTTACATAAGAAAGATGTAAGTGCTAGATACTACTTTGGCATTATTGTCAAAGAGGGAGAGATTCAGATGAAAACACAAGAATAAAGAACACTGAGGTATATGTTCCAAGATTCAGAGATTCAAAGAATCAGAGGGAGAGAGATATATAAAATATTCAGAGGGAGTAACTATGTGAATGGTCAAGCAAGGCTAAGTTGTTGTGAATCAGAATGAAGCTAAGGATATTATAAATCTCTTTGATACAGTGACAAATTTTTTGGATTGGTTGGTAAATCATGTGTTATTCATGTGGTGTTTCCATCAATGCCAAAGAGGGAGATTGTTGTAAACTGCAATTGAAATAATTGTTGTATTGTCATTGATGTCAAACCTTAATTGGTATGACAATTTCTATCTAAGAATGTACTATATCTATTGATTGATGAAATGGATTAGGGAAAGGGAGATAAGAAGAGAACCTAAGGAAATGTTGATTTATTTGATACTTCAATGGGTACTTGATTATTTGGTACATTGATAAGATAATGTATTGCTAATCTAAGTAAGAAGAAAGACTGAAGAAGTAGGCTTAACTGAGAAAAAGTGAAGAAATCTAGTTTAATCCAAGCGATCTTAGTGTCGACCAAGCGCTAGTATATGCCGAGTAAATTTAGTGTTGACCGAACATTAGTTTATGCTGAGTGACGTGAAACTACCGAGCAAGACAGTGTTAGCCAAGGAA
>BSBK01002038.1:10000-330000 GCA_027943335.1 Chamaecyparis obtusa
TCAAGGAAAGCCACAGTTAGCTATAGATTATGCCACCATTTCCAATGGGTCACAACTAGCTTCATTGGTTTCTGACACTCTCATTTCCTTGTGTCACTTCTCTTGTAGCCCTCTGGGACAGATGATATTAATGACAAAGGTATAGGTAAAAGGAAGGTGATCCCATAAGATATTTACCATGTGTTTCATTTAGGATCTCATATTTATTACATAATAGATTCTCCTCTCTTAGGGACGAGGATAGCCTAATTGATGGTTTCCAATGAATTTTAGCTCCTAGAATATTCAAGGTCTTATAGACCTCTCTTGAAAATATTATGTTGGAGATTTTTCATCATAGGTTTCCTCAAATTGATGTATTTTTCCTTTAGGATATTAAGATTTCTTATTTTTTTCTTGTTGTGGCATGTCGTGTTATTAGGCCACATAGTTTGGCTTTTTCATCTGACCATGAATCTGGTAGTGGAGGGGTGGTTACACTATTGGCACCACACTGGAAGAATTTTAATTTTAATCATGGTGAGGACTCCATGCACAAATTGGTTTGGATTCTCATAAAAAATTAACAATCATCCTTTTGTTATAATTAATATTTATGCCCCAAATGATGCAGTGGAAAGAACGTACCTTTGTCATTTTATAGTTGATTCATTACCTTCAACAACTTGGTTTATGTGTGCTGATTTTAATATGGTTGAAGTGGATTCTGACAAGGATGGGACTTCACCATTCCAGTGGATAGGTAGTAAGTGCAAGGCTTGGTTCTACATGTGCAATAAATTAGGACTTATTAATCCCAATACCAACCATCATCTTTCACATGCAGTTTGGCATACTTGAAGTAATTTCATGACTAGTTCTAACAGTCTTTAAATGCCTTAGTCATGCCATCCTCTCTTCTTAGTACTTTTTTCTTTTAGAATAGAACAATATTTTCTAGTCTTGCATTTGTCTGATGTCACCCTATCAAACCACTTTTCCATTAAATTTTCAATTGAATGGTCTGAAGCTTTTCCACATCCCTCTCACATGGAATTTTTTTAAATACGTCACTTCTAAGTCACCCACCTACTCTGGTCCACATTCAAAAAATTTAGAATCTATAGCCTCGACCCGCTCAATCCTCAGGTTGGATTTTGTGGCAGAATTATTCTATTAATTGAATCACTAAATTCCTCTATTTTAATGGGAAACAAATAGCTCAATTCTGCTAACAAACTTATGATCAAACCACCAATGAATTACATGAAACAATTGACATCTTAACATCTCATCCTTTCTCATCTGAATTGTAGTTCAAGGTGTCAACTCTTCATCACTTGAAGCAAGTTGTTAATAGTTATGCAGCTAGAGGTGCTAAGATTAAGGCATGTTTTCATTAGATGAAAGTGGGAGATCAGGATAGTAAGGAGTTCTTATCTTGTCTACACCCTAGATACTCCAAGTATAAAAAGGATCAGAGAGGGGTCTTCAGTTATTACTGAACTTTCAGACATTCTCCTGGCCTTTGTCAATCATTACCAAAAAGTTTTCACTACTCAAACCCCTACTCCTACCACTTAACAATCCCTCGAGGATTTTCTTGCATCCATCCCTAATTGTTTGTAAGACTCCCAAATATCTTATTTGTGACTAGACCTTGTCTATTCAAGACCTTAAGGAAGTGTCTCTTTCCATGGCCAATGAAAAATCTGCAGGATGTGGTGGATTTCCTTGTGAATTTTATAAATATCTTTGGGATTGTGTTGGGTGAGACCTTTACCATGTTTATCTTGAAGCATTTTAGAATGGTTCCTAAGGAGCATAAATAAATAAAGGTGTAATAATTCACCTAAGGTAAAGAATAAAATGTGAAGATCTATAAGCTCAAGAGATATCACAAGTAAGAGAGACAAGATTTAATATGATCAAATGAATATCTCAATAATGATCAAATGATAATGGATCAGATATAAATACAATGTAGGAGTTCCTAAATATATAGGCAATGTGATAAGAATACATGATAAGGAGATGATAAGCTATCAACCACACTAGGTGGAATCACATGTCCACCTAAGTTGGATCATCCTCCACTGTACATCAAAGTATGTGAAACATGTGCAACAATGAGAGGATGATAATGTGATAAGAGAACTAAGGGTGGATCTTACAAATAAAGAGGTATGCGATGACAACTATCACCATCTAAAATGAAAATTCTCCTAACAATGTGCTAAAATGAAATGCAAAATCCTAGGTGTCTCAAATTTTTCTCTGAGTGTGTTTATCGATGTAGATTGGGCAAGTAATGTTGATGATAGGAAGAGAACAAGTGGTGGAGCATTATTTCTTGGTGAAATATTAGTCTCCTGTACTAGTAAAAAGAAGAATTGTATTTCTCAGTCTATTGCAAAGGCATAGTATGTTGCTGCTACTATTAATTTTCAGCAAGTGATATGGATAAAATAGATTCTTGGGAGAATTCATAAGAAGGTCAAAGAACTAGTTGTTATCAATTGTGATAACACTAGTGCAATAAAAATTTCCAATAATCTAGTGATGAACTCAAAGACAAAGAACATTGCAATAAAATATAATTTTTTAAGAGACTAGGTACAAGAGAAGGAGGTAAGACTTGACTATGTGCCTACTAAAGAACAATTTGATGATATATTTACTAAGAAATTACCAAAGGATACCTTTTTGTATCTTAGAGGTAGATTAGGGGTTATTTCCCTATCTTAATTAGAGGATGATGTTGATTGCATAAGTTCATATTTGTTTGTCAGAATATCATGTGTATGGATTGATGTAGAGGTGGAATACTCCGTAGGGGGATAAGTCTTAGTATGAGGTTGTGATGCAATGATGAAGAAAGAACAAATAAAGAACAATCAAGCATAATTAAAGATGACAAAATGTTTAGACAACTTTGGCATTGCTTTCGAAGGGGGAGGATAATCATTATAAAGAGAGAATATATTGTATGAACATAAAAGAAGAACATATAGGATGAGATGAAAGGAGGAGTATATGTAGATGATAAATCAATATGATAGAGTGAGTAGATGTATAAGTAGAGGTACAAATAGAAGCACAAGCATTTTTGTAAAAGTTAGTAAAAGGATTGTCATGAGAGAGACATAGTGATTCCAAGAAGAACTTAGAATTTAAGAGGAGAAGATAAGAGTTTTTCCATCAATGCCAAAGGGGGTGATTGTTAGCATAACTGATGTAGTAATGCTAAGTGTTGCATTGATGAAGATTGGTACAAATTTAATGATAGGTGAATCAGTTATTAGCTTGTCATTGATGTCAACTAATTGACTTAGTAATTTCAGTATGTTACCATATATTATGTAGGTAAATTATGAGTTGCACTATGTTTTTGAAGTTTCTATTCTAATGGAAGAATATGTTATGTGTTGTGATGATAAGTTTGTAATCATGAATTTTGATATGAAGTATTGAGTTTGTTATGTTTGAATGAAATCAAATTGGGTAACTACTAAAATAGTTAGTGGTAGAAAGTAAGTGATTTGAATGTTATCTCAAATTGGTAAAGTATTTGATGGAGCAATCATAGTATATGATATAGATAACAATGATTAGATACTATGTTGAGTATCATGACTCTTATTGGTGACATATGAAGATGGTTTAATTGACTGGAAGTGGTATTAATAGAATGAACAGGTAAGAAAGATAGGTTTCTTGAAATCAGTGAAGAAATTCAAAGTGACAATGGGATCGATGATGTTTTTAGTAAAATAGTAAGGTAGTTCTATGATTTGTAGAAAGTACTTGACATCACACTGCCCAAGATATGCATTTGAGGTGGATTATTCAATAAGTTTCTTTAGGTCAAACAAGTTTTTGAAGATGGTCCAATTTCCAAGGTGAAATCCATATGGAAGCCAACGTGGTCAAAGAAAAAATGGTTTATGAATTGTTAGATACATTTTATCTTACGTAATTTGATCTAGATCATTTGTATCTTAGATCTAGGGTTTATTTTAAGTTGGTGGAAGAAAACCTATATATTGGAAAGTTGAAAAAGAAGGTGTTTGCTGATTGTGAATTACAAAAGGATTCGGTGACAAAGCAAGTGAAGGAATCAAGTGTGATCAAGCTAGGGAAGATTATAGTGTGTGGGGAAGAGTTTCAAAACTTAATAGGATCTAATCATGTAGAGGTAGTACAATTTTATAGATCATCTTTATCTATTTCTTTCTAAACATTGTAACAGTGAAATCCCTTAATAGGGTGGATCCTAACAAATCTTTTTTGTAAATTCTCTAACAATGTGGCATTTTTATTGAATTTTTTAAAGTCCTCTAACAAGGCCGCTCCTAACAGGGAAAAGATCCTAACAAATCTAAAGGAAAATCCCTTAACCGGGTAGCACCTAACAGTGCTTTTGTAAACCTTTAACATGGTAAGCTCCTCACATGGTGTATTCCAGAAGAGTACAAATTTAGTGGGTACCAAATCCCACCATGGTTTTTCCCATTTGGGTTTTGTCTTCATTATGTTATTGATTATTTGTAGATGCATGCTATGAAATTTTCTAGTTATAATAGTTGATGTTGAATGTTTTGATGCATTAAGCTTAAAGAGTTTGAAATCAGTGAATTTGGTGATTACTGATTCACCTCTCCCCTCTCAGTAATCAGACATGTATTAAAAATTGGTATCAAAGCTAAGTTTAGAAAACAAAATGTCCAAGGCCTGGAGAAAAACCATGGAAACTCAATAAGAACCCTCTAAGGCCTTCGGAGAATATGAACCAAGAACAACTTCCACAACAAGGTAGAAAACTCCAAAATAGGAAGTAGAAAAGTCCGCCTCCTCCTTAGTATAAGAAGCCCCTAAGAATAGAACAAAAGAAGTACCTAACAGAGCCCCAATCTTAACATGACCATCTCCCTTGACAAAGACTCCACTCTTAACAACACAACCAACAACCTTCCCTCTACCAGAAAACTTGTCAAAATAGCACTGCAAGAAAACCTTGAAACTATCACAATCAAAAGGTAGTCCAAAGGGCTATGCCCTAGCATAGTCTTCAACAAAATATCCTTGCCAAAACAAAAGAGATCATGACACACTAATGGAATAGGGAAAGGATAACCAATCATTGCATACAACACAACAAGAATACCCAGAGTGGAGAAGACACCCCAAACGCACCCAAATTTCATGCCATCACCACACAAAGATCCTAGAGCCTAAAAGAATGATAGGACAATGTAAAAAAACTCCCTAATGCCTCTCCCATCATCATCTTCAACTCTATCTGAATGTTCCTCTTCCTCAATATCACTGTATGGACCTGAAACTCTAGGTGCATTTCCTCTCCCACCTCTCTCTCCTATAGAAGTCTAAAAAAATATTATATATTATGTTAATTTGGAATCCTTTCAAATTAAAACATACAAACTTAGAAACTTTCTTAGTTAATTTAAAATTTTTACATATATTATTAATTTTATTGATTTCTACTTAACCCATAGACTTTTATTGTGAACTTACAATTAATGATTTAATTGTCAAGGGTTGATTTTATAGTTCACTAGAGTTAAACTAATAGAGTTTTTACTGATTTAATTGAAGATTAAGATGGGGATGTGAATTTTCTATTTATAATAACCATTAGTTTTTCCCTCTAATTTAGTTTTGATCTCTTTCACATAAATTTACTTTTAAAAAATAATTTTGGATTGTAAAAAAAATGAATAATTATTTTAAATATACTTGTGTGTGTATGTTAAACACCTTCATGAAATTAGGATTATTAACTAACAATTCAAAGCAAATTTAAACTATGAAATGAATTTAACATCCATGACATCTGATGGTTCTCTAATTAGATGTGGTAAGTAGAGCTCTCAGCTTTGTATTCCCTACTAGTTACACTTCTAAAATGAGAAATAAATGATACTCATATGCTTAATCTAGCTCACAATTCTCCATTATACTATGATAAAATGAAAATGCAAATGATAAATGCTCTCAAATGCTCTTAATTTCTCATGAAATTGACTATAATAAGGATGCTTTACTCTTCAAATCTCTAATTGCTTCTTATGCTCACAAAATGCCTCTTATTTATAGTAAATTCCCAAGAGTACAGGGTAGAGTGAAGTAATCATGATTTAGCCTTGGTTGAGTCAAAAACTTTGCAATATTTTTAAATGGGGGGACAATTTAAATGTTTGTCTCAAAGCTTTGGACAAAGGGACAAAATTGAGTGGATGAGAGTCAAAGTTTGAAATGTGTGATTGAGATTCAATTCTTTTGAGTGATCCATGTGCTTTGTGTTCTCAATTCTCATTGGTTGCTCAATTTGTTGTTGAAAGATATTAGGATTAATTAAATTCCATTAGTTAATTAAATTAGCCATGTAAGGGAATAGGTTCAATTTGATTTTTGATTTAACAACTATACAATTAATTGATTAAAATCAATTATATAGTGCTTTTCACCCCTTTAAGCTTTGATTTAATTATTTAATGTCATTATTTGATTTTTCATTTGATTTAATGATTTTGTCCAATTTTGATTAATAAATATCCATTTTAATTTGATTTGATCCATTTTGATGAGAATTTGTGCATTTTGATTAAGAATTTTCCATTTTGATGATTTAAAGCACTTGTCCATTTTTTAGTGTCTACAAATGCCCCTCTTTGAATTGATGTGTGAAGAACATTGATTCAAAGAAATTTTTAGTCCTAATCACTTTTAGGTCCTGATTTACTGATTCTGATATACCACCGATATGATTGCTAGGTCCTGATATGAGATTGATTTTTGCTTAATATGATATGCCTCGAATATGATTTGATAAAATGATATGTGCTCCACTGATAATAGTTCAAAAATTTTGATGTCCCAGATTCACTGATGTTTTGATGCCAATTTGATACTCTTATGATGCCCCCTCAGAAATTAAACATATTGATTGCCTAATTTGAAAGATTTGGTGAAAATTGATTAATTGATTGATTGATTGAGTCAATATGTTTTCATCTCTGAAAAACATTGATGATATGAAGATTCCAACAAATGCCCTGGTTTGATTGATATGTTAATGAGAAAAAATATGATTTATAAAAATGTTTTTGATGTCTCCGGATGAATGATTGAACATCCAAGATAGCTAGGTTTGTTGTAGTTAAGAAAACAAGTGATTAGGATATCAAGATAATAGTACCAATGAATGTGATTTCTCAATCTGATAGGATAGTAAAACTGATATGGGATAATTGATAGGTAGGTTACTGATAGGATTGATACTAATCATATTGGTCCCACCTCACGATCAAGAGTTGGGAAACAATAAGTTGGTACTAATTGGTTGATTGATTGATTGATGTAAAATGATTCACTGATATAGAATACTGATATGATTCCCTTGATTTACAAAACAAGCACATTTCTGTAAGTTTATACATATAGTCCCTAGCTTCTTGGATATTAGATTTATGGATCTTCCTTGTTGTTGATTTTGTATCATGTTGATGTTTTATTGATCAGGACATTGATGTATCAATTTATCATTGATATTGTATCTTGATATATAGATTGTTGGATCTTTGATGTTATGAACATTGATATGATGATATCAACTTTTCCTTGATTCCCCCATTTTGATTGATCAAGATAATTAACTGAAACCCCTTTTCCCTTGGAAAAATACCACAAATCATGCACTTAATCTAACATGAAAATGCAATGCAATGCAACTAATTGTCACTAGCTTTTTAGCAAAGAAATGCCTTAGAGAAATACTTTCATCATTGAGCATTGTCGGAACGGAAAGCAAGTACAACCATCACTGACCACATCATGATGATATGAATACTACTTTATATCATTTTTGGTAACACCGTTTTTGGAAACTAGTACAACCCTCACTAGTTGAATGACCAACTATGGGAGTATGAATACTGGTTTCAATGGATTCAATGTAGCAAACAAACAAAGGTCACCCCTCCACCCTATGTGAAAGTCCTCGATGATTCTTTGATGACCATGTCATTAGATGAATTCACATAAGTTGTTGGATCTCCCTCAAGACAGTCACTCAAAGGAAAGAAAAATATCATGTCTCCATCATGGCCAATCTAGTCGAAACATCATCGATTAGCTAAAAAGATGTGATAAAAGTCAATTCAATAAAGATCATCAAAAGCTTTAAGTGTTTTTCAATGTATCAATATTTTCATAAAGAATTTCCAAACATTCTCATCTTTTAAGTGTTTTCAATTTTTAATCCTGAATAATAAAGTCAATGAAGGTTCAAGGATCACGTTGTAGGATCAAAAATACTCAGTTGTGAACAATGATATCGATCAAAGGTTCAATAAAATCTCTCTCTTCTGAAGCTCTGATAAGTTCTCTGATGTGCAACTCATCAAATTTGTTTGAGTTTAATGCATTGCATCTAGTGAATTGATGCTTGTTTGTTGAAATCTGTTGATTAAGATCAAATGCCCCTAGTTGGATAGGAAAAATGTTGGACTTGGGCAAACTTCCAAAATATTACAAAAGCTCGGTTTATGTAAGATGCAGCTCAAAAGCACTTTATGCAAGAAATTACCAACTCTTGAACAAGATCACATTGGTTTTCCCCCAATGTCTAGCAAGATATAGGATATGAATGATGGATTTGCAAGCTAGTGGATTAGAGATGGAAAGGCCATGATGGATGAAGCATGTGAATGTGACCCGTAGGACCATCTCCTCAAGATTACCCAAGCTACGGAAAAATGATATAGCAATGTGAAGCTTATTTTTGGATAAGCCATGGAAGCCAATGATGCAGTGCTAGATAGCCTATAGGATAATGATCTTCTATCATGAAAATGAGGGATCCAAAAGAAGTGGACATGTCAAGAAGTTCTTGATAACAATTTTTGTACTTTAAGTTCTTCATTTTGATCAAGACCAAGGGGTCAATTTGGATAAGATTTTGATAAAATACCACAATCAGGATAAAGGGGTGATGGAGTCTATGAAGGGATGTTTTGGGATTAAGGAAAGAATGTCAAGAAATAATGAAGGTGAATTTGGGATGAGCAAGATCATGATAGGGTAACATGGATGCAACAAGTACATAAGATGATGGAAAGGATAATGGATGTCAAGATACTTAATGCTCATGGATGTGTTCAACCTTGTCAAGATGAAAGGTGAGAGAGGAAATATGGATGAAAGTGAGATAAATGATAGGAAGATGGAGGATATCATGGATGAAACTTGCCCCCAAGTGTGGAGTGCACGAAGGAGGAATTACAGATGACGCCTGTTCACTAGGTTTTCATCATGGTATTTGTTTCTCTTTACTTTTTCTACCAAAGTGCCTATTGCTAGGTTTTCACCAAGGCACTTTTTTTTTGTTTTCTTTTTTTTGTATTTTTCAATATTTTCCCAACATCGAGATCTTTGGACAATGCTCTTTTGAAAGATATGCAGTAATAAACCAAGGGTATAGCTAGGATGCTCAAAGATATTGATAAGAGGGATGGAAATATGGAAAATAGGTATTGGAAAATGAATGTGAGGATAAGAAGAAGGTATGTTGTAGATGGAAATGTTGGTAAAATCAACTTTGACACACACTTTGAAGAGTCGTGGAATGATGGAGGAACAACAGATGAAGGAGGTAAGGATCTTTTTGAGGTAGTGAATTTTGGGATGTAGGAACCCAAACTAAACTTGGAAAGTGGAGGATGTTTGGAAGGGGATGAAATGGAAGCCTTTGGAAGCTTGAATGTCAATTTTGATTTTTCTTTTGTTTGTAAGTCTTTCAAAAGTGACTTGGGAATCCACATAGTCTTTGACTTTCCTTTATTTTGTGATTCTTTTGAATGCATTTCTTCAATGAGGGATTTAGGAACCCACGTTTAATTTTTTTCTTTTCATTTGGTGGAAATTTGCGGTCTTTTGGATATTTCATTTTTCTTTTCATTCACAAGTTGATTATATGGGACATTGTGATTTTTATACACATATGGATTCTTGGATTTATGATTGTTATGTTTCACATCAACATTGCTTCCAGAAGACTTAAGAATTGTGGATGAATAGGAATAATATGGAGGGTTCATATGGATTGGTGTTTGGACATTCTTCAAGTATGTGTGTCTTCATTTATCTTGATACATGGTAGGGTAAGTGAATGGAGAGCTAGGGATGATAGGAATAGTTGATGGAGGAATATATGGAACTAATACGGATGGAAGGGATGAAGGCTTTTGTTTTGGGACATAGGAACCCAAAATGGATTTGGAGGATAATGAAGCCATATGGTTGTGTTTGAATGGAGGGATATAAGGTGTGAAAGGGATATCAATATCTTTGGAAAGAGCTACATTGCCAAAGTTCGCATCTTTAAGATTTATCTTTATACCAATAGGCTCATGAATAGATTTGATAGGAACACATTTGATAGGATCAACTAAAGCTTGAAGAGATTTATTATCATGCAAGGGATTTGGAAGAATGATGGTTTCTTGAGGTGAACATGTATGACAGGGAAATGATGGGATACTTTGATCTTGACAAGGATCTTCGAATGGCATAGAGATGGTATTTTTCTCTTGATTTTCAATATGCTCATTGGAAATTGTGGAAGGGATATCTTGATCTTGCTTGGGAAGTGGAGAAAATATGGAACTTGGAAGGGTACGTTGTTCTTGGAATGGAAGGATCTCATCTTGGAAGACATGAAAGGATGCAAGGGGATCATTACAGGGTTCTATAGATATGGGACCTTCATCAAATATGGGAGGGGATTGTATATAATCTTGATCTTGATCTTTATCAACATTTGTTTCTTTTCTCTTTGGATTATCCTCTTGACATGGAGCCACTTCTAAGGACAAGGTAGATGTTTGGATATATGTGGGGGATGTTTGGAAGAATGATGTAGGATCCTTTTGAAGGGGGTATAATAGGAATTGAAGCACATGAAGCTTTGAGGTCCAAGATCTTTGAAGCATGGAAATGATTTGCAGCAAGATGTAAGTTAGCTTGGGTTTCTTTTAGAGGTAGCCCTCGAGGGTAGACATAGTCAATGGGAAAAGTGTCATCATTAGGCTCATTATTTGATGCAAAAATTTTGGATAGTTGTGAAGCTTTGTGAGATGAATGAAAGATGAAAGGAGTACATGCTATGGGAGAAGATGGAAGAAGGATGAAAGGATTACTCTTGCTATATAGAGGTTGTTGGGAAGCTTTGTGAGATGGACGAAGGATGAAAGGATTACTCTTGCTATATAGAGGTTTTTGGGAAGCTTTGTGAGATGGACAAAGGATGAAAGGATTACTCTTGCTATATAGCAGTTTGTGCATTAGATCTTGCTTGAGAGTGATATCTTTCTCTTCATACTCTTTATTATCTTGATCACAAATAGGATGATCTTGCAATTTCTTTTGATCCAATATAGGTTTGTTGCTCTTAAATGCTTCTTTTTGTGAGGAAGATGAAGATATGGATGGCCCATTATTATAAAGAAAAGGACACATTGATCTTAATGATGGCTTTTCAAGTGATGTATCTTTTTGTTTTTCCTCATTCTCCCTCAAGGTTGATGTGTCAAAATCATGAGGAAGCTTAGCTCTTGATTGAGATAACTTCATGAAATATGCTTCTTTATCCCTATTCATAATTAATCCCATTATTTCCATAAACATGGGATCTTGGATTGCTTCTAAAACTTCCTCTTCAGACACCTCATCATTTTGATTCCGATCGATATTTTTATCTTGATTTCAATAATTATGCTCCATAGTAGGATTGATTTGTTTCTCAAATAGTTCCATCATTATAAATCTTTTTCAGGAATATGATCTATTTGTTGCACTGATAAGGAGTATCTCCGAAAAGGGTATCTAAAAATGATGTCAAAATCTTTCCAAACCTTCGGGAGATGTTCACTGTTTGCCCTTCTTTGTTTTTGGGCGTCACTTGCTAGTGTTTAGGCATGAATTAAAAGTTGATACATGTTGACTGGAATTGATGTAGGTGGCACTCTGCAGATGTGCAGGTGACACTTTCCTATTGATAGGCGTGATTTAATTTTTTCCAAGCATCACTTAAACTATTATAGACGTGACTTTATTGTTGATGGGCGTCACTTTAAAATTCATAGGTATAACTTCCCTATGCATAGGCGGCACTTTACTGGTCATAGGTGTAACTTCACTGTGCATAGGCGACACTTTACTAACCAGGTTGTAAATTTTAGATTTTAAAACTTGTTAGATCAGGTTTATGGAATTTTCTTGTTTGAAATTGGAACACAATCGCAAGACACACATCAAATTTTAATCATGTTCCTAAAACCACACTAAAGTGTATGTTCTTGGTCATTTTTCACAAGTATTGAACAAGAAAGTATTCCATGCAGTCTACCTATAGTCAAATTTGGCTTTTAACATTGTTTGGCTCTATAAGGTAGCTTACTAATTTATCAGGAGTTTAATGAATAATCTGTTCCAAACCATGTGCCAAGTTCTTTTTCCCACTTGTGGGCTTCCCACACGCACAAAAGCACGATTTGGTGCAATCCCCAAAAGGACTACTAGAGGAAGTGAAGACACTTTCACATAATCTAGTCACTTCCCTTTTAAGGAAAAGTGTATTTTTTTTAGAGTGGGTTGGAAAGTATCGTGGCTAAGGTGATTGTCTCCCACTTGGGTCGTTCCCTCTCACTGGCCTCATTAAGGCAATTTCTTAGGAGGCAGGCCCTCTAATGTTCTAGCATGCTCATGTAAAGCAAGGAAATGGAGTTAAGAACAAGGTTTTGGAAATTTGGTTCACCTAAAAGGTGAAGAGCATATCCCTAACTTTTTCTTTTATTTCCCAAACATAATAAGCAATGTTCAATTATTTCACCCACTAACTATATAGAATTGAGTATTTCTACTCTCTTCTACAAACAAGGGGCTTTGATCTTATGTGCTTGATTCCTCAACCTTTCTTCTTAATCAAAAAGTTCAACACCTTTGGCATTTTGATTCACTAGAAGAAGTGAAGAGCATAGGCCTAAATGCTAAACTTTCCAAACAAAGATAGGTTGTTTTGTAATTACTAGATTTTTAAATGCACAAATGCCACAATTTAAGGGAAAATATTCACTACTTTGAAGCTTACCTTTCCTTGTAGCTAGCATAAGCTAGGGGCATTTTTGAGTGATTTTTTGTCATTTTTAGCTTACCTTGGCTATAGCTCCTTTCCAATGTGCTTTCCTCCAACAAAGCTAGTCAACACAACCAACAACAATGAGGGGAACCAAAATGAATTTGAAGAAGAAAAGTTATGTATTGAACCTTAAAGCCTTATTTGCAAATTTTGAGAAAAACTTGAACTAAGGAGAAAATATCCAATTAACTGATACAAACTTATTTTTGTAAGCTTCTACAATTTTGAGATAGTTCTGATATACCTGATTTTCTTCTTCTTGTGACTCCTCAAGAACAGATTTGATGTGAGCAAAGTTTTCCTTCTTGATTTTCCTAGTCAAAGCCTTCCCTTCTTGATTGAACTTTCTCTCTGACTTTTGAGCCTTTCTGTGTTTGCTCATCTGCAGTTAAAAAAAAATAAAGAGAGAGAGAGTAAGAAGACAAAATCTATAGATTTAATAGAAAATTAAAGAAAATAGTAGTAGGCGTCATTAGTCATCTAATACGTGTGATTTAAGGATTAGCAGACATAACATTAAAAATAGCAGGCATAACTTTCCAGTGACATGGGCGACATTTAAAGTTTAGCAGGCGTAACACTTTAATTACTAGGCATGAAAAGTACTGAAAATTACGTATGATAAGCTATTTAAAGTGACAATTAACAAATACTAGGCATCAGTTAAGAGATACTAGGCGTGACAGTTTGCAATAAATTGTGTCGTAAAGGTTGTCATAGGTGGTAAAAGACAGTGAATATGTGGTACTTCTCAAGTCTCAGGCATTGCTTTATTGTCTCAGGCGTAGCAATTTATCTCACAGGCGACATTTAAATGTTGGTACATGTCATTTGACTGCTGGTACATGTCATTTCACTACTAGTACGCATCATTTAAATGCTGGTATGCATCATTTGACTATTGGTACGCATCATTTCACTGCTAGTACGTGTCATTTAAATGCTAGTACGCATCATTTGACAGCTGGTACATGTTATTTCTCCTATTTTCTTGCAAAATACATGGAAAAGTGAAGACAAAACACATAAAATCTTAATGAAAATATTAGAAATGAGGCTCAAGGCCCCACAGTGGGTGCCATTTGTGTGTGTATGTTAAAAACCTTCATGAAATTAGGATAATTAACTAACAAATCAAAGTAAATACAATGCAAATTTAAACTAAGAAATGAATTTAACATCCATGACATCTGATGGTTCTCTAATTAGATGTGGTAAGTAGAGCTCTTAGCTTTGTATTCCCTACTAGTGACACTTCTAAAATGAGAAATCTATGATACTAATATGCTTAATCTAGCTCACAATTCTCCATTATGCTATGATAAAATGCAAATGCAAATGATAAATGCTCTCAAATGCTCTTAATTGCTCATGAAATTGACTATAATAAGGATGCTTTACTCTTCAAATCTCTAATTGCTTCTTATGCTCACAAAATGCTTCTTATTTATAGTAAATTCCCAAGAGTACAGGGTAGAGTGAAGTAATCATGATTTAGCCTTGGTTGAGTCAAAAAATTTGCAATGTTTTCAAATGGGGGGACAATTTAAATGTTTGTCTCAAAGCTTTGGACAAAAGGACAAAATTGAGTGGATGAGATTCAAAGTTTGAAATGTGTGATTGAGATTCAATTCTTTTGAGTGATCTATGTGCTTTGTGTTCTCAATTCTCATTGGTTGCTCAATTTGTTGTTGAAAGATATTAGGATTAATTAAATTAGCCATGTAAGGGAATAGGTTCAATTTAATTTTTGATTTAACAACTACACAATTAATTGATTAAAATCAATTATATAGTATTTTTAACCCATTTAAGCTTTGATTTAATTATTTAATGTCATTATTTGATTTTTCGTTTGATTTAATGATGTTGTCCAATTTTGATTAATAAATGTCCATTTTAATTTTATTTCATCCATTTTGATGAGAATTTGTGCATTTTGCTTAAGAATTTGCCATTTTGATGATTTAAAGCACTTGTACATTTTTGAGTGTCTACAATACTTTTCTAAAAATTAATATGTATTAGTAAAATAATTTAATAATTAAATTTTATTTTACATATAAATAATAATTGTGTTATTTGATATAGAAAATGTGAAATTTTTGAAAAACAATTTTAATTTTATTTAATTATACAATAATAAAAATGAAAAACATGAATAAAATTAATTGTATATATAATGCAGATCAGAACTGCAGTCTTAAAACTAACTGAAGATGCACGACGGTGAGTGATGGTGAAAATGTAATGGCATGTATTTTGAGAGTTCAACATCAATTGTCGACATTAATGACGAATCTCTTCAAGATATTCATCCAAATAAAAATCAATCCAATCCAATCATTAACATTTCATATTCACTAGGCTACCATGTTCAAACATACAAATAAGAAAATAATAAAAACTAGAACTATTTTTTAACTGCATAGACATGCAGCTTTTTTATGCATTACAAAACATAATAAAAAAAATGAAAAACATAATAACATAGCATAATAAAACAAAACAGGTGAAAAACATAATAACACAACATAATACAACAAAAAGCGAAAATAAATAAATAACACAACATAATAAAAAAGAAAAAAAAAAGAAAAAACCAATAAAACACCATAATAAAAGAAAGAAAAGGAAAAACCAATAACACAGCATAATAATAAATTAAAAAAACAATAACACAGCATATTGATTCATGCATATATATTAATGCATCCTATGACTCAAATTTCGATCAGCTTCTTATTATGAACTCATTACTTTGAGACACAAACGAAGGCAGAAAGTATTGAATTGAGATGATAATGTGGTTAACAATTGAGAAACGAATGATGATAAGTGTGCTACTTTGTCTGGCCTTGGCTTTGCAGGGTGCATTTTCTATGGAAGAGGAAAGGGTGGATTTAGCAGTTTCAATGTGAGGTGGGGCCGCGCGACGTGGGGGTGGGCAAGGTGGTCAAGGTGGTCGAGGCTGGGACCATGGTGGAATTGGCGATTCTCATCATCATCATCATGGAGGAAGAAATGGCAGTACGATTGGATGTCCATGTGTTCCAGTACTTGTTATATTATCTTGCTTTCTCATGCCCTTCATTCTTTTTACATTCCACCTTCCCAGCATCTATCCAGCCATCTAAATCTAAATCTTTTTATTAATTTTTTTGAAAAAATAACTAAATCCCGCCTTGGTAAAATTTTAGATTGTTGATCTACCAGTCTTCAAGTTTGATAAATAAGGCATATTAGATGCATGGAGCATCAAGATTAGTTCAATCTATTTTTGGTGGCTACTATCTCTATATAAAGACCCCTTGCTGGAAGCTGAAAGACCTCTTTATAGAGGCACAATGTAATTCATCTCAGAAGTTGATTGAATAAAAGAGTTTCTTGTGTGTGTTCTTTCTTTATTGTTTGTTTTTGGTTAATACCTCCATTTCAGATTCTACAAAAATGTATATTTAATACCCTATTCTCCTCTACCCTTTCTTTTGTTAAGAATTAGTATCACCTATTATTTATGTTATGGACAAGAGAGTATTTCAGTTTATTCACCCATCCAATAATTAGTACTGAGAATAACTTGTACACATTGCCGAAGAACATCTATAGGAATATAACACAAGATATCATTGTGTAGTTTAATAAAGAATTGGGCACACTAATCACACAAAGAAGAGCTTGTCCCTTATAATAAATACGTCAATGGTGATTGTATAGCATTTTATTGGATATTAGCAGATAGTCTAGCAAGGCTTCATCATAATTTTGGAGATCAATCCTTGCATATTGTTTAACCTTCTGTAATGCCTAATAAATACATTTTGATCATTATTCTATCCAATATATGTATGGCTTGATGGTTTCGAGGTCTCTCATGATGGGAGGCTAAAAAAATGCTTGTCCATTTACTTCGGATTATATCGACATGAAGCGAATGGATCCTAAACTTTGTACTCATAAGATTTACATCAACCCATAATATAATCCTGTAAGGCAGCCTCAAAGGAGAGTTAATCCTGTCTTAAGAGACATAGTTAAGACTCAATTGAAAAAATTGTTAAATGCTAGTTTTATCTACCCGATCTCTGATAGGAAATGGGTTTTCCCTTTAGTCATAGTGCCAAAAAAAGGAGGAAAATGGAGAGGTTGTGTAGATTATAGAGAACTTAATTTAGCCACTAAGAAAGACCATTTTCCATCTCCCTTTATAGATCAAGTTCTTGATAATTTAGCTAGAAAGAAGTATTTCTCTATCCTAGACGATTTTAGTGGCTATAACTAGATCCAAATAGCTCCACAAGACTAGGAGAAAACCACCTTTACATGCACATGGGGAACCTTTTCATATCGAGTCTTTCCTTTTGGCTTGTTTAATGCACCAACTATATTCCAAAGAGTTATTATAATTATTTTTTCTGACATATATGCTGAATGTATGGAAATTTATATGGATGATTTTACTGCCTATGGGAACACTTTTGAAGAAGCTAAAGTTGATTTGGAAAAGGTTCTCAAAAGATGCCAAGACTACAACCTTTCTATAAACAGTGAGAAATTTTTTATGATGATGGAGGAAGGTGTTGTACAGGGACATTTTATTTCATCACATGACATTCAGGTAGATCTAGCAAAAATTGAGGTAATCAACACTATGTCTCCGTCTAAAAAGAAGAAGGATGTAAGAAGTTTTCTTGGACATGCTAGATATTATAGAAGATTTATCAAGGATTTCAATCAAATTGCAACACCTCTCTACACATTGTTGAAAAAGGATTCTAAATTCTCCTGGGATTCTAAGTGTGACAAGTCTTTCTTGCAACTTAAGGAGGTTCTAACCAAAGCACCAGTATTGAGAGGTCTCAATTGGGGATTGCCATTCCATATTCACATAGATGCCTCAAGCTATGCCATAGGAGTAGTGCTAGGATAGAAAGAAGAAGTAGTAGAGCATGCCATTTATTTCTTAAGTAAAAATGTGCAAGGAGCAAAATTCAATTACACTGTGACAGAAAAGGAATTGCTTGCAATAATTTATGCGCTAAATAAGTTGATGCAGGAGCACCCACAATAAATGATGATTAATCCAAGTCTTAGGAACTCTAGATTAGATTAGACCAAATTGTAAAACCTAGTTCCAGGATTGGCACAAGTATAAGCCCTTGGTCAACTATGGTCAAAGATGGTCAAAAGGCCTAGAATCTTAGGATTTTGCTATTTTCATGTTTGAATTAGTTTTGTGTATTCTAATCAATTCCACCATGGGGATTTGATGCCCCTTGGTGGAATTCAAGTTTTGTCTATGTACTTTCAAATTATGTAGGTTAGAGTTGGTAATTTGCAGGGAGATGACTTTGCCATGATACCCTAGGTGTACATCTCTATGTGTGCACCTTCAAAATTCAGACACCAGTCCACACAACTTGCTATTGGAGAATCACCAAACCCTGTGCCTTGGTATCTAGAAGTCTCTTATGTACCCTCACATGATCCAAGTATTGGATTTGGATTTGGGTGTACGGACGGGGTACTTGTAGTGCAAATCTAGCCTAATTAGGCCTAAGCCCAAGGGAAAATCAACATCCCATTGTGTCTTTCACTCACAATTAGGTCTTTCCCTCTTAGCATGTTGTGTTAGGTCCAAAAGGGTACCCAAATATATGATTTGTTGACAAGTTGGTGTGGAACTGTGTATTCGCAATCAATATTAATGCTCTTGGAAGGCTATAAGCCTAAAACTGGATTAGTAAGGCTAACATGCCCAAATTGTTGTCTTTGTTGAATATGAGCAGTTGCACTCTTGTGTTAGGAACCTAAATAGACCAAGGAAAAGTGTGTGGTCACCCCTGGTTCTGACTATGACATTTGGGGAAGTTTTGTGCAAAACAACTTAAGTGTCTGGTTGCCGACTAGTGATTAGTTGGACTTGGAAGACTTGAGAGGACTCAGGGATTGAGTACCCGGTTACATTAGGTTGTGATAACCTAGGACCAGGTCATTTCCTACACTTGTGATAAGTGTGAGAGGCACTTACTATTGGAGGAACCTTGTTTTAGTTCCTACTTAGAACCATTCAAGAGTTTGAAGGACTAGTTTGGTCCTTTATTGATGCTTTTGGCTGCCCACTTTTCATCATAAGTTTAGGCATTATATTAAATTGGTTATGAGATATTTGTCAATACTGATCATTCAGCTATTAAATAATTGATGAATAAACCTTCCATATCAGGAAGGTTGGCCAGATGGTTGCTGCTTATGTTAGAATTTGACATCACGATTGCAGACAAACCTACAAAAGACAATCTAGTAGCTCACTTTATATCCCATTTACATGTTCCTGATGATCCAGCAGCCATTGGTGATAGTTTTCCAAATGAGCATATTTTTATGTTATCAGCAAATAATCCATGGTATGCTGACATTAAAAATTACCTTACCACAGGTAGGACACCAGCTCACTTCTCTTCCAAAGAAATAAAATTGTTGGCCCAAAAAAGTTTTAACTTTTCTTGGATTGCTGGATTTATGTTTTACACTGGCCTTGATCAAGTGATGCGTAGATGTGTAAGAGAAGATGAAACTTATGATATCCTTTAGGCATGTCATGATGAGCCATGTGGAGGTAATTTTTCTACCAAAGAAACAACATTTAAAATCTTGACGACTAGATACTATTGGCCAACTCTCCACAAGGATGCAGCTAAGTACACCAAGAAATGTGATAGATGCCAACGAATGGGAAGGCCAACTAAATCAGATGAGATGCCCCTATAACTGCAAGTTTTTGTAACACCTTTTGACAAGTGGGGAATTGACTTTGTTGGACCTATTGAACCTACTTCACAAGGTAAATCTTATATTTTGGTTTGCACTAATTATGTCACCAAGTGGGAAAAATCAAAGCCTATGAAATATCCTAGGGATAATAATGTTGCCAAATTTTTATATGAATCCATTTTCATAGGATTTGGTGTCCCTAGAGAAGTAGTATCTAACCAGGGTGCTCAATTCACTTTAAATCCTATAACTCCTTTGATGGAGGAATACAAAATTAGGCATGGAAAATCTTCTCCATACCCTCCACAAGCCAATGGCCAAGTGGAGGTAACTAACAGGGAGCTTGAAGAAATCCTTACAAAGAGAGTGTCAGTTCATAAAAAATATTGGGCAACCAAACTTCTTGAAGCACTATGGGCTTATAGGGCTATATGGAAAACTACCATAGGAACACCTTTTCATCTTGTCTATGGTAAGTCAGCTATGATACCTGTGGAATTTGAGCACAAGACTTTAAGAATAGCATTGGAACTAGATCTAGATCTTACTATTGCTCAAAGGGAGTGATTTTGACTTTGAATGGAGGAAATCTGCCTTGCATAACATAGAACTGGTGCAACAGCAAAGGAAACAATGGCATGATAAATTTATAAACCATAAACAATTTGCAATTGGTGACTGGGCTCTCCTTTATGATTCCAAATATCAACATACCCCTAAGAAATTCCAAATCAGATAGTTGGGACCTTATGAGATTGTTTTTGTTTTTCCAAAGGGTGTCGTTCAGTTGTCAACTGTTGATCCTGTGCGCTTCAAATTTCTAGTAAATGGACAAAGGCTTAAGTTGTATCATAATCCATAGAACAAAGAAGAGTTCCTGTAGCAGTTTCAATCCAAGGTCGACAACAGGTCTCCTAAAACATATGGACATGAGCCATCTACTCATGTCAGTTCTTCTCTTTAAATGTTCAAATCACCTGATAATAAATACTTTCTTTATGAAAGTATCCTCTCCGTAATAAATTCATCCTTTCCACCTCATCATTTCTAGTCTATATCCACCTTTCCACCTAATCATTCTCCACCAACGGATGATAATTTGTTGCTGCCATCAGCACCTTGCTAGGTTCGTACATACTATCCAAGGTATATATTTTATTAAATTTTTTTTCAAATCGGGTGCGCTCTTGTCACATGTGCAATTGTGGGACCAATTGCTCAATTAAGTTGGGGGGAGCGATATCATATTTTTGTTTTATGTGTCTATATAATTATTATATATGCTATTCTTTTAAATCTAGCCATATTTTTACTTTCACACACTTTTACCAAATTTAGCTTTACATGATGTGAGAAATTAAAAGGAACTATTTATTTTGTACTTAATTCGCCAAGGTGGCTAGTATGAGAAGTCTGAAGAGGTAATTATGAGTAGTTAACTCGTGGTTTTTTGAAGATTTGAAATCATGTTTCCATAAGGGCTTAACTTCACAAACTTCTATATTTGGAGTTCACTTGTGCTATTGCCTTTGTCGTCTCCACATTTAAAACTTCTCTAAAAACCCTGTTGTGACTGTGAGTTTGTCTTGAATAGTGGCAAGTCTTCTTTGTGTGTGTGACTTGGTACTCTGAGAGGATGGGAGGAGATTTTCTTTGATATGAACCTACATTCCATGATATCTTGTTAAGTGACCAGACATGCATGTCACTTTTCAAGCTAGGGGTTGGCTTGACTACATTCAAAAGCTTACTAGCTGGGGTGGTGAAGTATCTTCTCAGTTTCTGAGCACATTGAGTAACGGGGTAGCCATGGTCAAAGGATTAAGGGTTCCATTCACTCAGGAAATTGTGGCAGAAGTCATGGGGTTTCCGCGAGAAGAAGAAGAATTTTCAAAAAATCTTGATCCTACAACTGCTAGAGCTCAATTTACATTACATACAGAACTACCATTGGATGTTGATAAGAAATAGGGTATGAACAGATTATCATTACCAAACCCTTACAGGGATTTTGCAGTATATGTCATAAATTATTTTACTTGTGAAGGTTGGCAAACATTTCTACATTCTGTTCATTTCAAATTTTTAAGCTTCTTACACCATGACAACCTACTGGTGAATGTTCCCAACTTTCTATTCCACATTCTAAAGAAGAGGGCTTCACTAGTGCAATGAGGTAAGCTCAATGTTGTTTCTCACCATTGTATGATTAAGTTAATAGTGGAAAGAGAATTAAGAGAACAAACAGATATGTCATGGGAGAATTTTCTTTTAGGAGAATTTGAAAACCAAACCCTAAGTCCTATAGGATGGAGAGTAGGAAAATGGTTTCACATTGAACATTGGGTTCAAAAAATAATTAAAATAATAGAATCAACATCTTCCTCAGGAAAATATACGCATAAAACCCCTAAAAGTTCTCCTAGAGCCTCTAGGTCTGGATCAGTCTAGGTTAAAAGTAGGAAGAAAGTCAAAATCTCTAAAGAAAAGACCACACCCTTGTTTGTGAAAACTAGGGCTTCTATGGGAAAAGAACAAGGAGAAATAAAAATGCCCTCCAGTTCCTATCAAAAGAAAAAGGAAAAAGGTCTTGTAGCCTCAGTCGCTCCCAAAAAGTGGAAAATGTCTGAAAAAGAAAAAGAAACCCTAGTGAGGAGAAGCCGTAGAAAGGGACAAAATGTGTCTACAAATGTTCCACAAACCAAGTTAGCAATTGATCTTGAATCTTATAAGTCACTTGAGTAGGGAATTACTGAACCCAATGATAAACAACACGAATTGTCTGAATCACCACCTAAAATTGAGAAAGAGCAGATAGTGATTGAGGATGATTCTAGCTCTGATAAGAAGAACTATCAGTTTCAAAGGAAGGGTTCATCCTCAAGAGGACCCCAGGTAGTTCATAACTCTGTTGACTCAGAAAATGACAATGTTTCACAATATTACATTCCAGTGGAAGAGGATATGCTTGAATCACCTCCTACAACATCAAGGAGAAATTTGTTTGAAGAAGATTTTGAATTTGATATAAGTTTTGTGGATAAAGTAGTAGAGAAAATATTTAATCAAGGTTTAGATGCACTAGCTACAACTTCTTAGCAGTATGACAATCTTGAGAGATCTATAGTTGTGTGGACAGATCCTTTAGAGGTTAAAAGTCCAATTAATGATGAGACATTTGTTCTACATGCAGCAAGGGAAAACCCTGATAAGAATAGCATGTTAGGTAGCCCTAATTCCATTTCATTACTTTCTATTATTTTTTAATTGTATAACTAGTTAATAGTGGAAAGAGAGAAGTGGGGGCAGCAAAAGAAAAGTTTTAATCAAACCATTGATAGTCATTATCAGGCTCTTTTGGAAAAAGAGGAAGAAGTGGAGAAATTCCATACAAATCTTACTAAGGTAACTTCAATGATACCCGAACTAATGAGTTGCCACTCCCCATCTCCTATTTATGCATTGTTCCTTAAAGAACAATTCCTGAATTATCAATTGACTTGTGTAATGAGGGATAAGTCTCCATCATTGCTTAAACCCCTTGAGTTTTCCCAAGCTTTCCATAGTTCTCCTGCAACCATACAAAATTTGGTGTGTGATTTTTTTCTTCATAATTTTGTAGTGCCTGATAATAGAGAATGGAATCCTCTATTGTATGTTGGGGATATTCAGTTAAGAGCTCAGATGTCATGGATACAGAATGAAATAAGTAGGGAATCACAGGCTAAATCCTATAGGGAATTAGAGGAAGAAATTCCCTTTTATCTAAGGCTAGAAGCTCAGGATCCCAAAACTTATTATTATGACTGGTTGAAAATTGCTCCTTCAGATTTAGGAAGTCATGTAATTTATCCCCTTAGAGAGGCCACATTTGATGGATATGTTAAAATGGCTGAGACTGAGTTGCCTGAGGCTAAGAACTCAATACAGTGGCATTGGATTAGCATGTCCAAAGAACTAAGAAACAAAGAGCCACATTCACCTCTTAATTTTAATATGGAAAACAAAAGAGCCCCTTGGTACATCACGTTAGGCAGGGTTAGATAAAGTTTCTGGATTCCACTCACCTTCCAACCACCCATGTGTATTTCTCCCTTGTTGGAAAATGCAGAAAATCTAGATGATTATGATATGGTAGGAGAGGTAAGGAGATGGGAAAAACACACAGAGATAAAAGGTTTTTGCTAGAGCTTTGCAGAAGGAGGAGCAGGATAGAAAACAATTGCAAACTACAGAATGACGGCCAGGCTCAAGGAATTCATGTTTATTGTAGGACCAGCAAAAGGAAAAGTTGGGGGGAAATGATGAGGCCAATTTAAGGCCTATTTGGTTCATATTTTTATGTCTAGAACCTGGGAAATTTATGAGCTTTTGATGGACTTATTCAAACTGCTTATGTTTAAACTGCTATGTGTGTGTGCACTTTGATATTTTTAAGATTAAATGAAGATGTTAAACATATATGTTATATAGTTGCATGGAATGGAATATTATGTTTTTCTATCTTGCATTGATTGGGTAGTTCTTCATGTAGCCATGTGAGAAGAGAAAAGCTGATACAAGTAAAACTTATTATGAATTTTATCTTGGATATGTATTGCAATTTTTGCTTGTGCACGCTAATCTTTTGCAGTAAAATGGTGAGCTGGAAAGGGAGAAAGAAGTCAGCATCAGAAGATAAAGTGGTGATAAGAAGTTGTTTAACTATTTTGAACTCATAATGATTATATTACTTTCAGTCATCAGTAGTTACTATTGTGGATTGATTCAACGTGGTTATCAACCATCATGGGGTAAATCTAGAAGTCATAAACTATTAAATTCATGTGCAACTGAATGCAACCTACTCATGTATTAAATGATGTTATTTTGTATCTTCAATATTGTCATATCACCAACATTGGAGAAATCTAGATTTAGGGAGTTTTGTTCTATTTTGATGTTATAAATAAGCTAGAGTTTAGATTCCTGAGTTAGTTAGTTTTTGCATGGAATCCTTTTGTAATCCAATGGTAGTGAAAAATACAATTTTGTCAAGTATACACTATGTACTTATGTTTTAATCATGAATGAAATGATATTTACAGTTCTTAATCTCTGAGTTGTTATTCATTCACTCTTCCATGGGGGTCCACGTGGAAGGTGAACTCAGTTAATAGCTAGGTAGGAATTAGCTTTAAGTTCAATAGAAGTATTTAGAACCATGTTTTCCCTACAACCATATGGTAACATAACTGTTGGTTATTTCCTGCAGCATAAGAAAATAGTTAGTTTCCTGTATTTAGGATTATTCCAAAGTACTAGGTTAGATTGTTATTCCATTTCGTAGCTTAGTATTTCCTTTGCATTTCAATTGCATAAGTTATGATGACATTTAAGTTGGGTTAGATCAGATACTTTGCAGGCATCATTTCAAGTTTACATCCCTGGTCGACAATTTAATGAGCTTAGTATGTTATTCTAGTATGATATTTGACACTACTTAAATATAGAGTTGTTGTAAGAAGGATGTCTAATCCTTAGTTATAGATTTATTATACTAACCAATCAGTGACCGACTTGTAGGAATTATTACAAAATTGAGGAAACACTCTGTGTATGGTAGCTAGAGTACCTCAAGAACCTTCTATTTACAATGGCTATTATACTACTCGTGGCCGCCATCAGGGCTGGACTCCTTCTTAGTTCAACATATTGACACTTCCCACTTAGCCTCATCACCACCATTCATCTTAGTTTTTCTTGTCGACACACAACTTTGTTGTTCCACCATGCCACTATGGACCTCCCTTTCCTAGGGCTCTTCCAGTAGGTCCTACTTGGGCTTCGCTGACACATGTTGGTTGGCCAACTCAAGTGGATGATTCAGGTTAGCCTTCATATTCCAAAGGCTATCCCCGGGTGGCTTTGGCTATTTCCCCATGGCATGAAGATAAGGAGATGGGGGAGGATGCTAATGGATAGACATTGCCACACCCTAAACCTGATCATGAGCTAGGATGGGGAAAGAAGGATGAACCCGAACCTCCTCCTCCTTTGGCTATGACTTTGGCTACTTGAGGTTGTTTCTTTTCTAGGCTCCACCCATTTAGTTTTATGATGTTTATGTTTTAAGGTGAGGCCCTTGTTTCAAAGACTTTTGGGCTTCAACTATATGACTCTCGGGGAGTGACTTTATCCCCCCATTATTTTTTTATTTAGATGTAATATTATGTTTTCTTTAAGTTAATATAATTGGTAATAATTTTCACTAAAAAAATGATATATTTATTTATTTTCATTGTACACTTGTTTTAGATACCGTGTGTATCTTAACAAGAGTTTATGGAGATATTTATGTAATTTGGAAAGCCTAATTGGCCGACTTGATCTTGTAGAATGTAATAGGGTATATATGTAAGATCTTTTCTTTGGAAAAGATATGGTGAGAGTATATGTGCTGAAAAAGGAATTGCAAGAGCTATGAGCTTGTGTTTGTTGGATGTAGAGCAAAGGATTACTTGTGAACTTCATTGGAACTGATCAAGAAAAGATAGTTGCTGATGGACAATTCAAAAGATTGTGTATGTCTCCATATACACTTGTTGCCAACAGTTATTTCTGAAGGTGGATTTAACTTTCTTTAGGCCCAGTGAGCCTGTACAGTGAGCCCACCCTTCTTTCTTGACTCCTAATAGGGTTTGTCCTCTAACAAGGACTATGTACTATAATGTTTCAATAAGCTCCTAACAGGGCTAAATCTTCTAACAAGGATATTATACACTCAGTACATCATTTGTGGGTGCTAATTCCCACCAAGGTTTTTACCTTTAATAGGGTTTCCTCGAAACCAAAATATTGTGTTGTTGTGTTGGCATTCATTGTGTTCATTGGATCTAATATTGCTACTATTCAAAGTTTAAAGTTTAATAATCTTTCATACAACTGATTCACCCCCCCTCTCAATTGTATTGTGGATTGTTATTCCTAACACCTAACAAATCTAAAGTAAAATCCCTTAACCGGGTAGCACCTAACAGTGCTTTTGTAAACCTTTAACATGGTAAGCTCCTCACAGGGTGTATTCTAGAAGAGTACAAATTTAGTGGGTACCGACTCCCACCATGGATTCGACCATTTGGGTTTCCATGAGAAAAATATGGTGTCTTCATTGTGTTATTAATTATTTGTGGATGCATGCTTTGAAAGTTTCTAGATATATTAGTTGATGTTGAATGTTTTGATGCATTAAGCTTAAAGAGTTTGAAATCAATGAATTTGGTGATTACTAATTCACCTCTCCCCTCTCAGTAATCAGACATGTATTAACAATTGGTATCAGAGCCAAGTTTAGAAAAAAAAACTTGCAAGGCTTGGAGAAAAACCATGGAAACTCAATAAGCACCCTCTAAGGCCTTCAGAGAATCTGAACCAAGAACAACTTCCACAACAAGGTAGAAAACTCCAAAATAGGAAGCAGAAAAGTCCAGCTCCTCCTTAGTATAAGAAGCCCCTAAGAATTTAGAAAAAAAGAAGTACCTAACAGAGCCCCAATCTTAACACATCCATCTCCCTTGACAAAGACTCCGCTATTAACAACACAACCAACAACCTTCCCTTTACAAGAAAACTTGTCAAAATAGCAGTGCAAGAAAACCTTGAAACTATCACAATCAAAAGGTAGTCCAAAGGGCTATGCCCTAGCATAGTCTTCAACAAAATATCCTTGTCAAAACAAAAGAGATCATGACACACTACTGGAATAGGGAAAGGATAACCAATTATTTCATACAACATAACAAGAACACCCAGAGTAGAGAAGACACCCCAAACGCCCCCAAATGCCATACCATCGCCACACAAAGATCCTGGAGCCTAAAAGAATGATAGCACCACACAACAAAACTCCTTAATGCCTCTCCCATCATCATCTTCATCTCTATCTGAATCTTCCTCTTCCTCAATATCACTGCATGGACCTGAAACACTAGGTGCATTTCCTCTCCCACCTCTCTCCTATTGCAGTGTAAAAAAATATTATATATTATGTTAATTTCGAATCCTTTCAAATTAAAACATATAGACTTAGAAACTTACTTAGTTAATTTAAATTTTTTACATATATTATTAATTCAATTAATTTCTAATTAACCCATAGACTTTTATTGTGAACTTACAATTAATGATTCAATTGTCCAATAACCCGGCTGATTTTATAGTTCACTGGAGTAAAACTAATAGAGTTTTTACTGATTTAATTACAGATCAAGACGGGGATGTGAATTTTCCATTTATAATAACCATTAGTGTTTCCCTCTAGAATTTAGTTTTGATTTCTTTCCACATAAATTGACTTTTTAAAAATTATTTTAGATTGTCAAAAAATAAATAATTATTTTAAATATACTTTTCTAAAAATTAACATGTATTTGTAAAATAATTTAATAATTAAATTTTATTTTACATATATAATAATTTTGTTATTTGACATAGAAAACATGTAATTTTTGAAAAAAAAATAAATTTAATTTAATTATACATTAATAAAAAATGAAAAACATTAATAAAATTAATTTTATATATAATGCAGATCAGAACTGCTGTGAACTGCAATCTTAAAAACTAACTGAAGATGCATGATGGTGAATGACGGTGAAATCAATTGTTGACATTAATGATGAATCTCTTCAAGATATTCATCCAAAGAAAAATCAATCCAATCTAATCATTAACATTTCGTATTCACTAGCCTACCATGTTCAAACATACAAATAACAAAATAATAAAAACTAGAACTATTTTTTAACTGCATAGACATGCAGCTTTTTTATGCGTTACAAAACATAATTTAAAAAAAATGTAAAACACAATAACATAGCATAATAAAACAAAAATTGAAAAAAAACAATAACACAGCATAATAAAAAAAAGAAAAAAAAAACCAATAAAACAACATAATAAAAGAAAAAAAAAACAAAACAATAACACAACATAATAAAAAATAAAAATAAAAACCAATAACACAGCATATTGATTCATGCATATATATTAATGCATCTTGTGACTCAAATTTGGATCAGCTTCTTGTTATGAACTCATTGCTTTGAGACAAACGAAGGCAGAAAGTATTGAATTGGGAAGATAATGTCGTTAACAATTGAGAAAAGAATGATGATAAGTGTGTTACTCTGTCTGGCCTTTGCTTTGCAGGGTGCATTTTCTATGGAAGAGGAAAGGGTGGATTTAGCAGTTTCTAGGCGAGGTGGGGGTGGGCGAGGCTGGCGCCGTGGTGGAATTGGTGGTTCTCATCATCATCATCATCATGGAGGAAGCAATGGCAGTACGATTGGATGTCCATGTGTTCCAGTACTTGTTATATTCTCTTGTTTTCTCATGCCCTTCATTCTTTTTACATTCCACCTTCCCAGCATCTAGCTATCAGAATCTAAATCTTTGATAACAAGTTTTGAAAAAATAACTAAATCCCTTCTTGATAAAATTTTAGATTCTTGATCTACCAATCTTCAAGTTTGATAAAGAAGACATATTAGATGCATGGAACATCAAGATTAGTTCAATCTATTTTGGGTGGCTAATATCTCTATATAAAGACCCCTTGCTGAAAGTTGAAAGACCACTGTATAGAGGCATAACGTAATTCATCTGAGAAGTTGATTTCAAATAAAAGAATTTCTTGTGTTTGTTCTTTATTGTTTGTTTCTGGTTAATGCCTCTTTTTCAGATTCAAAAAAAATGTATATTTAATACCCTATTCTCCTCTACATTTTCTTTTGTTAAGAATAGTATCACTTATTGTAAAGACTGCAATTCAACCAAGTATGCCACATAAGCTTTTAACATAATAAGTCGAAAGTCAAAAAAGTCGAAAGACCAAGTCGATATTTCAGTCAATTAATTCCAAAACTTACACCAATGAAATTCATACAAATGACCATCTTGTCGAAGTACAATGAGTCACAAGATATAATACATACTGATACATGCCGACCAACTTGTCGGATGTCAGAAATCAATCTTACAAATTAAATGATTACAACAAATTTTATTACATTCAGAAGTGTTGACCAACTTGTCAATCACTAGAAAAAATACATCAAGAAAGATAGAGAGAAAAGAAGAAATATGAGCACTGGAAGTATCAACTCATCGGGTTCTGTCTCCTGAGCCTTGGACTGAGTCCCTTATGCTTCCTTGAGAATAGAGGTGGGGTCCAGGTGCTTTTACTGCCCAACCGTGGAGTGGTCAGCTCCGGAAGTGATGAGCTTCCCCAGGGTTCTTCCTGATATGAAGAACACCCTGTCCTTGCACGAGAGGCCTAGCTTCTCACTACAGGTAGATTCAGATGGTCTTAGTGCATCCGTGTAACTTAACCTACAACACATATGCCTATAGTAGGTTCTATACAATGGATGTAGCAAGGGGTGAAGTTAACCAAGCATAATCAATAAAAACTTATGCAATTTTCTACTTTGGCCAAAGTAATTTTTATCTAGATTTGAACTGGCAGGTAAAAACATTACCCTCCCTTGTAATCTACATTCGACACATCTTCCATCAATTGATACATTCCAGATTCCACATGAAAACAGGAAATTAACAGCACCACAGCAACATAATTCAATAAATACAACAATTAAAGCAAGGTGTTTCAATATCCATTCAGTACTATAAAATGATTTCACTGCTATAAGGTTTTACCCAATTTGCTCTATTTTTTTTTTAAAACTACGATTCTTTTTTCCAGTTTAAAAACAAAAGAAGAGACAATAATTTCAGACAAAAATTATCCCTTTATTAAACAACATAGTGAATTTAGCACAAAAAGAAGACTAAAAACTCTGTCGCTGTTCTAGTTAATGGAACAAATGAATTGAAAATATTAACTGTGTCTGAAGGTGTTTATACAAACTAAAGTTTCCAGAATGATATACAGAGAAATATCTCAAGGAAAACCCACACTTGGCTATATGCTCACTGGCACTAGAAAGGACTAGATAGATCTATAACCAGACATGTGCAGAGATCACTTACCTAGTTTTATCTAACAGACTAAATTGGTTGAAACATTAAACATTCAACATTCTATGATCCAGAATTTTTTTTTAAAATGACTTTGAAGCTATGCAGAACCACACCATCCCTATAACTTATCCATGACTAAATAGATGTTGGTATTTGATCTCATGCCTGCATGCTTATGCCAGAAAACATCATTTCCTCAATTTCTATCTTCTTCTATAATCGACACACATATGTAATTTCATAACCTTTTCATATGTAAGTACCAAGAAATAGGACTCCTCATCTATATAGCTTTGATCGATGTTCATACAGCACTAGAAGGTTTCCACATTTGCAGAGAATATTGTCAAACACTTTGCAGGCATTTTCCATACTTCTCATACTACCACCATCATATTCTAAAATGAAATCTGAACATATCTTGCAATACTGATAAAGATTGAGCTACACAAAATAGAAAAATAGAAATAGCATTTACAAAATTTAGCGACTAATCAATCTAGATCCACAACAGCAAACCGGGAAGCCACACAGAAATAGACTAGCAAGAATAGAAAAGATGGAAATAAATATTTAAACAATGTCTTACAATAAATTAATTGTCTGACAGAAAAATTAACCATTGTTGAAACAACGAATTTGAAGAAAAATAGATGCAACGAAGAGATCTCCAAACATAAGGGATATTCATATAATACTGTGTTCAATCGTTGAGGGGAGGCTTATGTTGGACGCATGTTCGAGCTTTTCAAAGGAATGTGTGTAGAATCCCTGTACACAATATGTGGAATGCATATGCAAAGAGTAATATGACTAGGAGAAAGGGGGATGGCAGCAAGGCGGAGAAGAGGAAACTTGAAGGTAGAGCCCCTGTCCACTCTCGAATGCATTTATATGGGAATGTATTTTGTGCAGAAGAATTTCTACTAATTGAAGTAAAACAAAATGACAAGTCTCAAGAATATGAAGAACCATCAAGCAAATGTCTCAAGAATACCGAATACTATCTTTCAAAGAAAACAAGAAGGGAAGAACTTGGTAGTCAAGCATTCATAGATCCTTCTTTCTGTTCTTGCCTCCTCTGTTTGTGTTTCCCTAACCACAACTCAGTCACTCTCGAGTTTGTGCATGTCCAAGAAAGAAAAGAAAATCATTTTATGAAGAGTTTTCCCCGGAAATATATCCACTCTCGCCCATAACTAATTCTTGGTTTACTTCCAAGTAAAAAAAATGGAGTAAAAGATAACAACTATAAAAATACACATATTTATGACAACGCAAATTTGTTAATTAACATTCCATCTATATTCTAGAAAGGCAAATTATCTCAAATTCCTAACGGTTATTAGATAGCATAATCAAGTTCACATTTTCCCATTAGATAAAGAAAAATGATCGCATATTTTTTAAACATTCCTCATTAACACCCCTAGCAAAAACTATCAATAATCATATGGTGGTGTGTGTGTGGCACTACTGCATCCGGATCTGACACTAGGTGGGGATCTAGACCTCTCTCCTCGACCACACCCCTATCCTCTGACCTGCAACCACTCAAACACTCAACAAGAAAAACTATCATCAGTAATGCACATGATAAATATACCTCCAAAATCAAATAAGCATTCTAAAAATTGCAACAATTTACCAATTTCTGTAGTTACCTAGACATGTCGAGTCATTCAAGTCAGCATAATTCGACTGAATGATCCGCATGATAAGGAGGTCGCAAAACCAGTCGTGACACTTATTATTTATGTCATGGACAAGAGAGTCTTTCAGTTTATTCACCCATCCAACAATTAGTACTGAGAATAACTTGAACGTATTGCCGACAAACATCTATAGGAATATAACACAAGATATCGTTGTGTAATTTAATAAATTTTTAATAAAGAATTGGGCACACTAATCACACAAAGAAGAGCTTGTCCCTTATAATAAACACGTCAATGGTGATTGTATAGCCGCTAACAGGCATATTGGATATTAGCAGATGGTCCAGCAAGGCTTCATCATAGTTTTGGAGATCAATCCTTGCATGTTGTTTAACCTTCTATTGTGCCTAAGAAATACATTTTGATCATTATTCTATTGTGCTTGATGGGTTCCAGGTTGCTCATGATGGGAGGCTAAAAAAAATGCTTGTCCATGGGCAGTTGCAGAATGCTTCTAAATTGATCACCGATGTACTTTGTTGATCAATTGGCTTGCTTCCCTGCGTGACTCTGAAAAAATTTCTAGTTTTATCTTTTGTAATCCTGTCTTTTCTTGTGGATGTGTGTTGGTAACCGAGGGGAGGCGTTATGTTGGAAAATTGAAGAATGGTTTGTCTCTTTACATTGTAAAGGCCAAATGCATATTAGAGTGGCATAATTTTAATTATCTACTATATTTGGCTATCATTGGAGTGACTCAGTTTCCAAATGTTTAATCATTGTCATTGAGGATTTCTTCTACCATTGCCAAATAGGATATCACAGCTGATTATTTCATGCCAAACCATTTTTTGGATAAAGAAAACTTAAATCAGATTTAACTTGAGAGGCCCATATCTATGGGAAAGAGTAGGGTTTGGTTGCAGCAGATGAAGGTGCCCTAACAAATGGAAAATGAGTCCACTCTATGTTAGAAGCAAGGGACAATTTGTCAATGTAAAGAGAGAGACATTTTTAAATATTTTATTTAAAGACATATATGCATTGCGTAATAATGAAAACATATATATGTTTTTCTTTTTCTTTAAGTCTAATAATTTCAAAAATGGTACTTTTAAGTAATATTTTGTTCATATAATTATTGATGAGAGTTGAGCAAGAGTGCTCTGCAAGTTAATGTTAGTGTCCATTCTATTAGGTTAGATTTTAGAGTTTCCATAATGCAATTCCCGCCAATCCTTTCAAATGACATTTATTGCAGGAGTTACTAAGTCATTTTTATGGTCGCGACTAGCTTGGGCACAACAGATGTTGCTTATGCTATTCCATTGGCTCTAGGTGATTGTGGCTCCTCCAAGAAAAAGACCACAAAAATTTGTTCCCAAGGTATTTCACAAGGTAAGGTCTTTGTTACACCTGGTGTTGTTTTGTCATTGCTAAATTTTGACAAAGCCTCTGAGTGGCTTGAAAAATTGACTTTAATTGACTATTTTGTTAGTCACGTACCTTTTGAAAGTGTCCTACGGGACTGGGTCACCAAGGCTTGGGTCCCTCATGGAATCTTCCTTGAAGGTGTCCTAAATTTAACCAAAGGTTTTTTCCTATTCTATTTTGGGAACCGCACTCATGTGGAGGGCATTCTCAAACATGACCCTTGGTTTGTTCATTCTTCTCTTCTTGTTGTCCAACCTTAGTATCGAGACTTCACCGTCTCAGATGACAAAAATCTTAGTCCCGATCTGAGTTGAATTTCCTAGTTTTCCCTTGCCTTGTTGGCCTTTTCTATAAAATATTTCCCATTCTTTAGGTTGGATAGTTTGTATGGAGCCTGGGCATCTTTTTCATGCCTGCCTTTAAAAGAGGGTTTGTGCTAAATTGATCTAGCAAAAAAGCTTAAGGATACAATACTTATTTAGATTGGTGGGTAATATTTTTCTCAGTGTTTCATGTTTGAATTTGCCTAATACATATTTTTTCTATCAGTCTGCATACCATAAAATTAAGGATTACCCTTCGGCTACACCCAGGACTAAGCCTCCTCCCAAGGAGTTTGTTGTTTCTTGTGCACTGAAAACTAGTAAGGAAGATACCAATTTGACAACTGTGGTTTGCAAGGGAAAGAAGCCTTTGATGTCTCAGCCTAAACAAGACTCATCTACTATGGCCTTGCCATAAAAGGAATCTCCACCTTCCAAGACTTTCAAGAACATCTCCTCTGCATGGGTTATCTCAAATCCTGTTTCTCACGAGAAGCCAAAGTCAACTATGGATCATGATACCATTTCTAATGGGTCACAACTAGCTTCATTGGTTTCTGACACTCTCATTTCCTTGTGTCACTTCTCTTGAAGCCCTCCTAGGAGAGAGGATATTGATGATGAAGAACCAAGTAAAAGGAAGGTGATCCCAGGAGATCTTTACCATGTGTTTCATTTAGGATCATATTTCTTGCATAATAGCTTTGGGACGAGGATAGCATGATTGATGGTTTCCAATGAATTTTCTCACCTGGAATATTTGTGGTCTTATAAACCTCTCTTGAAAATATTATGTTGGGGATTTTCATTATAGGTTTCATCAAAATGATCTATTTTTCCTTTAGGAGATTAAGATAGCTTGTTTTCTACTTGTTGTAGTATGCCATGTTATTAGGCCACACAGTTTGGCTTTTTCATCTGACCATGAAGCTGGCAGAGGAGGGGTAGTTACCCTATTGGTGCCATGCTAGCAGAATTCAAATTTTAATCATGGTGAGGACCCCATGCATAGATTGGTTTGGATTCACATAAAAATTGGCAATCATCCTTTTTGTATAAATAATATTTATGCCCCAAATGATGCAGTGGAAAGAATGTACCTTTTTCATTTTATAGTTGATTCATTACCTTCAACCACTTGGGTTATGTGTGGTGATTTTAATATGGTTGAAGTGGATTCTGACAAGGATGGCACTTCACCATTCCAGTGGATAGGTAGTGAGCATGATGCCTAGTTCTACATGCACAATAAATTAGGCCTTATTGATCCCAATACCAACTGTCATCTTTCACATGCAATTTGGCATACTTGGAGTAGTTTCATGATGAGTTCTGATAGTCTTTAAATGCCTCAATCATGCCATGCTCTCTTTTTAGTCCCTTTTTTTAATTTCAGAATAGAAAAATATTTTCCAGTCTTTCCTTTGTCTGATGTCACCCTATCAAACCACTTTTTCATTAAATTTTCAATTGAATGGTGTGAGGCTTTTCCACATCCCTCTCACATGCAATTTTTTTAAAACACATCACTTTTGAGTCACCCACCTACTTTAGTCCACATTCTAAAAATTTAGAATCTATAGCCTTGACATGCTCAATCCTCAAGTTAGATTTTGTGGTGGACTGATGCTATTCATCGAACCACTAAATTCATCTATTTTAATGGGAAACAACTAGCTCAATTCTGTTGATAGTCTTATGATCAAACCACCAATGAATTGCGTGCAACAATTGACATCTTGATAGCTCATCCTTTCTCAACTAAATTGTAGTTCAAGGTGTCAACTCTTCATCTTTAGAAGCAAGTTGCTAATAGTTATGCAGCTAGAGGTGCTTAGATTAAGGCACGTTTTCACTGGCTGAAAGTGGGAGATCGGGCTAGTAATGAGTTCTTCTCCTATCTACACCCTAGACACTCCAGGTATAAAAAGGATCAAAGAGGGGTCCTCAATTCTTATTGGACTTTCAGACATTCTCCAAGCCTTTGTCAATCATTACCAATAGTTTTTCACTACTTAAGCCCCTACTCCTACCACTCAACAATCCCTCAAGGATTGTCTTGCATCCATCCCTAATTGTCTATCAGATTCCCAAAGAGATTTTTTGTGACCAGACCTTGTCTATTCAAGATCTTAAGGAAGTGGCTCTTTCCATGGCCAATGACAAATCTATAGGATGTGGTGGATTTTCCTGTGAATTTTATAAATATCTTTGGGATTATGTTGGGTTAGACCTTCAACACATTTATCTTGAAGCATTTCATAATGGTTCCTTAGGAGTAGAAATAAATAAAGGAAATATAAAATTCATTACTAAGTCTAGTGATCTAGAAGAGATATAATTGGTGCCCAATTACCCTACTTAATGTCTCCTATAAAATCATTGCCAAGGCACTTGCTTTGAAAATTCACCATCTCCTTCTTTGGATTGTTCACTCCGAGAAAACTAGTTTTATACTGTAATCTTGATTCATACTAGATAATATTATAGTTGTTTGGGAGGGTATGGAATGGGCTCGCCAATCTAGTTAAAATGCCCTTTTTAAAAAAATGGATTTTGTAAAAGCCTACGACCGAATCGAGTGGTCTTTTGTTCTGGCTATGTTATTTAAGCTCTTGGCTTCGACCCTCACTTTGTTCTTTCAGTTCAAATGCTATTTATATATGCAATGCTTGCATTACAATTAATTATCGGTACTACAACTTTTCTCTTGCATAGGTCAATTCATCAAGGCTTCCCTTTAGTGCCTTCATTATATGGGATTTCTATTGAGGGCTTTGGTTATTTTATTGCCTCTATTATTTCTGCGAGTCAGATTCGAGCCATTTCACTTTCCCAATTCTGATGCTTAGATTCTTAATGGTCATTTTGCTGATGATTCATTCCTCACCCTAATTGAGGATTGTGAGAATATCCAAAATGATCTTCAATGCCTAGACACCTTTTGTTTAGTTTCTGGCTTAGCCATCTAATGACATAAACCCTCTGTTATCGTCAAACATTCCCACCCTCTCCAAAATGGATTTTGAAGTATGATGCATTGGGAAATGAATCCACCATGGCTAGGTTTTCTATTTCTTGGGAATCCCATTTGCCTCTCATGGATCAGCCATAGAGCTTTGGAGTGTTGTGCTCTCCAAAATTGAAGCTGAATTGGCTTACTGGTTGACCAAACCTCTTTTCCTGGCTAAGAAGTTACAAATCTATCCAAGATTCTCACAACCACACATGTTTATTATTATTATTCTTGTTGGTCACCTTCCAAATCAGCCTACAATATTCTTGAGAGGTTGTTTTATGGGCTTCAAATATAGAGAAAAATGGTTTTGATCGAGTAGCTTGGGAATATTGAACATTATCTGCCTAAGAAATCTGGTGGCCTCGGCCCCATTTCCACTCACAAGTAGGGTCAAAACTTTTGTGTCAAATGGTTTGTTTGATGTCTTAGAAAATGAGGCTTGGAAAGTACTTCTTCATCATTGTATCTCTTTTAGGTTTCTCTTACATCACCTAGCATGGAAAGAGATTGGTTTCCAGACTCTTTTGGTCATGAGAGAACAAGTTTAAATCCAATTTTCTTTTGTTACGAAGAGCATTTGGCATGCATGGGAAGAAACTAAACCCTGGCTTCATTAGAATGAAGGTGGCTTCAGAGATGGCTTGGCCTTCAAACAACACAACCTCTAGTGGTCTCCATTAATTCAAATGCAACACCTCCCTCTTGCAAATCATTTAGGTATCCATGCTTTGCACTTTCACAAATGTGGAATTCAAACCCCAAAGGACCTTTTTCAAAAATCTACTTTATCTCTCCACAATTGGGAGGATTCTTAGGCTCAATTTCACCTTATATGAAAAGATTGAGACACTTTTGAATTATGGGTCTCTCTCTTGCCAGGAGAGATTTTGCATAAAATTGGTATCATTAGCCATAATCCATCGTGGAAATACCAGTGTTGGTAACTAGAAACTAATTTCCAGACATAAAAACCTCGATAGGGGTATTTTTGGATTTCACGCCACTTACTAATGGTGGATTTTTTAAAACAGCATTGGCATTTACAATCTTCGCATTCCACCTTGAGGTTATGTTTCATTACAGTTTGGTTTACTATCACTGACCCCAAAATAGTTCATTTTTCCTAGTGTATTCTTTTCCAAGAATTTTTGTTAGGATCTTGCCTCCATCATTTGGGTATCCCAGATCCTTGTTGCCCATTTTTGGTCTAGTTTGAGTCCTTCCTTCCCTTTTATTTTAGTTTTGTCGTACAGATCAAAATTATTTGGTTTCGATTCATGATTTTCTTAACCATTTTTCCCTAAAATATTTTCTTGGCATATGGTTCTTTTGGTAGATAACGCTACACTTCCTTTTCCTTTTCTATAGCTTTGACAAACTTTCACAATGGAAATTCTCTATGCTATTAAGAAATACATAAATGTGGTGGTCTTTTCACACACCATTATGTATTCTTATGTATCTATATATGATAAAGATTGCATATGCAATAATGGATGTTACATATACAGGCTCAAGAAGATAAGGTGGTCCTTGAGGTGACTGGTGAGGCCAATTTAAGGCCTATTTGGTTCATGTCTTTATATGTTTTTATGTCTAGGATCTAGGAACTTTATGATCTTTTGATGGACGTATTCAGACTGCTTATGTTTAAACTACTGTGTGTGTGCACTTTGATGTTTTTAAGATTAAATGAATACATTGAACATATATGTTATATAGTTGCATGGAATGGAATATTATGTCTTTCTATCTTGCATTGATTGGGTAGTTCTTCCTATAGCCACATATGATAAGAGAAAAGATGATACAAGTAAAACTTATTATGAATTTTATCTTGGATATGTATTGTGATTTTTACATGTGCACGCTAATCTTTTGCAGGAAAATGGTGAGTCAGCAAGGGAAGAAGAAGTCAGCATCAGAAGACAAAGTGGTGATAAGAAGTTATTTAACTATTTTGAGCTCATAATGATTCCATTTTTTCAGTCATCAACAGTTACTATTGCGAACTGAGTCAACGTGGTTATCAACCATCATGGAGTAAATCTAGAAGTCATGAACTGCTAAATTCATGTGCAACTGAATGCAACCTACTCCTGCATTAAATGATGTTGTTTTGTATCTTCAATATTGTCATATCCCTGATGTTAGAGAATCCTAGATTTAGGAAGTTATCTTCTATTTTGATGTTATAAATAAGCTGGAGTTTAGATTCCCAAGTTAGTTAGTTTTTGCATGGAATCCTTTTGTAATCTAGTAGTAGTGAAAAATACAATTTTATTGCTACACTATGTACTTATTTTTTACTCATGGATGAAATGATATTTACAGTTCTTAATCTCTGAGTTGTTATTCATTCACTCTTTAGTGGGGTCCCATGCGGAAGGTGAACTTAGTTCATAGCTAGGTAGGAATTAGCTTTAAGTTCAATAAAAGTATTTAGAACTCTTTTTCTCTTGTAGCCATATGGTAACAAAACTGTTGGTTGTTTCCTACAGCATAAGCAAATAGTTAGTTTCATGTTTGTAGCATTATTCCAAAGTACTAGGTTAGATTATCATTCCATTTCATAGCTTAGTATTTCCTTCAGCATTTCAATTGCATAAGTTATGATAACATTTAAGTTGGGTTAGAGCATATACGTTGAGGTAAAAATTTCAAGTTTACGTCCCTGGTCAACAATTTAATGAGCTCAGTATGTTATTCTAGTATGATATTTGACACTACTTAAATAGAGAATTGTTATAAGAAGGATGTCCAATCCTTAGTTACAGAGTTATTATACTGATTAGTCATTTTTGGCATTGTTGCTAGGGATGGTGTCAATCTAATCCAGTCCTAGAGTCATTACCTTAGTTTTAGTTTGTGCATTATTTTGTATGCATAGAAGAAGAGATCATCTTGGGAGATTCCTTCCTCAGAATATCCAGGTTAAACCATTTGATAGCTTTAATCATGAGCCTGAGGAACCCCAAGTTGAGAACAAAGAAGAATAACCATTTGAAAACCCATTTGATGATGCACGAGAACATATATCTCCACCATCATCTTCTAAAGAATCACTACATTTGAATGATCTTTTTGCTGAACTTGAGTATTAGGATAATCCATTCGCTCTTTTTATTTATCAGCTACAACAACCATTTCCAACACCAAGGATGGCTCAACCTACCTTTCCTTTCCCCATCCCTGATCAACATGGTAATAATAATCTAAAAAACATACTTGCCTCTGCACTTCCCAACTTTTATGGCCTTATCACTGAAGACCCTGAAACCTTCCTTTTTGAATTTGACATCCTCTGTAGGAGTTATGATTATACAACTGATGCCCATAAGCTGAAATTATTTCCATCTACTCTTAAAGAGGCCTCTCTAAGATGGTTCATGGGGTTAGGTGCCAATGTTATACCAGATTGGGATGAAATGAATAATATATTCCTTGCTAAATATAAAGAGTACTGTAGGGATCATGATATGAGGGGAGATGACATCTTCAAAATGTCACAAAAGGAGGGTGAGACCTTAGAAGACTATGTCTCAAGATTTATGTTTAACTTGCAGCACAACACCCAACATCAGCTGAATGAGGAGTCACAAAAACATCTTTTCCTAAAAGGTGTAAATGATGGAAGTATTGAGTCCTTAGACCTTATGGTAGGAGGAGACATCACTCAAAAGAACTGGGATGATATAAAGAATATATGTCTGAATTATTCAAGAGCTACTATGAAGAAAGGTAGAGGACTCAGAGCTATGCCTAATAAGTCCAATGGTTTAGGAGTATCTAAGGTGGAATTATCCAATCTTCTATTGGATTTCAAGAGGGACATCATTACTGATGTTGCCACTCAGCTAGACAACATACAAGCAAGAAGGAACAATGAAGAAGCTAAAACTATGTTAGCTGAATATTGTCCACATTGCAAAGAAAGGAAGAGGAACTACAAATTAAAGACTGTTGCAAGTTTGGAGTTGTAGCCAATGCCTACTAAATTCAAAGCTATTGATAAAAATGGAGAGCTTCCCTATGTTTCTCAATGCAGGCCATGGGCCCAAAGATTAGGTATGCCACACAACCCTCTGCAAAATTACCAAAATATAGGTCCCCAAGGATTTAGTGGGCATAGCAATTGGTCCAATCAACCCTAGAAAGGTTGGCATCAACCTCGGCAAGGTTGGCATCAACCTCAACAAGGTTGGAAGAAACCTTAGCAAGGTTGGAAGCAACCTCAGTAAGGTTGGCAACAACCTCAGCAGGGTTGGCAACAGCTTGACCAGTGGTCGAATGAATCCAATCAGTAGGCCTTAATGCCACCACCTTAGAAAAAAACTATAATGCCTCCTCCTACAACCAATAACACTCCGCCTAAGAAAACTTAGCTGCCAGCTCAACCTAATCCTAATCCCAATATAGCAAGCTTCCATCTCAGCAACAAAGTATGCTATCTATTTGAATGATATTCATTTAAGGTCAAGAGTCACTCTTGCTTCACCTCAAAGGCCTATAATCACAGAAGTTGAAGATCCTCCTGCTAAAAAAGTGGACGTGGCCACTCCACAAACTTCTCTTGTAGAAAAACATCTTCCATTTCCTCAGAGGCTAGTAGACCTAGTTGTGCCCATAGAGAACCAAGTTGTAATAGATTTTCTCAACCAGTTGAAGCATATGATAGTGAAAATACATTTACTAGATGCTATCAAAGAAGTTCCTATTTACACTAAGGACATTAAGGAATCTTGCATAAAATATCCAGGGAGAAAGAGGAAAGATCTTAAAACTATTCATTTCTTAGGATAATTGTCTGACCTTATGTCGAAAAAGATGAGAGTACCTAGATATTCTGACCCAGGGAGTCCTGTAGTTACTGTCACTATTCATGGCATTCAAGTACAAAATGCCTTGGTTGATTTAGGAGCATCTATAAATGTAATGACAAAAGAAGTCTTGTCTCAATTGCACATTATTGGCCTTAGAGAAACACTGGCTATTCTATAGCTTTCTGATAGTTCTACTATCAAACCATATGGGATGGTAGAAGATGTTATAGTTACACTAAACTCTTGGATTAAATACCCTGTAGACTTTTTTGTCCTTTCCCCAAAAGCCAATATGGTTGGGTATCCTCTCATCCTAGGAAGACCATGGTTAGTTACTGCAAATTCTTACATAGGTTGTAGGTTTGGAAAGATGACAATATCTAATGGTATGCATACTAAGAACTTGACCGTATACTCTTGTGCTCAGCCTCTATTGCAAGATGATCAAGTAGTTTGGCCTGATTTATGAGATGATGAAGTAGAAGTCAACTCAATCCATTAGCTTATGATGATAGGTAGGGATCCATTTGTAGCCGCTCGAGAAGATGATGATGTAATCTCATACATTGTCACAAATGAATATGGAGCAGATTCTTAGTTGTGTGCACAACCAAATTGTATCTTGGAAACTATTATGTCGACTCCAAATGCACCTCGGTACTCAACATCCTCCCAATTCCTTCATTCATTGTTACCCCATGAGATGCATTCTTCTCTAGTTTCTTAAATATCTATGATGTAGAAAGTAATTAATATTGAGGTTAGTCGAGGGAGAGAATTGAATGTTAGCAATTCTTTGTCACCACCATATCAGAAAATTATACTAAAGCTTCTACAAGAGAATCAACAAGAATTTTCCTGGGATTATACCAACATGAAGGGATTGGATCCTAAACTTTGTACTCATAGGATTCACATCAGCCTAGAATATAAGCTTGTAAGGCAACCTCAAAGGAAAGTTAATCATGTCTTAAGAGACATAGTTAAGACTGAATTGCAAAAATTGTTAAATGTTGGTTTTATCTACCCAATCTCTGATAGTCAATGGGTTTCCCCTTTAGTCATAGTGCCAAAAAAAGGAGAAAAATGGAGAGTTTGTGTAGATTATAGAGAACTAAATTTAGCCACTAAGAAAGACCATTTTCCATTGCCCTTTATAGATCAAGTTCTTGATAATTTAGCTGGGAAGAAGTATTTCACTTTCCTAGACAGTTTTAGTGGCTATAACTAGATCCAAATAGCTCCAGAAGACCAAGAGAAAACCACTTTTATTTGCCCATGGGGAGACTTTGCATGCTCAGTGTTGCCTTTTGGCTTGTATAATGCACCAGCTACATTCCAAAGAGTTGTTATCAGTATTTTTTCTAACATATCTGTTGAATGTATGGAAATTTATATGAATGATTTTACTACCTATGGGAACAATTTTGAAGAAGCTAAAGCCAATTTGGAAATGGTTCTCAAAAGATGCCAAGACTACAACCTTTCTCTAAATAGTGAGAAATGTTTTATGATGATGGAGGAAGGTGTTGTATTGGGATATTTTATTTCATCACACAACATAGAGGTAGATCCAACAAAAATTGAGGTAATTAGCATGCTGCCTCTTCCTGAAAAGTAGAAGGATGTAAGAAGTTTTCTTGGACATGCTAGATATTATAGAAGATTTATCAAGGATTTTAGTCAAATTGCAACACCTCTCTACAACTTATTGAAAAAGGATTCTAAATCATCCTGGGATTCTGAGTGTGACAAGTCTTTCCTACAGCTTAAGGGGGTTCTAACCAAAGCACCAGTATTGAGAAGTCCCAATTGGGGATTACCATTCCATATTCACACAGATGCCTCAAACTATGCCATAGGAGAAGTGCTAGGATAGAAAGAAGAAGCACTAGAGCATTCCATTTATTTCATAAGTAAAAATATGTGGAGAAAAATTCAATTACACCATGACAGAAAAGGAATTGCTTGCAATAATTTATGCGCTAAATAAGTTCAGGAATTATATTACTAGTTTGAGATATTTGTCCATACTGATCATTCAACTATTAAATACTTGATGAATAAACCTGCCATATCAGGAAGGTTGGCCAGATGGTTGTTTCTTATGCAAGAATTTGACATCACTATTGTAGACAAACCTAGAAAAGCCAATGTAGTAGCTGCCTTTCTATCCCCTTTACATGTTTCTGATGATCCTGCAGTCATTGATGACAGTTTTTCAGATGAGCATCTTTTTCTATTATTAGCACAAAATCCATGCTATGATGAAATTACAAATTACCTTACCTCAGATAGGACACCAGCTCACTTCTCTTCCAAAGAAAGAAAATGTTGGCTGAGAAAAGCTTTAACTTTTCTTGGATTGCTCGATTTATATTTTACACTAGCCCTGACCAAGTGATCCGTAGATGTTTAAGAGAATATGAAACTTATGATATCCTTTGGGCATGTCATGATGAGCCATGTGGAGATCATTTTTCCGCCAAATGAACAACATTTAAAATCTTGACCACTGGATACTATTGGCCAATTCTCCACAAGGATGCAGCTAAGTACACCAAGAAATGTGATAGATGCCAATGAATGGGAAGGCCTACTAAATCAAATGAGATGCCCCTGCAGCCACAGGTTGTTGTAACACCTTTTGACAAGTGGGGAATTGAATTTTTTGGACTTATTGAACCTACTTCACAAGGTAAATCTTATATTTTGGTTTGCACTAATTATGTCACCAAGTGGGAAAAAGTCGAGCCTATGAAACATCCTAGGGATAATAATGTTTCCAAATTCTCATATGAATCTATTTTCACAAGATTTGGTGTCCCTAGAGAAGTAGTATCTGACCAAGGACCTCAATTCACTTTAAATCTTATAACTAATTTGATGGAGGAATATAAAATTAGGCATGGAAAATCTTCTCCATACCATTCACAAGCCAATGGCTAGGTGGAGGTAACTAACAAGGATATTGAAGCAATCCTTACCAAGATAGTCTCAGTTCATAAGAAAGATTGGGTAAACAAACTTCCTAAAGCATTGTGGGCTTATAGGACCATATGGAAAACTAACACGAGATTCACACCTTTTCAGCTTGTCTATGGTAAGTCAGCTATGATGCCTATGGAATTTGAGAACAAGACTTTAAGAACAACATTGGAACTAGATTTGGATCTTACTATTTCCCAAAGGGAGTGGATTTTAACTTTGAATGGACTAGATGAATGGAGGAAATATTCCTTGCATAACACAAAACTGGTGTAGCAGCAAAGGAAATAGTGGCATGATAAATTTATAAAGGATAAACAATTTGCACTTGGTGACTAGGCTCCCCTTTATGATTCCATATACCAACATACCCCTGGGAAATTCCAAACTAGATGGTTGAGACCTTATGAAATTGTTTTTTTTTTTCCAAACGGTGTCGTTCAATTGTCAACTGTTGATCCTATGCACTTCAAATTTCTAGTAAATGGACAAAGGCTTAAGTTGTATTATAAGCCTCAGAGCAAAGAAGAGTTCCTACAGTAGTTTCAATCTGACACTGACAATGGGTCTTTTGTAGCATATGGACATGAGCCATTTGCTCATGTCAGTTTTTCTCTTTAAACATTCCAATCACCTCATAATAAATACTTTCTTTATGAAAGCATCCTCTCCATAATAAATTCAACCTTTCCACCTCATCATTTCTAGTCTATCCACCTTTCCACCTTATCATTTCTAGTCTATTCACCTTTCCACCTAATCATTCTTCACCAACAGATGACGATTTGTTATTGCTGTCAGCACCTTGCCAATTTCGTACATACTATCCAAGGTATATATTTTATGAATTTTTTTTTCAAATCGGGTGCACTCTTGTCACATATGCAATTTTGGGACCAATTGCTTAATTAAGTTGGGGGGAGAGATAGCATCTTTTTGTTTTATGTGTCTATATAATTATTATATACGCTATTCTTTTAAATCTAGCCATATTTGTACTTTTGCACACTTTTTTCAAATTTAGCATTGCATGATGTGACAACTTTAAAGGGACTATCTATTTTGCACATAATTTGCAAAGGTGGCTGGTATAATAAGTCTGAAGAGGTAATTATGAGTAGTTAACTCATGATTTTTTAAAGATTTGAAATCATGTTTCCATAAGGGCTTAACTTCACAAAATTTTGTATTTGGAGTTCGCATGTGTTATTGCCTTTGTCGTCTCCACATTTAAAACTTCTCTAAAAACCCTATTCTGACTGTGATTTTGTCTTGAATTGATGCAAGTCTTCTTTGTGTGTGTGACTTGGTACTCTGAGAGGATGGGAGGAGATTTTCTTTCATATGAACCTATAGTCCATGATATCTTGTTAAGTGACCAGGCATGCATGCCGCCTTTTCAAGCTAGGGGTTGGCTTGACTACATTCAGAAGCTTATCGGTAGGGATCATGAAGTAGCTTCTCAGTTTCTGAGCACATTGAGTAATGGGGTAGCCATGGTCAAAGGATTAAGGGTTTCATTCACTCAAGAAATTGTGGCAGAAGTCATGAGGTTTCCATAGGAAGGGGAAGAGTTATCAGAAAATCTTCATCCTACAACTGCTAGAGCTCAATTTACATTACATACAGACCTTCCATTGGATGTTGATAAGAAATAGGACCTAAGAATAGATTATCATTACCAGACCCTTATAGGGATTGTGCAATATATGTCATAAAGTATTTCACTTGTGAAGGTTGGCAAACATTTTTGCATTCTGTTCATTTCAAATTTTTAAGCTGTTTAGGCCATGATAACCGATCGGTGAAAGTTCTAAACTTTCTATTCCACATTCTGAAGGAGAGGGCTTCACTTGTGCAAGGAGGTAAGCTCAATTCCATTTCTCACCATTGTCTGATTAATTTAATAGTGGAAAGAGCATTAAGAGAACAAACATATATGTCATGGGAGAATTTTCTTTTAGGAGAATTTGAAAAGAAAACCCTAAGTCCTATAGGGCAGAGAGTAGGAAAATAGGTTCACAATAAACATGGGGTTCACAAAATAATTGAAAGAATAGAATCAACATCTTCCTTAGGAAAATCTAGGTGTAAAAACCCTGAAAGTTATCCTGGAGCCTCTACGTCTGGATTAGTCCATGTTAAAAGTAGGAAGAAAGTCAAAATCTATGAAAAAAAGACCACACCCTTGTCTGTGAAAACTAGGGCTTCTATGGGAGAAGAACACGGAGAAAGAAAAATTCCCTCTAGTTTTTTTTTATGGTAACAATGGGTTTTGAAGGGGCCCCGAAACCCTTTAACAAAGCTTTGAAAATAAAAGCATGGAAAAATAGAAAGACAACAGACTATCCCCAAAAAGGATAATCCCCAACAAGGACACTTCCCAAATTTACAATAAGTACAACCTCAAAAAGACAAAAGAAGATAAAAGAAAAAAACCCCCAGCAGGATAGGGCCAAAAAAGCCTCTAGTAACATATTCAGATCAGAGTCTTCAAGTAGCCCTCCGACTCCACCAGCTGACTCTGCATAGTGTTAATAGAATATTTCAGATTAATTATTTCCTGGTCCTTAGCCTTGATCTTCTTCCTGGTGTTTGATCTAGTTCTAGTGCCCGGTCCCAGTTGCTGGCTAGAGTCAGTCCCTTCATTTTTATCTTTCATTGTGTCATTATTGTTTCCTTCTAGCATGCTACATAGATTCTTCAAATTTTGCATAATAGCTTTCATTCCAGCATTACACAAAGTAAGCAAGTTCTTAAGCATGGCTTTGTTGCTACTGATCTTGTCATTTAAAGGGATCATGGCTTTCTCCAAAACTTTGTTGATTTTCTCCTCCAACATAGTGGAATCATCTAAAACCTTATAAAAAACCTCTTCATTTCTTTTATTCATAGTAGCATCCTTCCTAAGATCATCAATGGTGTCCTCCAACATCTCATTCCTACTTCATGTCAAAAGAAAAATGAAAAAGTTCCTATAACCTTAGCCACTCCCAAAAAGTGGAAAATGTCTGAAAAAGAAAAAGAAACCCCAGTGAGGAGAAGCCATAGAAAGAGACAAAATATGTTTGCAAATGTGCCACAAACTAGGTCAAAAATTGATCTTGAATCTTCTAAGTCACTTGAGCAGGGAATGACTGAACCCAGTGATAAACAACAAGAATTGTTTGATTCACCACCTAAAATTGAGAAAGAGAAGATAGTGATTGAGGATGATTCTAGCTCTGATGAGCAGAACTATCAGTTTCAAAGGAAGGGTTCATCCTCAAGAGGACCCCAAGTAGTTCATGACTTCGTTGGCTTAGAAAAAGACAATGTTTTAGAAGATTATGTTCCAGTGGAAGAGGATATGCCTAAATCACCTCCTACAACATCAAGGAGAAATTTGTTTGAAGAAGATTTTGAGGTTAATATGAGTTTTGTGAATAAAGTAGCAGAGAAAATATTTAATCAAGGTTTAGATGCACTAGCTATAGCTTCTCAACAATGTGACAATATTGAGAGATCTATAGTTGTGTGGACAGATCCTCCAGAGGTTAAAAGTCCAGTTAATGATGAGACAGTTGTTCTGCATGTAGCAGGGGAAAACCCTAATAAGAATACCATGTCAGGTGCCCCTAATTTCATTTCATTACTTTCTATTATTTTTCAGTTGTCTAACCAGTTAATAGTGGAAAGAGAGCAGTGGAGGTAGCAAAAGAAAAGTTTCAATCAATCCATTGATATTCATTATCAAGATCTTCTAGAAAAGGAGGAAGAAGTGGAGCAACTCCGTACAAAGCTTACTAAGGTAACTTCAATGATACCCAAACTAATGAGTTGTTGCTCCCCATCTCTTGTTTATGCATTGTTCCTTAAAGAACAGTTCCTGAATTATCAATTCACTTATGTAATGAGGGATAAGTCTCTAGCATTGGTTGAACCCCTTGAGTTTTCCCAAGCTTCCATAGTTCTCCTGCAGCCATACATAATTTATTGTGTGATATTTTTCTTCATAATTTTCTAGTGCCTGATAATAGAGAATGGAATCCTCTGTTGTATGTTGGGGATATTCAGTTAAGAGCTCTGATGTCATAGATACAGAATGAAATAAGTAGGGAATCATAGGCTAAATCCTAAAGGGAATTAGAGGAAGAAATTCCCCTTTACCTAAGGCCAGAAGCACAGGATCCAAAAACTTATTATTATGACTAGTTGAAAATTACTCCTTCAGATTCAGGAAGTCATGCAATTTATCCCCTCAGAGAGGCCACATTTGATGGATATGTTAAAATGGCTGAGACCCAGCTGCCTGAGGTTGTGAACTCAACAAAGTGGCATTGGATTAGCATGTCCGAAGAACTAAGAAACAAAGAGCCACATTCACCCCTCAATTTTAACATGGCAAATAGAAGATCCCCTTGGTACATCACATTAGGCAGGGTTAGACAAAGTTTCTGGATTCCACTCACCTTCCAGCCACCCATGCGTATTTCTCCCTTGTTGGAAAATGCAACAAATCTGGATGATTTTGATATGGCAGGAGAGGTAAGGAGATGGGAAAAACACAAAGAGACAAAATATTTTTACTGGAGCTTTGCAGAAGGAGGAGGGAGATAGAAAACAACTGTAGACTACAGAATGACGGCCAGGCTCAAGAACTTCATGTTTGTTGGGGGACTAGCAAAAGGAAAGTTGGGGGGAAATGATGAGGCCAATTTAAGGCCTATTTGGTTCATTTTTTAATATTTTTTTATGTCTAGGACCTGGGAACTTTATCAGCTTTTGATGGACTTATTCGGACTACTTATTTTTAAACTTCTATGTGTGTGCGCATTTTGATGTTTTTAAGATTAAATGAATATGTTGAACATATATGTTATATAGTTGCATGGAATGGAATATTATGTCTTTCTATCTTGCATTGATTGGGTAGTTCTTCATGTAGCCATGTGATAAGAGAAAATCTGATACAAGGAAAACTTATTATGAATTTTATCTTGGATATGTATTGTGATTATTATATGTGCATGCTAATCTTTTACAAGAAAATGGTGAGTTGGCAAGGGAAGAAGAAGTTGGCATCAGAAGACAAAGTGGTGATAAGAAGTTGTTTAACTATTTTGAGCTCAGAATGTTTCCATTACTTTTAGTCATCAACAGTTACTATTGCGGACTGAGTCAATGCGATTATCAACCATCATGGAGTAAATCTAGAATTCATGAACTGCTAAGTTCATGCGCAAATGAATGCAACCTGCTCTTGTATTAAATGATGTTGTTTTGTATCTTCAATATTCTCATATTCCTGACGTAGAAGAATCCTAGATTTAGGGAGTTCTGTTCTATTTTGATGTTATAAATAAGTTGGAGTTTAGATTTCTGAGTTAGTTAGTTTTTGCGTGGAATCCTTTTGTAATCCAATAGCAGTGAGAAATACAATCCTGTTACTACACTATGCACTTATGTTTTAGTCATGAATGAAAATTTACAATTCTTAATTTCAGAGTTGTTATTCATTCACTCTTTCTTGGGGGCCCACACAAAAGGTGAATTCAGTTCATAGCTAGGTAGGAATTAGCTTTAAGTTCAATAGAAGTATTTAGAACTCTGTTACTCCTACAACCATATGGTAACTGAACTGTTGGTTGTTTCCTACAGCATAAGAAAATAGTTAGTTTCCTATTTTTAGCATTATTCCAAAGTACCAGGTTAGATTGTTATTCTATTTCGTAGCTTATTATTTCCTTCAGCATTTCAATTGCATAAGTTATGATGACATTTAAGTTGGGTTAGATCATATACTTTGTGGGCATCATTTCAAGTTTACATCCCTTGTCAATAATTTAATGAGCTCAATATGTTATTCTAGTATGATATTTGACACTGCTTAAATAGAGAGTCGTTATAAGAAGGATTTTCAATCCTTAGTTATAGAGTTATTATACTGACCAGTCAGTGACCGACTTGAAGGAATTATTATAGAATTGAGGAAACACTTTGTGTATGATGGTTAGAGTACCTTAAGAACCTTCTATTTCCAATGGATGTTCTACTGCTCGTGGCCGCCATCGAGGATGGAGTCCTTCTCAACAACATATTGACACTTCCCACTTAGCCTCATCTCCACCATTCATCTCAGTGCTGCTTGTTGACACACAACTTTGTTGTTCCACCATGTCATTGTGGACCTCCCTTTCCTAGGGCTTTGTCAGCAGGTCCTTCTTGGGCTTCGCTGACACATGTTGGTTGGCCAACTCAAGTGGATGATTCAAGTTAGCCTTCATCTTCCAAAGGCTATCCCCAGGTGGCTTTGGCTATTTCCCCACAGCGTGAAGATAAGGAGACGAGGGAGGATAATGCTAATGGATAGACATTGCCAGACCCTAAACTTGATCATGAACTAAGATGGGGAAAGAAGGATGAACCCGATCCTCCTCCTCCTTTGGCTACGAATTTGGCTACTTGAGAGGGTTTCTTTTCTAGGCTAGACCCATTTAGTTTTATGATGTTTATGTTTTAAGGTGAGGCTCTTGTTTCAAAGACTTTTGGGCTTTGACTATATGAATCTCGAGGAGTGACTTTTTCCACCGATTATTTTTTTCTTTAGATGCAACATTCTATTTTCTTTAAGTTGATATAATTGGTAAGAATTTTCATTAAAAAATGACATGTTTATTTATTTTATTATAATTTTATAAACTTATTTTGATTCTTACAATAGTTATGGATGAGGAATTAAGTAGTATTACTTTTGTAGTGATAAGATCTATTTTTTAAAATGAAGAGTTTTAGAGATCTATATTTTAATTATCAATATAGTAGGTCAGTTATACTATACTTTAATCAAATTTCAATGCAAATTCAATTATATATGACTTCAAAACTATAATTTGATTTTTTTTATTTTTAAATTTTATAAGTTTGACAATTTGGTGTTTGAGTATAGTCTTGAGTCTACATTCTCTCAAGATTGATATAGTTGTGTAGGAGTTAAAGATAGTAGGTTTCCACAATCCATGGCAATGCTAATATGCTTCTCCTACTGATTGTGTATCAATTTTGTAAAAATTGATACACAATAAGCATGTTAGCATTGTGTAGGAGTTATTTGTTAATTTTTAACTTTACAAAAATGTAAAATTACAAAAATTAACATTTTCTATCTTTTAATAATTTTGATTGTTCTAGGTAATTTTTAGGTAATGGTGCATCTTAAGTATCCTAGATAGTGGGTGATTAGCATATTTATTGTAAAGAAAGATTCTTTTATTCATTTTGGGTTAAGCTAAATTGAAAAATAATATAGTGATTTTGGTGTTTCTATAATTAAAACATCATTGTTAGGTTTTTTCCTTGCATTTTTGGATTCATCATCTTGTTAAATGCATTTTAGTGTATTTATGTGCAATGTTGTTATATTTAAGAAAAACCATCATTCATTTGTAAATTACATAGGAGATACAAGGATTATCATGGCAGCATCCATATAAGAGCATCATATAGAAACTTCATAGAACTGTCATAATTTCATCATATACTTGTAGCACTATCCTACACATACTATATATACTATATGGTTCTTATCTTTGATATTAGGTCATCATTGTTAAATTGATTTACTTAGAGGCTTGATCATTATCACTTTCTATATATTCAAGTTTAAGGATAAGAGGAGTTGATCCAACATTAGTGTGTTCTAATTGTATGAGAAAGCATTAAAATGATTCTATGGTGTCAAAATTATAAATATATTTGAATGAAGATAATTTTAAATTTTAAAAATTTCATATTAAAAATGATTTTATAAACAAACCTTCATATGGAGGACCTTTGAATGAAGGTTTTATCCTTTATTTAAAGCTGTCTGTAATTTCATCTCAATGTTGCTCATAGATTTTCAAATAAATTCTTAATTTGAAAGTAATGTTCAAGGACCATTATATAAAGTTAGCAATGCTTTAGATTTTTTTTTTTTTATCTATAACAAGTCATTTTATTAATATAGGTAGAATTTACACGAGAATTATATAAACAACCAGACCCAATCGGCTAACCCCATTACAACCATAATCAACTGATTTAACAATTCAAAACCACCTGGTAAACAAGAAACCAGGACCAAAAAACTATCTGCCCACTGTCAAAAAAGCACAGTCATCTCCAGCCGCCGAGCATGCCATCGAAGTAACCCATCCCATTCGTCAAAAAAATTCCCTTCGAGCATGTCACCTTTCAAGCCAAAAAACCCCTATTCGCCAACACACAGAAGGCCATCCTTAGATTAGTAAGATAATATGGCTTAGATTTAATAATATATATGGATCAATGGAAATGCATAAATTATATGGATGTAGGTATATATGGATATAAATGTATACATGGATGGAAACCTTAACAATCCAAAACCATAGCCACAATAGAACATAATAAAATCATACTAAGAACAAAAGAATTCCCAACATTGAAAATCACAAGACACACGACTTACACTAGGAAAACCCTACGAGGGAAAAATTCAACCTCAAAATATTCATTCTTATTATATAAGATCTCCAAATTACTTTACATTATCCCACTACTACTCTTATCTATTATTAGTACTTGCCGCTAAGCTAAGCAAGTACTATTGCATCAGTTTTTGGATTTCTTGCATTAACTAGTGATTAAAACTAATTTTTTCCACCAATTACAATTTAGTTTTTTTATATTGTGTTAAAAATAAAACATTTTCTATAGTCTACATGTAAATTTTTTAACTTTAGAAATTTTTAAAAATATTTCTTAACATATGATTGGTCCATTCAATTTGAGTCTTATTGCATGGATTTTGGTAAAAACATAAGAATAATTAACGAAACATGAAATTTTTTATTTCATATTTATTACATATTGAGTAGATTTTATTTCTTTATTTTTTAAAAGTATCTTTTTTATTTTTTGATACTAATTCATACTTGACTATACTAATTATTGTAGTATTAATATTACTAATATTAATATTATTAATATTATTTATCTTATAAATATTATTTTTAAATACATGAAATTTAGATAGTTTCTAATTCATACAACTATACTAATTATTGTAGAATTAAAATTAAATAATATTAATATTATTAATATTATTAATCTTATAAATATTATTTCTACATACATAAAATCTATCACGACCTATTATTCTTAAATCAAACTTAAATTTTATTAATTAATGAAACTATCAAACTTAATATCAACTAATTAGTCAGATAACATTACTAAGTTTCATTTTACAAAATATTAATTTAAGTTATTATTAAATTGACAACAAATATTTTTACTAAAATACTCCAAAGGCAAGTACTAGCCACTACATGGCACTTGTTATTTTTGTTTACATTTTTATTGATATACATATACCTTGATAATCAATACACATAAAATCTTATGTGATACAATATAAACCCTATAAATTTAACGTAACAAGATAGAAACCTTATAAATATGTATTGTTATAGATTAATATGTCACTTGAATATTTAAATGTAAATGTATCGAACCTCCTATAAAAATATGAATTACATTGTGAACAATATATGGGAGAATTGATGTAACCGAAGACTCTTTATTTACTAGTGTAACTGAAGACAGAATTTAAAGAATTTACAACCATAATTTGTAACGTTTCTGGCAACCTGCGGAACACTCACCGTAGAATAATAAACTTTGATTCAATTCTCTTACGTACAGCGCGGCATCAGTTAGATCATTTATAGCAGCATAGAAATTCAAAAACCGTTACATTAATTAAATTCTCTGGATTGTTTTTCATAGGCGAGAATTGCGACATGTGGACTATTAAATGAATAGCCTCCACGTCAAGGGACTGTGCAGTTTCCCGTTTGGTTTTTTTTTAATCTGTAATGCGTTTTTTCATCAAAGCTTTATCCGCAAAGAATCTAACGACTGTTGCATATATTTAAGATATTTTATTTTTCTAAATTATTTAATTGATAATTTAGCAGATATGAAATGAATGTCAATTTTTTTTAAAGTCTAAATGTTTACATTGATGAATGATGTCATTGTAGGAAGCCTCTCTGCTTAACCAGAAAATACAATAGATTTTTGGAAAACTTTCAGCATCTCTTCTTCATGATCTGCATATTTTATAATAGAAAATTATAAAAAATTACAGTATTTTTGTCAATTTGAAAAAAATTTAAAAAAAATTGATTTTTTAAAATCTTTAACCATTCATTCTGTAAAGAACTTAACCGTGTATTTTCTTAAAAAAAACAAAAAAACACAATAACATAGCACAATAAAATAAAATAAAACAACACAGTACAATAAAACAAAAAAACGAAAAAAACCAATAACACAACATATATATTTATGCATCATGTGACTCAAATTTCGATCTGCTTCTTGTTATGAACTCATTGCTTTGAGACACAAACGAAGGCAGAAATTATTGAATTTGGATGATAATGTCGTTAACAATTGAGAAAAAAATGATGATGAGTGTGTTACTCTGTCTGGCCTTGGCTTTGCAGGGTGCATTTTCTATGGAAGAGGAAAGGGTGGATTTAGCAGTTTCAAGGCTAGGTGGGGGTGGCCGAGGTGGTGGAGGCTGGTGGCGTCGTGGTGGAATTGGCGGTGCTCATCATCATCATCATCATTATGGTTGAGGAAGCAATGGCAGTGCGATTCGACGTCCATGTGTTTCAGTGCTTGTTATATTCTCTTGCTTGCTCGTGCCTTTCATTCTTTATACATTCCACCTTCCCAGCATCTATCCAGCCATCAGAATCTAAATCTTTTTATAAAAAGTTATGAAAAAATAATTAAATCCCTCCTTGGTAAAATTTTAGATTCTTGATCTACCAGTCTTCAAGTTTGATAAATAAGGCATATTAGATTCATTCTATTTTTGGTGGCTAATATCTCTATATAAAGAACCCCTTGCTGAAAGCCGAACGACCTCTGTATAGAGGCATAATGTAATTCATCTGAGAAGTTGATTGAATAAAAGAGTTTCTTGTGTTTGTTCTTTATTGTTTGTTTTTGGTCAATGCCTCCATTTCAGATTCTACAAAAATGTATATTTAGTACCCTATTCTCCTCTACATTTTCTTTTGTTAAGAATTAGTATCACTTATTATTTATGTGATGGATAAGAGTCTCTTTCAGTTTATTCACCCATCCAATAATTAGTACAGGACTAGGCAAATGGTTGTAGCTTCCATGTCCACTTATTTGGAAACATTAATCAGTTAATCTATAGTAATTAAATTATGGAGTTTGGATTAATATTCAGTTTTAGGAGATTTTTATAGTTTATGAATTTGATAGTGTGTGAGGTTTTTCCATTAATGTTTCGAATCAGGATGTGAAGAACAAGTAGTACGTTCTTGTTTTTGCAGCTCTTCACATCTTGATGATAGATCACTGAGTGTGATTCAAATCATTGATAAAAAAACATACATACAATCAATTTCAGAAACTGTTATCTCTGAAGTGATATTATTACGCCATAGGTTATGAGTCTGTTCAGTTGTTATGAGGGATGTGGGGCTGAAGGCTCAGTCAGTGCTGAGGGGGAGATTGTTGACTTGGTGGTCAACACCTCCTTGAAGATTCGTGACATGGCTTAACCGCCTCTAGTGGATCGGGTTAAATCTGGCATTTGTATCGGGCATTGATAGTTCGAGCTTTTGGTGCAACGACAAATGATTCCAATAGGATGTACAGTCAAAATTGTATTAAGCAAATGCAAGATGATCAATTTTTCCCTTTTCGCATCTCCCATCTTAAAAAATATGGACTGTTGTTCGAAGTCTGTTTGCAACGACTTAAGACTTGGACATGGAGTAGTTGCTTGAGATATGGTAATGATTAGAAAGTATTAAACTGCGGAACTTTGGGTTAAAAAAAAGGAAGTAAATGGTTTTTAAAATTCTAATTTTCATATTGCAGATTTAAATTTAGGATTTCGATTGAAAGTATATTTGTTTAATATTTTTTAATGGGATGAATTATAAGAGAATTTATACAATTTTAAATTATATTATACATCTTTTATATTAGTTTTTCAATTTAATTGAAGATAAATATAGTTAATATTAAAACTAATAATAGTAAGTAAATTAATAATATAATAGTTTATATAAATGAATTTTAAATTTTAATTTTTTTAAAAATATATAAAATAAATAAAAATCAATATTTTTTAATGGCAATAGTGGTATGTTGTGATGGTTAATTTGTTGTGTTGTGTTGTTGCCATCAAGGTTCAAATCTCATTGTGGATGAGGTCTCCTATTTGTGTCCTAACCAATAGCTTTTTACCCCTTTTTTAAAAAGTAAAAAATAGCAGTTTTTATGTAAAAATTAATATAATATGTATATAATAATTATAAGATAATAAAATATATTTATTTTGTTTCTTTATCAGTAATTTTATTATATTTTTTAATTATTTAATAAAAAATCACCAATATTATATTTATTATAAAATAGTATTATTTAATAATAAATTTTTCAACTCACTCATATCTTAACAATTCACCTCTTATTAGCCGGTAGGCTAAGTACTATTGTATTGTTTTTGAGTTTTTGATATTAACTAGTGATATGAACTGTTCTACACCAATGAAAATAATTCTTTTTTATATTTCATTACAAGTTTTTTCATTCAAGTAAAATATAGATGCAGATTATTTAACTTTATAATATCTAGAAATTAATTTTTGATCATCTCATTGGATGAATGCATTTGAAGTCTTATTACACGAGTGAACCAATTAAAATTTAACACATTTGTTATTTATTGTCCTTCCACTTATTTATATATTGAAGGAAACTTCCTTTCTCTTTGAAACAATATACCACATATTATAATAATGTAATTTTATTGATCATATATAAATTAAAAATATATTAATAAAATAAAATTGAGATTGAGAAATAATAATAATAATAATAATAAATTATTATCAAAATTAATTGTAATTTATAAGTTATAATTGTTGAAATAATTATAATTAAAAATAAAAAATTTATTGTTACAACTATATTAAAATAGATCATTATAATTATGTAATTTAAACAGTAATTAAAATATATTTAATTAAAATTAAAATTATGTTTAAAAAGAACACATAATATTTTTAACATTATAATTAGGTTTCTATTCTTAAAATTTCAACTATCATTAATGCTATCAATATGATTCTACATTACAATTTCTTAATTATTAAAAAATTTATTACTTCTACCTTTAAAAAATATAATAATTAAAAAATCAATACACTATTAGTTCTCCTTTATTTCTACAATTTAACTAATAAAGGCAAATATTTAGCCACTACATAGCACTTGTTACTAATATAATTATGCCTCTCCATATAATTATAACAAAATACTTAAAACACCATAATTCAATCATACTTTAAAAGTATCAAATAAGCTATAAAAAATTAATTAAACTTAAAATTAATTACTAATTCTATTAAAAGATTACAAATATTAATATTCATTATGATTAGTTCTTTCACACTCCAAACAAAAGAAGTAGAATGATGATAAGTTTATTATCCATGTATGATGATAAGTTCCTTAACCCTGTGTCATGAGATCACAGTTCACCTCTACAAAAAATCTTAGAGCCTTAAATAAACTTAACATGTGTGAATAGGTCATGTTAATGTCTAGTTAGATAATGTGCCTTTTTCACATAACAAAAGAAAAATTAGATAGGAAATACCCTTATTCATAGAAATACCCAAAAAAGAATATAATTCTATTTATGAAAACATCTCTTTGTTATAAAGCTTTCTAAAATAATAAAAGTGAAAAACTCACAATGTTGAAATTAATTTTAGTTTTCTTAGTATGAATAATTCAAAAGTACCTTTATTTAAATATTACGTAAATTAGTCATATCATAGTGGTAAACAAATCTAATCTAAGTTAAATAGAGTGATTAGAACAACAAATTTAAATAATTAGTTGTAAAATTTCAATATAGATGGAGTAATATTCTAAATAAATTTAAATTTATTTGAACACTTGCAAGTGTAAAAATGCAAAAGTAAATTGTCTTATAGAAATAAAAAGTAAACTTAAGTGTGCAAAAGTAAATCAAACACCTTGAAATCTTTTGTAGATGTATTTTAAAGAAATGGCAAGAAAACCTGATTTGGTGTAGAAGTGAAAAATTAAATTGCCTTGTGGAAATAAAAAGTAAAACTAGGTGTGCAAAAGTACTTAAAACGCCCTAAAATCTAGACTATAAGGGCCACTAAACCTTTTTTCTTTCTTCCAAAAATCAACTTCATTGTTTTTATTCTTTCTTAAAAGAAAGAAATATTGGATATATGTAGTTTGAGCTTCAACTTTTGAGATCATTGAATACAATTTCCTTCATTTCATGGGGCTTGATTCAATACCCTTAGAGAGAGGGTAGTTGACCTTACATGAACCATATTAATGTGGTAAACTCTCTTACTAGCTTAAAGACATATCTCATGTTTATGTAACATGGTGAAAAAATAAAATATTTCGACCCGCTTCAATATCACCATAACCATAACATAACAATTTTCAACCTTTCTAACATTGAGGGACTATTAATGCATGCAAACACTATGACAACATTCTTTAAATTTTGTGCACATCTTTTTCAATGTCCAACATGTTTATTTTACATATCTTGTAATTATTTAGTATCTTATACCATTATAACATAATAACTAGCATTTGGCAGGAACTTTGCTACATTGTTGCACTATTTTTTCTATTAATTCTAAGGAAAAAACTGTTGGAGATTTGCCAGTAGGCCAATACTGACTATATGTTTGTCATTGATGACAACATATGGAAAGTAGCATGCGTGGAAGTCTTATGCAGTAAGATTTTTGTATATGAAGCTTGGACATGATATCAACATGATATCATGGGCGCAGAGGTTGACTATTAGTACAGACAGTTATATTGCAATTGGTGTCAGCAGTGTTCCTGACAGAGTTACAGGGAGTGTTCTGTGTATGGTTGTCTATATAGTTATCATGGAGCCTTGCGCGCTTGGATTTATGTTGAAGACATGTTAGTGATGTTTCAACTATGGATGCATAGTCTGTTGATGAGTAGAAGTGAAGTTATGCTATCACTATTCGTCAGCAATAGTTTCCTATGTTTATTCAGAAGAGCCGATAGAGATTTTATTGGTTATGTAGTTGCGCCTATCCTATGGGTATTCACCCTTGGATTTAATCTTAGAGGAGAGTTATTGATGATCAGTTAAGAGTGCATGAGTTAATTCTGCTTGGGAAGAAAGATCCAGTTGTTTTGGTAGAGCCGACAGTGTGTAGCATGCGTCTACAATTATCTTATTGAACAAGTCCCAGATTGTGTTGCGTGCATAGTAGAGCCGACAGAATATTTGTTGGAGTTTGTTATGGTTTCTCTAATATGATTTCAAGGTGGTTCTAATAGGCTGACTTGATTATATCATTTAGAGGAAATATATTTATAGGCAGTCATTTGTGATTGTTGAAGTGTGGTTCATAGTTGATGAAGCAGAGCAGAGCAGAGTGTGTGAAGCATTGAGCCATCAGAAGAAGGTCTATGTGACCAAGTAAAGTACTTGTGCTATTCATTGGAATTGATCCAAACAGTAGGTCAAAGCACAGCTCACCAAGATCCAGATATAGTATATGTTATTCAAAAGGTTGTAGCCTTCACCCATTTGAGCAATGAGCTCTCAGACAGTGCATCCTCTCCCCTAACAGGGACAATTTTAAAAGACTCCTAACAGGGTCTAACCCTTGACCATGTCTATTGTACTAAATATATTGTAAAGAAACTCCTAACAGGGTTAAGAATCTTCTAACAAGGACCATAATACTATAGTGCAGAATATTAGTGGGTGTCAATTCCCACCGGGGTTTTTACCTATTTGGGTTTCCCCGTAACCAAAAGATTGGTGTTGTGTTCTTGTGTTCTTTCATTGTGTTTATGCTTCATGTTTAAGTATACTTAATTGGATAAAGAATTGAATCTTGTAGATAACTGATTCACCCCCCCCCCCCTCTTAGTTATCTCTTGGGACTATTCCTAACAAAAAATTCTACAATGATAGTTTGTTACTGATAGTAATTGATAACAATATACAAAAAAACTCCTTCCTTTGGAGAAAACTGTATATCAGAGATCTATACTAGGACCATATATAATATTTGACCTTTACATCATTACATCATACTATGAAGGTAATTCCAAAATATAAAACACATATCCTCTTCAAGAGGGAAACCGGGCAGTCCATCCCAATGGACCAAGACACCATTTCATAAATCTATCATTGAGCTCAAACACAACAAATAGATTAAGCAATTCTTTAGCTCTGGGGAGGAGAGCACCCATTGGATCCATGTTAGGAGCTAATTACTCTTTATTCTATCTTGGACAATGTTGCCATCTATTGTAGTTGTGTACCCATAGGCTATACCATTCCTTGATACCAATAGGGAGTCATCATTGAACAGCTCCAGGAACTTTTCCTCATTAATCTTCAGCACCACAAAAACCTACAATGTTAGGGAATGATATATGAGTCTCTTGAGAGACTCAATAAGACATATCCTTTTCCCATTAAAAATATCATTATTACAAGCTTTCCAAATAAACCATAAAATATGAATAGAAAGAACAAACCAGAAGAGATTATTGCATTTTCTAAATTTAACAAAGTTGCTCATGATTACATCAAAACTAAGAAATTGATATCCAACACAAGGCCAAATAGATTCTAAACTTCCCTAGAAAATTTTTTTATAAAGAGGATATGGGGGATAGACTCATCACACCGACACAAGCAGTAGACATTAAGTTCCCTATTAGGTTTTTTAATAGGTAACCTCTGTAGAAGAACAAGGCACATGAAGCACAAAATTTTAGGCTCAAAAGGTTTATGCAAGTTGCAAATAAAATCTTGGTCCAAGATTATGGATCAAATCAAAGATTCCACATACAGTTGATGTGGTTAATAATGTCATGGTTATTAGTGAGAAGCTTATAGGTGGCCTTGGATTTGACAATGGGAAATAGGGAACCATCTGACCACCTCATGGATTCCACCCTATAGGAATCATTGCAACCATGCCTGGGGAGATTAAGGGACTTGCAGGCCTCCCTCATTATGGAATAGGTCCTCCATTGGGTAAGGGGAAGACATACAGTTAAACCAGACCCTTCCACCCAATTAGTGTACCATCTTTAATGATGTCATTAAAGTTATAATTCCTTTATTGTCCCACTTCCTAGCTAAGAACCCTTGTAACAAAGCTAGTGGTTTACCACCACGCTGGAAATTCCACCAGATGGATCTTTCTCCATAGATATGTCTGTCCCTCTTATTAGATGTTTGACTCTATCACAACCTTTCCAAATAGCCTTAAAAATATTAGAGCCAACCACCTTGACCTCAAACTTACCAAACATGAGATCATTAATGTGAAGGTTTTTTTGGGAACCTTCTCTCAAGGTTGAAGCTCTAGATATATTGTTCTTGATTAGAATTTTCCAGGGCTCATTACCTTTGGAGGCCTTGGAAATCAATTTGGTAGCCAGAGAAACTCCCTAAGTCCTCAAGTCCTTCAATCCAAGACCTCCCAATTCCCTTCTCATAGCACATCAATTCCATTTTAAAAGAGTGATTCTTCCAGCTAGAGATACACTAATTTCATCTATCAATGGCTCTAGAGTGCTTAATAATCTCCCTGTTGTAAGGCCTAACAACCATGATTATAGTTCTGACATTCTCATCTTTGAAGAGTCTAGTATTTAGGGAAAAACCCTCTTGTATCCTCTTCTTTCCTCTACCATCCCCCAAAAGAAAAATAGAGGCAACTATGGGGTGATAATCAGAGAGAGTATAGGGAATAAATCTGACACTGTTACCTCTATCATATTTCCTAGAACTAAATAAGTCTCTACCAACATAAAATCTATCAAGCCTTGAATAAATCCTTCTATAATCCTATTGGAAATTGGACCAAGTATGCCATATATAATCTTGTGAATGTTTATTTCCTACTAGAGGGTCAAGTAAATTAATTTTTTTGATCATCTTGGACCAAAACATTTTCTCATAGCCTCTCCACTCAAACTTCATACCCCCTGATTTATCTTGTGGGCTTTCTATCATGTTAAAATCACCACCAAAGAACCATGGTATGCCTTTTAGCAAGAAAAACCATTTCCAAATATTATTCCTCTCTCTATGTTCATTGGGGGCATAGATATTACAAAGACCAAACTCCTTCCAATTCTGAGAGAAGATAATCCAAACTACTCTATTATAGGGAAAACATCTCCACCCTAAAACACAATTGTTCCATTTAGGGCCTACCAAGATAGTAGAACCTCCCTTTCTCTTGGCATGATTGGTGTAGTAGCACTTGGCATCCTTCCAAATGCATTTTAATGTGGCTTCAAGAGTGAACCCTATTGACTTGACCTCTTGAAGGAAAAGGAAATCAATGTTCTTCTAAAGAAACAAAAACCTTTTAGTGATGTATTTTTTGTTAGGGTATTCCATCCTTCGGAAATTCCAAGATGAACACTTAAAATTAATAAGAAAGATTAGGAGTCAGTTTCTATGGGTGCTTTAAATCTCTTATGACAGCTAGGTAGTTACTGCCTAGGTTTCTTAGAGGAGAGTTTGTAATAGTTTGGGCAAGGGGGTCTCCCTCTCTTCTTCTTTTGAGAAATCTCCTCATCATTCTCTGAAGGTAATTCATAGTTCTTGGATTTGGTTCTCACCTTTCCTTTCTTAGTATTTTTAAAAAAAACAACTTATCATATTTTTGAGGATTTAAGGTAGGAACCACCAATCTCTGTCCAATCTTGCCTTCTTCAAGAATATTCCCAACCACTTTCAACAAGTTACCATCTCCTATAGAAGCCCTAGTTGAGGGGGCGACATCCTGGGGGAAAGTGTCCATGTTCATGAGAGAAATATGGTAGATCCTAGGAGGGGGGGAGGGGTGGAGGCACTTGAATAACCACAAGAGAAAAATTATTGTGTTTATCTTCATCACCATAGGATTTCTTAATATATTAAGACCATGAGCTAGGATAAAAACTCACCACCACTGATCCCATCCCTAACCCCACATATCATCGATTGGTTCTCAACAACTTTATCACCACCCCTAGAAATGTCACCAACATTTCTAAGGGAATAGGAGCTATTAATTTCATGGAGTTCCAAGTTGCAAGAATGATTATTATCCTTGTTTAAGCATTTGTTGATGGCTGGTTTAGAACTTTCTTTGCTAGACTTTTCTAGCAAAGAGTATCCTAATCTTATCAAGGACAAGCTATTGGGCATTAACATCTCTTTGTTTAAATCGAGGGGAGCTGGTTTCAAGCCTAGAAAATCCAAGGATAGAAATTCAGGGAGTTCTTTCAAAGCAACATCAACATCTACCTTAGATGTTGGATGGGGAACAACATCATTTGAAAAGGCCACCTTAAGAGCATCAAGAGATGCCTCAATTTCTTTAGAGGTCTGGGGAGGCTAGACAGTAAGGGAGGGTAAGGGTTCAAAAATAGGCTTCGTAGAGCGAGAAGGATTATCCTGGTTACCAGATTTGGGAGCCAACTTGTTAGTGGCATTAAGCTTCTAGGTGTTACCTTTTTTTAGTAGAGGGAAAGAGTTCCTCATGTGACCTCTTCTATAGAGAAAACTTGAGTTAATACCTCCAATAAATGTAATAGGGCATGTAATAATCTTCCCTCCAAGGTTAAACTTAATCTCATTCAGCAAGTCCAACTCCAGGTTGAGAGAAACCAAAAACCTAGCATCGGTGTGGAGTAACAAAGTATTTGATCTATCAAATTGAATGACCCCATCAATGGGTTCCAAATCTTGTGGGATAAGGTTCCATAAAAAGGTAGAAGACTACCCATAGTAATCCATCTAGGGGAAGAAAGTTCAATAATTTGTTCATGAATGACGTCGAGCTTCAAGGAGAAGTCCCTAAGATTAAAAGATCCCACCTTCCAAAATTGCCTTTTCAGGATTTCTTTTTGACTTACCAGATTAGCCATGAAAATTAAAAATAAACCTTTTTGAATCATATGCGAGTAGGAAAAATGAAACCCTAGTCTCTTAGAGCATACACTGCGAAGCTAATCATTCAAGAAAGTATGAGATGGAAGACTAGACAAATCTTGAGTAGAAAATAAACAAGTATCCTTTAATCTATTATGTTATACCTCAATAGAAACACTCATTTGGAAGCTTGGTTTCACAATGACACTATGGTACAATGAATTCTTACCAAAATATTCTTCGCCATGACCTCTAAGCACTTCCTTGGGTTTATGCTGGATGAAGTGTGCACCATCAGGTATCTGGACCATGTTCTTGAGGAACTGCTTAAATGAGAATGAACGAGGGTTTGAAGAAGGGTCCTCAATGAGGTCTGAGTGGTTTGCAAGATCAAAATGCCTAATATAAGACATAGTAGAGGCCATAAACTCTCAATAAATGCAGGGCAACGAGCTCCATATGAGTGAGAGGAAGGCATTCTATATGGAAGGCATCCTTGAGATTCAAAAAATAAGTTGCAGATCCTGCATTGAATAAGTATTTCCCCCCATTGTGGCACTATTTAGATTGATTAATATATTTTATAAATAGTCTTGGAGTAACTAGTTACGTAATTCACTATCATCACTATTGTGATGCCACCTTTCGAAGTTGAAAACAAGGAGTTGACTACTCTCGATGATGTGCTAGGTTAACACCTTACTATCTTTTTAACTTTTTAGTTATCATAGTGAGTTTACATTATTAAATGGTTGAATATTGTTTGATATTAATTAAAATTTTCAAAGAAAATAGAAAGAAAACCAATAGATGGTTTTTAAATTTTTCTTTTATACAATGGTCACTTCCTACCAAATAGAGGAGATCATCAAAACATGTGTTTTGGAAAAATCTTGTACAATATTTTGAGCCATATCAAGATGTGAATCATCATATGGTAGTTGGCCCTACAAGAAAATACCTAGCCTCTTTTCCCAACTCTATCCATATACCTCCTCCTTTCCCTAATGAGACACCTTTTAATCCTCTCATTCTAAAAATGCATCAAATGATTTAAATTTCTTGACCAAGACTTGAAGATGAGGACCCACTTTTTGAAGCAAATGGAGTTCCTCAAATCAAGAAAAATCCTAATATTGTCCCCCAACAACTTCACAAAAGGTATGTCCCTCCCTTCAATCCAATCCCATAGTGCCATTTTATTTCAATAAGGACAAATAGGTGTACAATAAGAAGACACCACGTGTTTACAAAATTGTATAAGATGCACCTAGGATAAATCATGTATGGATACCCAAAAATCCTCTTAAAAAACAACCAACAAGGGACTTGATAGAGAAAATGAGTGTAGAAGGGCTGAAAAAGTAAATGATCCTAATATCACTTTTCATGATAATGTTCTCAATATTCAAGGCCAAGATCTCATGGATCAAGCATACATCTATAAGTTCTAAAATTTTATATACTTATAAGAGATAGTTTATTTGACTGGGTTCACTATCACTGGGAAGGGGTAAATCATTTCTTCTTCTTGGGTCAAGATCTATGGTTTTTTGTAGCTAATTTTAGTTTTTTATACACCTAAAAATGGCTTGAGAAAATCAATTAAACATTTATTATTCAATTAATAGTCATTTTTCTATCACTAAATAAATTTATTTAGTTATGTGTCATCCTAAAAAGTTAGCACCTATAATTAGATTCCCTATTAGGCGCCATTTTGGTGATTTCAAGATTTCATGTTCATTATACTTGATCCTAACAACCTAGCTCCACTTATTTTGGCATCTTCCCTTCATTCTTGACTCCCCATTTGAATTTGAGCTCATTTTCCTAGGTATAGAATGGTTTTGGCATTCTATACCCCAAGTTTTGGGTCCAAATTTGAATGGGTGGCCCATTGTGGTGTTTTTGTAGGATTTCCATATTTGTGGTCATTTTGGGTCAATTTTGAATCCTGAAATATTATGAGAGGTATATAAGTGGCCTATATGTCCTTATTATGGTATAAGGAAAGTTGATTTCAAGTTTTCTACTACAATTTTGTATTCACGCATCCAAGATCAAGTTTCAAGCATTCTTCAAGCATCCAATACAATTTTGAAGGAAATATTCTCCATTATAGAAAGCTTCTCTCCCACAATGGCCAAGTAGAGAAGTTCTCAATCAAGTGAGAAGATCCTTTTGTCCATCTACATGCATTTATTCATTCATTCTTCAAGGAAGGAGTTATCAAGCATACAAAAATGAAGATATTTTAGTGGCATTCATAGATGCATGCATTTGTGAAAGGCATCCTTGATTCCTTCCTACATTAAAACATTAAACATCTCTTCAATTCAAACAATATACAAGAATCTTCATAAATGTGTGCAATCTCAATATGCGTTCATGAAGGTATATACACTTATAAGGTAGATCTAATATTTATCCTACCTTTTCATTTACATTTGTTTCCTTTACACAATTTCATTTTCATTTCAAGGTTGATTCCTAAATAAGAGTTTTACAAAGGAAAACCCCTTTCAACCAAACAATTTCCCTTTTTATATATAATGCAGATCAGAACTATTGTGAACTGCAGTCATAAAAACTAACTGAAGATGAATGGCGGTGAATCATAGTGAAAATGTAATGCATGTATTTTGAAAAAGAAAAAATAAAAATAACATGTTCAAGCATACATAAAAATAAATAATTAACAAATGAAAAATAAAAACTAGTATTATTTTTTAACTACATAGACATGCATCTTTTTTATGCGTTACAAAGCATAATAAAACAAAAAATGAGATAAATAATAACACAACATATAATAAAACAAAAAACAAAAAAATAACACAAAATAATAATAAAAAAACCAATAACACAACATATTGATACATGCATCCTATGACTCAAATTTTGATCATCTTCTTATTATGAACTCATTGCTTTGAGACACAAACAAATCCCAGAAAGTATTGAATTGGGATGATAATGTCGTTAACAATTGAGAAAAGAATGATGATAATTGTGCTACTCTTTTGGCCTTGGCTTTGAAAGGTGCATTTTCTATGGAAGAGGAAAGGGTGGATTTAGCATTTTCAAGGCTAGGTGGGGGCAGCTGAGGCAGTCAAGGCTGGTGGTGGAATTGGTGGTGCTCATCATCATGGTGGTGGTGTTGGTGGTGGAAGCAATGATGGTACGATTAGATGTCCATGTGCTCCAGTGCTTGTTATATTCTCTTTCTTTCTCATGCCCTTCATTATTTGTACATTCCACCTTCCCAGCATCTCTCCAACCGTCAAAATCAAAATCTTTTTATAAAAAGTTTTTAAAAAATAACTAAATCCCTCCTTGGTAAAATTTTAGATTCTTAATTACTGGATAGACGCCTCCTTCCACCTCAAAATTGTTGGTAGATGATACTTTAGTCTCACCATAGTCCACTCTAGTAATATCATATTTTATAAATGAATTTTAAATTTTTAAGCATTTTTTAAAATATAATATAAATAAAATTTAACAAATAAAAATCAATATTTTTTATTGCAAAAAAATATATAAATATGTATACAATAATTATAAGATCATTGAATCAATTTATTGATGCAGTCAAGGATGGTGGATCCAATTAAGGATAGTCCAAACCTTGCAGCCAACAGAACAACATAGCAGAATACTCAACAACACAACAACAAAGTAATTGTTTAACTCTGATTTTCATTAACATGCCCGGCTGTCAGGCCTTTCGGGTTAGGACCAATTACAATCAGAAACAATTCTTCAAGATCCAAGCATATCTAATACAAACTCAACTAGTTCAGCTATGAAGACAATTAGAAGCTGATGGAAACCCTAAGGCAGATCTAAACTTGAGCTTGCAAGCCTCCAAGAAATCTCCTTGTCTCCATGTGCAAACCACTAGCTCTGCAATTACAAACTATCAAATAACAATCTAATCTGCAAGATCATGCAAGATCTTTTCCACAACTTCACCAACTCTAGCTTTCAGAACCTCAGATTTGATTCGCTAAGTCTTCCAAGTCATGAACTTCTACGATCTCCTAATCCCCCTAAACATCTACCCAAACATACTATAAATACTACTCATCAGCCACAAGTCGGCTGGATGAAACCATTAATTCCCCCCCCCCCCCAATAAATATTAAATTCAATATAAGTCAGCATCAAAATAGCCTTACAAACATTTAATCCAACATGTCAGCCTATAACAATAGCTACCAACAGTAAATGCATCAATTCAGCCCAGCAAATCACACAAAACTCCAGTCGGTAAATTAGAACTATCGAGCAACAGTGAAATAACTGAGCATGCCAAGCATCACTGAGCACCAGTGTCGACCAAGCACCACAGGCATTGCTAAGTAAAAATTTCACCGAGTGCCAGAGATTACCGAGTTCCTTCAGCGACTGAGCTTCCTTCAATGACTGAGGCCTTTGGTCAAGGCTGTAACTGAGTAACACTGGCCAAACATACACCTCCCATGTAGATTCACTGAGTACCCTAGAATGCCCCTGAATTAGACACCCCAGGTTCAAAAATATGTTCATATGTGAGAAGAAAATCTTCTGGGATTCAGCACATAAACCCCAAACTGGTTCTTCACATACAAGTCCTCCACCTTTTCAGCTTGCATATTCTTCCACTTTAGCTTTCTCTATCTCTTCAAGTCTTTTCTTGACAACACATAGGTCGATTCTCCATACTAATCATTCATTTTCTCTAGATCCACAATCTCAACTCAGCTACCAATACTCAAGCTTCTCATACCGTGCATTGTATCCAGCAAAGGCATCAGGGAAAACTTCTTGTCATCCTTCTCAACAGTAAACACATTTCTTACATATTCATACATAGCTCTGCAATCATATTGCCAAGGTCTACCGAGCAATATATCATAACTATTCATCTTCACAATGTCACACAACACAAGATCCTTGTACTGGCCAATCTGAGCATCAATAAAGCATTGTTCTCTTACTTCTAGAGCATGAACATATTGTAACCACCCAATCCTATAAAGACAAGGATGCTTCATTCTATTCAACCCAAGTCTCTAAACCATGTCCTCAACAACAAGGTTATTAGTACTACCACTATCAACAATAACATCACAAAGTTTACCTCCAGACTTGCATCGGGTCCTAAACAAGTTACTCCTCTGACAAGGTTCCTCCTTTGTACCGAGCAATGTTGACCAAAGCAGCAAGTTCTCATATTCAAGTTCATTCTCATTCACCACAGTAGTTCATCGGTCACCAACCTTCTTTTGTGTACACTCAAATGAATGGTGTCCTTCCTCTCCATAGTTATAGCAAGTAACCTTAAAGATAACTCTACCTATCTTCTTCTTCAGTTCCATAGGTTTCTGTTCATCTTCTACATCAATCAGTTTATCCTTCACTGAGTGATCAATCTTTTCCTTCCCTCAGGAATTACTATGTTGTTTCCTCTTCAACTTATCTTCTGCCTTCAGAGCATACTGATAAGAATCTTCAACAGAATCAATCTTTAGCATACCAAGCTCATCCTGAAAATTGAATCTCAAACCATTCACATAATGAGCTACCTTTTCCTTACCAAGCTCTTGGTGTCTAGACCAAATAGTAAGTTTGTAGAACTCCTCAGTATAATCTTCCACAGATAGATCCTTCTGTTTCAGATTTTGTAACTTCTTAAACAAGTCGAGCTCATAGTCAGAAGGCATGAACTTAGCTTTCAACTTAGTCACCATCAACCTCCACCGATTGATCTTTGTTTCACCTTCATCCTCTCTATCTCTTTGTAGTTCATTCCACTAAAGAGCAGCATGTCCTTTCAACTTTGTCTATGCTAATCTCACTCGAAGAGGATCTTCAATTTCTTCCAGCTCAAAGAAATCTTCAAGTTCACCAATCTAATCAATCAAGTTCTTAGGTTTCAAAGTACCAGAGAAATTAGAAACTTCCATTTGGTAACTACTACTTAACCGAGCTCTAGATCTATGCAACCGAGTAGTTCTATCTTCACCAGATCTATCCCTCTAGTCATCACCACTAGATCTAATAGGTTCAAATTCTTCAGCAGCTTCTTCATAGACATCCTTAGTACCAACATTCTAAGGTATACCAGTAACAGCTCTCATGATCTTGGTGACCATGTCATTCTTCATCAATTCCATCTTAGATCTGAAATCTGATTTCACCTTCTGTATGATCTAGGATTCCACAGTATCACAAAGATCAGAAATAACTATAGGGTCCAATCTTCTCGGAGGCATCCTTAAAGATATGAAAAATCCCTCTGCAATAAACCCTCACCGACCACCTTGTGGCAATCTCCAAGTTGTGCACAAGTCAGATCTCAACCTGCAACCTTGAACAAACAAATAGGGCAAGATCCACAAGTTCAGTGCTATGGATTTGCAATCCAGATCATACGATCTCTTCACCAACAAGATCAACTTCGCAAGATCATCCTTGCTAGGTCAACCTTTGCTTCACAAGATCAACTCTCAGCTCTGATACCACCTGATGCAGTCAAGGATGGTGGATCCAGTTAAGAACAATCCAAACCTTACAGCCAATAGAACAACACATTGTTATACTCAACAACACAACAACAAAGTAATTGTTTAACTCTAATTTCCATTAACATGCCCAGCTATTAGGCCTTCCGAGTTAGGGCCAATTACAATTAGAAATAATTTTTCAAGATCCAAGTAGATCCAATAAAAACTCAGCTAGTTCATCTCTAAAGACAATCAAAAGTTGATGGAAACCCTAAGGAAGATCTAAACTTGAGCTCACAAGCCTCCAAGCAATCTCCTTGTCTCCAAGTGTGCAAACCACTAGCTCTGCAATTACAAACTATTAGATAACAATCTGATCTACAAGATCATGCAAGATCATTTCCACAACTTCGCCAACTCCAGCTTTCAGAACCTCAGATCTGATTCACTAAGTCTTCCAAGTCATGAACTTCTATGATCTCCCAATCCCCCTAAACATCTACCCAAACATCCTATAAATACTAGTCATCAGCCACAAGTTGGTTGGATGACACCATTAACTCCCCCCCCCCAACAAATATTAAATAAATACAAGTCGGCATCAAAATAGCCTTACAAACATTTAATCCAACATGTTAACCTGTAACAACAGCTACCAACAATAAATGCATCAAGTCAGCCCAACAAATCACATAGAACTCCAGTCGGTAAACTAGAACTACCGAGCATGCTAGGCATCACCGAGCACCAGTGTTGACCGAGCACCACAGGCATCGCCGAGTAACACTTTCACCGAGTGCCAAAGATTACCGAGTTCCTTAGCGACCGAGCTTCCTTCAATGACCAAGGCTGTCAGTCAAGGCTACAATCGAGTAACACCGGCAAAACATACACCTCCCATGCAGATTCACCGAGTACCCTAGAATGCCCCTCCATCATTTATTATGTTTCTTTTATCAATGATTATATTATTTTTTTTAATTACTTAATAAGAAATCATTAATATTATATTTTTTATAAATGGTATTATTTAAAAATAAATTTGTCAACTCACTCATATCATAACAATCACCTCTTACTACTATTAGAATTATCCCTCTCTATATAATTATAAAGAAATACTTAAAACACCCTAATTCAATCACACTTTACAAGCATCAAATAAGCTATTAAAACTTAATTAAACTTAAAATTAATTATTAATTTTATTAATTGATTACAAATATTTATATTCATTATGATTAGTTCTTTTGCACTCCAAAGAAAAGAAGTGGAATAATTATAATTTTCTTAACCCTATATGATAATAAGTTCCTTAGACCTATGTCATGAGATGACCTCTGCAAAAATTCTTAGAGCCTTAAGTAAACTTAACATGTCTGAATAGATCATGTTAATGACTAGTTAGATAATGTGTCTTTTTCACATAACAAAAGAAAAAATAGATAGTAAATACTCTTATTCACCAAAAAAACCCAAAAAATAATATAATACTCTTAACTCCTATTCTAAGGCTTCAGGATAGTTAATCAATTGGCCTAGGAGCTTTCTATACTTCTTTAACACACTTATTGAGAGGTATAATAAAATTTATAGGATTTTGGGATGCAACACTACCTTCCTCCACTCTTCCTATCTGGGTATCCCTTTAGGGACTAAGCCATCAGACTCTTTCCAGCTATCCTTGGTTGATAGATTCAATAGAAAACTCGTAGGCTAGAAGGGAACTTTGCTCAGTCAGGCTAGTAAAGTTCAGCTCCTCAAGGCTTCTTTATAGAATCTACCAATTTATGTGTTAACTCATTTTATAATTCCTACTAAATTTGTTGAGAGTATTGAAAAAATTTAGAAAATATTCCTTTGGTCTGGTGTGGAAGAAAAGAAGCATCTTCCTTTTGTTTCTTGGGATAATTTATGTAAACCAAAGAAGTAGTAAGGGCTGAGAAATAGAAGGTTGATATCTCTTAATAGGGATTTGTTGGCTAAGCAAGTTTGGAAGGTTTTTGAAGCTAAAAAATAATGGATTCAGATCTGGAAGGATAAATATTTGTTCTCTTGCAATACGATTGGGGAGTTTGTGCATTCTCCTATGTTGTTGAATGGATCTTACATATGGAATAGTGTTCAAAAGGTTAAAGACATTGTTGCTCTTGCTTTGAAGTGGAAAGTGGGATATAGTTTCAAAATTAAATTATGGGAGAATTTTTAGCTTATGGATCATCATCTTCAATCATTTTAGGATTTTTATCCATTTATAGAGGAGTGTCAGCAAGATTTTGTCTCCAAAGCGGAAAATTACTAGCAGAACCAACATTGGATCTAACTTGTTAATATTAGTCCTTCTCTGTGGCTGGTGCAGAAGTCTCTTCTTGGATGCACCATTTCTAATCATTTTTCTTATTCCTATTTCTAGTCAGGGACTTCTTCAAGTTCCTACTCTGTTTCTTCTTCCTATTCTTTGATGCATCATGTGCCTAAGCCCTATCCTTTTTGGGCTAAGGTCTGAATGAAATTATTGATTCCTACAGTAAATATCTTCTTTTTGCTTTTCCTTCAAACAAAAACTCTTACCACTGATAATCTGTGTAAGAGAGGATTTTTTATTCCTAATAGGTGCTATCTGTGTATGGTTGATTCTAATTATATTGATCATTTTGTGCTTCATTGTTCCTTCACTTGGGAGATATGGAAGAAATTTTTCCAGCTATGGAACCTTTGCTGGTTTTTTCCTAACTCTGTGAAAGACTTTTTTCCTTAGTGGAAATTCTCATCTTCTAATGGTGTCCTTGCTATTTTATGGAATCTTTTAGCCCCTCACATCTTATGGTTGGTCTGGAAGGAAATAAATAACATGAACTTTAGGGACTCAACTCTGAGCTTGGATGTGGTGGCTAAGAAATCTATTAGAGCTATTAAAGAAAATTTTAATGTGGTGTAGGACTATAATAAGGACAGTTCCTTCCTATGTTCCAGCCAAGGGAGATTGGACAACTGTGAATAATTGGAGACTTAAAGTGGATATCTCTCTTTAGGTGGGAAAAGTTAAAAAGAAAAGAGAGGGACCGGTGTGGCTTTTTCCCCTAAAGGGGTGGATTAAAGTTAATTTTGATAGGGCGGCTAAGGGAAATCCTAGGCTGGCTAGGTGTGGGGGAGTGGTGAGAGATGAGAGTGGTAGATGTTTGGTTGTGGTGGTGCTTCCCTTAGGAACTCATAAAAACCATTTTGCAAAAGCCATGGGAGCCTTACAAACCTTAAAAATTCTAATTCACCTAAAATGTAGAAATATCTGAATTGAGGGTGACTCCAATAACACAATTAATTTCCTTAAGGGGAGCCACAAGGCCTCATGGACCATAGATCATATTGACATTAGACAAACTTTGGAGAAACATTATATTTCACATTCCTATAGAGAAACTAATGTGGTTGCCGGCCACTTTGCTAACATGGGGCTTAATAATGAAGGTATTATTATTTGGGATGGGGAGGAAAAATTGAGTCAGGAAATTAAGGCTCTCCTCACATGTGATTAGATTAATGGCAGGATTGGGAAGCTAAACAATCACAATGGTGACACTTAGTCCCTATGGTTTTAATTTATATGATGTCATCAATCTGTATTGGCAGCTTTATTTGATTGATCTATACTCTTGACACACTTTTTAGGTGTTTATTGGAGTCTTTTGGGCTATAATTTCATTTTATGAGTTTTAGTTTTACTTTTTGAGTTGTCATTCTCATTCTGCTAGCATGGGGGTGAGCCTAAACGTATTGAGCTATTGTCATGCCATCACTTGAAGAAGGACCTAGAAGTATGGGAGAGGTTGAAAAAGGGTGGTGTGACAGGCTACTTAGAAAAATTGTATGGTTATGAGGTGTCAGCTACTTTGTCTTTTGTGGAAGGATGAAAGAATGGCTCTGTTATGATGTAGGGTAGAGAAGTGATCATTGATGAGGAGTTGGTTGCGAGGGTTACTGGGTTTTCGAATCAAGGTATCAAAATTTTTAAAGATAGATTCAAAGGATGACACATGTGGAGAAGGAATTTGGTGGGACCTTGAACTCTATGGGATAGCTTCTCGAGTGTCTTTTCTTCTTTTCTATTGGTCCATCTTGTTCTTCTTGTTTGCAATTTGCTGGATTTTTGTTGGTCCTAGTTCTTAGGCTAGTTTTTAGTCTTTACTTGGGTCTTTTTTACTATTTCTCCTATGGTTCTTTAAATCTTATCTTTATGTAATAGCTTGTGCTGGGTTTTGGGTCCCATCAAAACTTGTTTTCACTTAATTCAAAAACAAAATGCAAGACCCCAAATTACATAAAAATTCTTTGCAAGTAGGCTACACAATGATCCTCCAAAGGATCTAATAACATGTAAGAATTTCCTTGATACCGTGTAAGAATTTGCATATAGAAAAAAACCAAGGATCTAGAGGCCAATGAATAGCACAAAAGAGAGAGACAAACTGTGGACATGAACAAGCTATATTCTCAACAATATGCAAAATGTTGAATCAAATGGATTATTTATAAAAAACTTGATTACATCATGTATATGTACCTACTTTTGTAGGAAATGAAATAAGAGACCATGACACAAAGAAGATAAGCTATCACCCACACAAGGTGGAATCACATGTCCACCAAAGGTGGATCAACCTCCATTATAAAATGAACTATGTAAAACATGGTAAGGATGATAATGTGATAATTGCATTATAAATTGAGACAACACATAAAGTGGAATGTGATAACAACTATCACCATCTAAAGTAGAATTTATCCTACACCATGTGCAAATAAAGGTGCAAACTCCCAAGTGTCTCAAATGAAAACTACTATGTATGCATTATCCTTAAGCTTAACTAAAATGTAATTAGTGAATAATTAATTACACCAACAAATTTTCCAATGATATATCATAATTATAAGTTATAGTAGGGTTTTATCACCAATATTTAGTTTCCATTATTGATTTGAAATATAATTTAGTGATCCTCATTATATTCCATGAGGTAAAAATGTTACTATTTGATTTGTAAAGCTTATGGGGGCTAAAATTTCTTTTGGATTGCTCGTGATCTTAATAGAAATTAATGGTCTTGAAATTTGTTTGGGTTCCATTAGAATTAAAAAATATTGACACATTTATCTCACATAATACAATGATGGTTATTAGATTCTATTTTAAATAAATAGTAATAGCTAAATACAATAAAGTCTATCCCTTCAACTCATCAAATATTTTTACATTTATCCCAATAATCTTCAATAATAATTCTATTTTTTTAAATAAAATTACTCGCCATGATGATTAATGAATTTTTGGTTATTATTTGAGATTTGCTAATATTTTCTATAGGAAAATTTTGATTAAAAAGTAATTGCCAATAAGATTTTTTTTTTTCAAAAAATTGAAAGATTCACCAATACAAATCATTTTTTCAAGAAAATGAAAGATTCACCAAGATTTTATATATTTTTTTGAGGGTGTTTTCTTAAAGTTGTCCTTGCTACACACGTCTTATAGTCAATGATACACAAGACACTATGTACAACCACCAACTTCTTTTCTCTCCTAGAGGTAAGTCTATTCCTCTTAAGAGAGTGGATGAAGCTATAAGTAGATTAGTTCCTCTCAGTAGTTGAAGAACTAGAAACATGAGATAGAAGATGAATGGCTAGAGAAGTAGACTTTTTGTACTCCATGATAGTTTCACCAAAAAATTGAGTCCTTCTATGGCATGATTCTTAAATCCATCTTCACCGCATTCGAATAACCCCTAAGAGTGGAACATTTTGTCTACTAAGTGCAATATAAACTAGCAATTTCAACATCATACATCTTATCAATGTAACCAAATAACATGTCTTCACCTCATCATCTTGAATCATTTTAATTCTACCTGTCGGAAACATGTACCAATTCAGATATGGTGCATAAGTAGACATGTGCAAGGGAGTTTTCAACCTATGCTATCTATGCTAAATGATTGGCTAAATGTTCTCATTGTAGAATACTAAAGTGGGATCTTTTTCTTGCAAAACAACCTACATCTAATCAAGCATAGAATCAATCCACTCATGCACCTCTCGAAGGGTAGGTACATCCTCATTTCCATATCTGATCACTTAGAAAAATAGAGCTATGATAGAGACAATGTATTTTACATCACTCCAAAATACATCACTCTTTGGAAATATCTCCTTCGCCCTATTCCCCTACTCTATCTTGGCCTTGTACCAACAATTCCAATCATTCTTCATAATCATGAGTTGTAATGCCTATTGCATATCAAACATTCTCTCAAAGAGAATGAAATAGGATACATATACGGTCTCAGTTGGTTTCAAGAACTCCTTTGCAAATATTTTGAACAATTCATATGAAGGTGGTGTTTACAAATAAATATTTAGACATATCTTACATTAAGTGCTAGTTTCTGGATTCAATTGTGTATTCCTTTTTTCCATCAAAGGAATATTACTGACCATAATTGAATCCAGAAACTAGCACTTAATATTATGGATTGTGGAAATCTAATGGATCTGATCTCTTACATTACTGACCACTCCTCTAATCCAATCAATATTCTCCATTTCCTTGAGTGCATTGTTCATGGCATGGAGTTTACCAAATATGTATGTAGACTACCTCAATAAGCTTCCCTATAGCCTTGCACACATGTATTTCATCTTTCACTACTTGGACCACATTTTTTATCCCATCCTCCGTAATAGCCTCCCTAAGAATCTTAAACTAAAAATCAACATCTTTGCAATGCCCTAAACAATAAACTACTCTAAGAAAGTATGGGCCCTCTACACATGTATTTCCATGATGTTGATGAGTGGATGATGGCTATTTTTTGTCCACCCATCCATTCTATGCTCAATCTAGGCTCCATCCAACATACCTTAATTTTATCCATCAAAATATTGATCTTGGCATACTTGTTATCCAAGATCTAGGTCCTCAATATGGTCTAACTAGGTGGCAAAGCTGATGGTGCTCCCTTTGCCACCATCAACATCATCTCCTTATAATAGGGATATCAAGCTACATATAAAGGGATGTTATTGATAAAGAAGAATGTTTCAATGACATAATCTATTTAATCCTTGAGCTACACATTAAAAAAATAAGGTATGGGGTTACTTATCATCTTGTATTTGGACCTTTGTTTGTGCCCTCTCATGATTCAGTTGCAAAAATATGAGTGGATAGAGGTCTTGAGGTTGAGGTTGATCCTAACATCATTCCTTCTCTCTGATGCAATGTATGAGTAGAAAAATTTGTCTGCCCCTAGATCTACTAAATAGTCTAATCCTAATTCCTACTAAACAAAGTAGTAGGCATTGCAACTGCACTATCATCAAGATCATCCCAAAGCTTGTTGAACTCAACTATATATAGTGAATATTTTTAGGATCCTTAAAATATTTGGAAAGTTTCACACCAATTTTTCCCCAAAAGAGGAAGTGTATATTCACTCTAGTAATGCTTCCAAACTATTTTTTATTGTAAATGGTGCATCTCCATTTTATTGTGCCACCACCTAATGGAATTAGGGTTGTTATTCTAGTTGTGAATTGTCTGAGAGGAGACTTGGGATCAGAAATACCCCTAGTAAACTTTCCCAAAAGGTCAAAGGGGAAATCTGTAGAACCTGGTACACTAGCCATGGAACTAGCTTGGTCTTCTATATCAGCCATATGCTCATCAAAAAATAAAACCAAAAAACCCTGCCTTGTGCTTGGAAAAATCTCTACAAGGAAGGCATGGGATCTTCCTCTTTTTCACCTTTCTCCTTGACACTCCTCTTTCACTTGCATTCAATCCTCTCACTCTTACAATCACTCTTTTCTCTCCTTTTCATTCTTATTTATTTTTTGTAGAAAACAATGAAGCTTGGAGGGGTTTTTGTAGGATTTGAGGGGCCTAGACGGGACTCAGTTCCAATTAGGATTCAAATAGAACACAAAACACAGTTAAAAAACATGATTTTTTTTTAATTTCCTTTTTTTAGTTGTTTCTAACAAGTGATCCACAAACATGCCCATGATAGTCAAGTGACTCCTAGGCATTTCTACACCATTATAGGGATGTCGTGTCATCCAAACATTCGGGTGGCTTAATTGTGGTAGACAGACAATGGTGGTATTATTAAAGTCTTTGCTAACACTTTATCTCTCTTCATCATTAAATCACAAGAGTTGATGTTGATAGTCTTAAGTTATTATCATCTTCATAAATTAGATTATCTTTCCTTGTGATCAAGTTTCTATTTATTAACTAGATTGCACTATTTATTCTTGTCGGCTATCTCTACTTCTCCCATGATGTTCCTACACCAAGTGACTTTGGTAAACAATAAACCCATTTAAGTAATCCTTTAGGTGGTTAGTGATAACCTTTATCTCAAAATGGAAGAGATACTACTATAGCCTAGACTAGAACTCTATACTAAGTTGTGTGTTTCAAGCCATTAATTAAGTATAGGGCTTTGTCCCTATTTCACCTAGGTAGGGGGCAATCGATGAGGGAAACTACTTGGGTAACTCGACCCTAGAAAGGGTTGCATAGCCACTTTTATAATTTATTATTATATGGTTTTAGTTTGATAATGTGAACTACGAAGTCTATGTGTATGATGTAGGCAAGGCCATATATGATGAACCCCTAAGACTTAAGTCTGGCCCTTAGAACTTGTCTTTTACATGAATATAGTTTTTGTTGTAATCATTTTCATTCCATGAGACATTATCTCCTCGGAAGCATTCTACCCCACACTCATTGTATTCCATAAGACATAACTACAAAGCATCGTGTCAAATAGTTCGCATGCCTTGTTGTGCTTACACATTTTTCATATATGCCTAATGTAGCTTTTGAAACAGAAGGATTAGAAAGAAATCTCCCTACAATGATGCACTACTCGATGTCCTTGTGCTATTTTAAAAGCTCTCATTTTGGCAAAGGCTAGGAGGAAACTAGCAAAAACAAATTGGGTTACACCTGTAATTACATTTGTTTCAAAGTTTCAAAAGCTTTTGCGCAACCTACAAAGCAAATTGGCTTATATCCACCAACAGAATTTTCTTTAAATTGTTTTTGAACAAACCTTTTCAATGAATCCATTTTGTGTGCATCTTGCAATCATGGTTGTCATTTTCTTAGTAGAGAGTTCATGCATCGTCTATTCTTTCACTTTTAGTTTTTATTGAAAACTCACGCTATCAGTAGAGCCATTTATGGGAGGTAGGCGTGGATCTCCATGTTACCAATTGCAATTGCTTGAAAGTTTCAAAAGCCCTTATGTAAAATCTAATTTTTGCAGATATTTCTATCACTGTACCCCATGAGATGACATCGCTACGAGGCATTTTGTCAAACAACTCAGGTATGTTGTCTATAATCCACAATTTTTCTGTATATTTATTAGTGTGTTTCCAACTGTAAAATCTGTCAAAATACCCCTACTGTTAAGTTATGATGCCTGTCCATACTCTAGTTTGAGCACCCATTTCTGTACTTGCTTGCAATCTGGTGAAAGTTGGTTTATATTACTTAATCATATTTGCAAGTAAGTTTCTTCAATCCATTTATTTGGTTCAACTAAAAAATGTCTATGAAAATTAATAGTTACATCTTCTTATGCTTTTGCAAAATCAATGAAAGTTTAACTATGAACCAAGTATATTTGCATATTATCGCTGGAGTAAGATTTCGAATTATTTGGAATTATAGGAACTATTACATCTGTACAATGAAACTCCGTTGTTGGCTGAAGTTATATTTATTGTTTATTATTTGAGTTGTAGATATATCTTAGAGTAACTAGATTGTTATCTTATGTTTAGCTTAAATTAGTGTGAAATCAGAGACTTGTTATTACACCTCTGATGGTAGAGGAGTGTGCAAAACCAGTAGTAATCAACATTATACTGACATAATGACCCTCTTCATATAATTTTAATCTTCTAATTATCTATGGACCGAGGGAAAATATGAGCATCATCTATATCTCAAATACGATAACAATAACGAACCTGTTAATAAAGATTTAGGATGGCCCATTACAAATAATCATACTCAAATTAGATAATCCAATTCATTCCCTATCTCTATGTGAATGTGATAGTTATTTTACTGGCATTGATGTTATTACCTTTAACTAAGTGATTCTTAGCTGATAAAAATTATCATAGCTGTTCCTCATTAGTCTTAATGTTATTAAAAACATTCTTTAAATATGATGTCACTAATTTTATGAATGATATTGGAATCATTCTTACAGTAGCTTTTTAAATGCCCTTTGATTAGTGATTACAACATCTTTGAAATATATGTTCATGCATATGATCGATAGAGGAAGTGTTGCTAGGCATCTCTTTAAATGGTGGAAATGTCTAATAATGATCAAGATATATGCCATTATTCTTTGTGAAATAAAATAAGCTTCTATTAAAAGAACATTGTTTGCATATCACAAAGTACTTATCTTCAAAGAGTAAATGTGGTATGGCTCAAGCATATGGGAATTGAAAATGTCTTTATTAGGTGCAGCATATAAATGTCACACTTGCTTGGCTAGATCCTAGTTGCATGATTTCTAATGTGCTAACACATGATAGAAAATTATTATCGATGTGAGTGGATATAGATTGTCTCATTAATGGCCTAACTATCTTACTTTACCTTAATTGATGTAGATACTAATAATATTGAAGAAACATATTTCTCTATGAAGGAGTTCAAATTATTATAATTTTTTTCAATAAAAATAAAATGTTGATCTTTCTTTTGCTCTCTTTAATTATTTCATTATATTTAGTGAAATACATCACACTAGCATTTTATATGGAAAGTTAGTAACACTAATTATTATTTAGATAATCTAGTACTAGTTATAATTTTATTATATAATCAATTTAGGGGTACTTTGATAAGGATGATTTCTATTTTGATGATATAGATTGTATAGCATCACACTATAAACATGTTAACTTAATTGATATTGGCTTCTATGAAATTTAATTCATCGTGTTCAATAAGAAACATTACATATAATGTTGACAAGCGGAAGATAGGGATCCATGTAAGTTAAAGATTATCAAGGCTTCCTATTGTATAGTCCTTTCTTACGAGGTTATGTTGTTGATAGACTATGTAGATAGCCTGACTTGATTTAATTTTATTTTGATAATGGTTGTAATTATTATTAGAGTTTATTTTTATATTATTATCACTAATGGAGATGATCTTCACCTTACACAAATATTATTCTAAAGTGGCTACTTTAGTAACACTAGACCTCAACCTACATTTCCTAGATTGGAAATTGTTATAATATAATATAATATAATATAATAGCCAAACACTACATGATCGATTATATAATATAATACTCCATAGGCTTTACTGACCACAATTGATGTTATTAAAGTCTTTGCTAATATTGTAGTCCTTTTCATCATTAAAGCCCAAGAATTGATGATGATAATATTAAGTTATTATCATCTTCATAAATTATATTATCTTTCCTTATGATCAAGTTTCTATTTATTAACTGCATTGCTCTAGTTAATTCTTGTCAGCTATCTCTACATCTCCCAAGATGTTCCTACATCAAGTGAGTCTAGTAGAGAATAAACCCATTAAAGTAATCCTTTAGGTGAAACAATGATAACCTTTATCTCAAATTGGAAGCGATATTGTTGTAGCCTAGGATAGAACTCTATACTAAGTTGTGTAATTTGGTTTCAAGTCATCAATTAAGTCTAGGAATTTGTCCATGTTTCACCTAGGTGGGTGGTAGCCAACAAGGGAAATTGTCTAGGGAACTCAACCGTAGTAAGGGTTGCATACCCACTTTTATAATTTCCTATTATATGGTTTTAATTTGATAATGCAAAATATAAAGTCTCTATTTGTGACATAGGTAAGACCATATATGATGAGCCACTGAGACTTAGGTCTAGCCCTTAGGACTTTTTATTTATATGAAATAAAATAAAATTCATTTACTTATTTCTGATGTCTTGTGTACTTCTTTCTGCTTTCAAATCCACATGTACAACTACACTATGATTTATCAAGATGGAAATTATCATTATGATCATGTGTCTAACTTTCAATGGGTCTTATATTATGCATCTATTTTTGTAGTCATGTATGTAGGTACATGTATTGCAAATAGGTTCAGAATTGATTACTTTAAATAATGTAGTGTATAGTGATTATTTAGAAAGAAAGTATTGCAAAATAGTTAAGTTAAAGTAGAATAAATTGGTTGTGTAATGTCCATTGAGAATGATTTTTTTTTGGAATTATATTATATTCATGCTGAATTTAAGGATTGAGTGAGGACTTACATTTAAGATTTGGAAATTTGAATCATCATTATGTGGTTTTCATTGAAATTTTTAGCCAAGTTTCTTTGCGTCCTTTGTTAGCCTACAACTGATTGAATGTCTTGATGAAGATTCAAGGGGCCACTGAGTTGTTAAAGTGATATGTAAGATGATTAAATTAGTCAATATATTGGCATTGATGTCAACTAGTTTTGACCATACTTATCATGATAGTTACAAACATCTAAACATTTGTAGTAGGAAGAAATGGTGAAGGAATGAGATATCTACATAAGGAAAAGATGGATATGACAAATAGGGATAAGGTGTACATTGGGTAACTTATTGATGAGTCTATGGCATTATATTGTTGACTTGAGCATGTTGCATTATTATATTATGAAGATGAGATCAGAATTGAACAAGTTAATGTGGTCGGTAATTGAAGACTTTTGTATACACTGAGTCAATCTTGTGTATACCAAGTGACAGTAATAACTAAGTTAGTTATCACCGACACATTCTATATTAACTGAGTTGGATGAAAACATTAAATGTTTATAATAGCCGATTGAAATTGATAAGCTGGAAGATGCTTATGATTTCAAGGTAAGAGATAGAGTTTGTTATAAGTTCGAACGACTGACAAAATTCAGATAAGATCAAAGGGAAGAGATTGAAACGTGTTATTGATACAACTACCAATGAAGCTTGAAGAGGAAAAATGGACGATGGAGATTAAGAGGTAAAATCTAATGGATGCGATGAAAATAGTTTACACATCTATTTAAGAGACATGAGATTCATTGTTGAATAAGCCAAATGAATAGACACTACAGGAGAATTTACTTGAAGAAATTTTTCATGCACTACTGATCAAATTGGTTACAGACAGAACCAAGCTGGACTATAGGTTAGTGTCAGAGATATATACACCAAGTGAAGTAAGTAGTAGGATATAATAGAGTGAATTGATTATTGATCAGAAGAGTTATATCGAGCTTAGTATAGATTTGAATACTTTCAAATTGAGTTTTATTTGAATCAAATCACTATTGTATCAGTTTAAACATTGTTACAGCTAAATATTTTAACCGAGTGGACTTAACAATCTTTTGTATTCCAATATGACATTCAAGGAATTTTAATTATTTTCTTATTGACCCCATAGTGAATGCTGGTCGAAGGAGAACTATTAGTGATAAATCCTCTAACAAGGTCACACCTAACAGTGTGTTTTGTAACCTTTAATAGAGTTGGCTCCTAACCAAGCTCACTTCAAAAGAGTGAAATATTTTTGGTTACAGGTCCCAGGTGATTTTTCCCTTAGCAGGGTTTCCACATTAAATCTTTGTGTTATGTGTTATTTGTTGTGATTGGATTAATATCATACTTTACATATTTCATATTTGATTAATCGATAAACTGAGTTCTGGAAATTACTGGTATTCGGTAAATGAATAGAAAATATTGTTGTTAACATCTTACTGAGTTGATTGATTTTGTTGAAAAGTTTGAAAAAGTACATCTGAGAGTTTGGGACTGTAGGATAATTGATTTAATTGATTCTCCCCCCCCCCCTCATTTATCTAACAATTGGTATCAAAGCATGTGTGCTTGAAAAGGGAAGTTTGAAGGACTTGAGCTAAAGATCACAAGATGTATAAGAGGGAGGTGCCTAAGCTGAACAAAGACAACTCCTTGACATGGAAAAGCAGAATGAGATTACACATATCTAGAATTGGAGAATTTTCTCTACAACTCCTAGACAATAGTTACATACAACCGACTATTGGACCTTTGATAGTTGATCAACTGAGAGACAGACATGAACACAATATGACAATGATAGAGATTGTTGTTGCTCTATCTGATACAAAATTTGAAGATATCAAAACATGTACTACAGCTAAAGAATTGTGGGACAAGCTCACACTAGTTCATGGAGGAGATGCAAATGTACTGAGGTCAAGAGCTAAAAGCCTTAGAGGTAGATTTGATGATATAAAGATGAAAGAAGGTTAAAAAATCACACAATACTCTAACCAAATCAAGGAGGTGGTCAATGCTATCTGAGGAGCAAGAGGTGTTATTGATGAAGAAATTGTTGTGAGTAAAATTCTTAGAGCCTTGTTGTTTGTCTATGATATTAGAATCTCTTCTATTCATGAAATGAGATCTGCACCAGGTAATGTTCTTACACTTGATAGCCTAATCAGTAAATTGACTACTTTTGAGCTGAATAACTATGATAACAGTATTTTCTTGAGTGTTGAGTCTACTTTTATGTCATCAATGAAGATCAAAAAGTCTAGCAGTAAACATAACATAAGAAACAAAAGTGACAGTGACAATGATGATGGACTTGATGAACTTGAAGTACTTATGGCTAGGAGACTTCATAAAGGTAAAGGAAGGTATAAGGGAAAGTTACCCTTAGCATGTTTTAACTGTAAAGAAATTGGCCATATTGTAACTAGATGTCCTAACAAGAAAGATGATGATAAAGATAATGATCAATCTAGTGAAATAAATTCTAATGGAAGAGATAACCAAGAACACATAGGAAAACCGATAGTATGATAGAAGAAAAAACTGACACTACAAAGATAAAGGCAAGAAGGCTTGTTACCTAGTTGGAGATGACGATGTTGATACTAACACTGATACTGATGAAGACATTGAGGTGGTATTCATAGCTATGAAAGAGGATTCAGAAGAAGAAGAAAGGTGTGTTGAAATAGAACTTATATATAAAGTTAACAAGAATGTTACATGGATTATTGATAGTGGTTGTACACATCATATTGTTAGAATAACTGAGAGGGGGGTGAATCAGTTATCTAGCTTCCCAATTCAAAATGTATAATCCAAAACAATTCTACTACTTCTGCAAGTCGGTAAACATAAAATACTTTCACTGTCAGTGTATTTACCGATTGTTAGTCCAAACTTTACAATAATTACTGATTAAATCTAACATGTAATATGCAAAGTATGATAACAAATAAAGATCACAATCAACACATAACACAAGAGATTTAACATGGAAACCCTGTGAAGGGAAAAACCACCTGGGACCGACAACCCAAAATTGTTCACTCTTCTAAAGTGAGGTCAGTGAAGACCCAACCCTATTAAAGGTTACAAACACACTGTTAGGTGTGACCTTGTTAGAGGATTTTAGACCAGAAGTTATCATCCAACCAGCAGTCACTCTGGGGTTGACAGAATAACAATGTTCACTCTATGAATGAAACATCAAAAGACTTTCATAGTCCACTTGGTTAAGAGATTTGACTATGTACAATGGTTAAATATGTAACAGTAGATGATCTACCTAAATACAAATTTAGTTTAAAGTTTACAGATCAATGTTCAGCTCATTCAAATATTTTTGATCAATATAACACTTTAGATTCAATACTATATCAACTTACTATCTGTCGGTAATAACTCTCTGTAGCTCGGTAACCATTCTGTAGCTCAGTTCTCATTAACCAGTACATGATCAGAATGCATGAAAACTTCTCCACATGATAATTTTGTAGTATCTTCTTCTTCTGGCATATGTTTCATAATGAAACCAATGTCTCTTATATAGATGAGTAAATCATTTTCTTTTCCTCCATTAGATTTTTTCGCTTAATCATATTCATAGATTTTTCCACTTTAAGCTCCCTTGACTGATGTGTCAGTAACACGTTTCAATCTACTCCATTAGATCCTTTCTATTTATGTTAGCCATCGATCTTCATAACAAACATTATCTATTACCTCGATTTCATACACTTTACAGCTCATCACTTTATCGGCTAAACTGATCATTGAATTCCTTTCTATTTTGCTTGATTAACAAATAAATGTGTCGGTGAACACAAGCTTGGTTAATAATGTGCTCAGTATACACTACACTTCGTCAGTGTATACTGAAATGCTTTATTTATCGACAACACTACTTTGTGTCTTTCAGCTCTATTCTTCATCATAGATGAATGCAACATAATAAAGTCAATTTCATAAAGTCATAGACTCATCAAAAAGTTAGTCAGTGTATTCCTTATCCTCATCTATCATATACATCTTTCTCATGTAGATATTTTTGTTCTTCATCTCTTTCACCTTCCTTCAGATCTGTCGGTATAGTAACTTACAAGATAAGTATTGTCAAGCTAGTTGACATCAATGACAACATAATACTGATTTATGTTAGGAATGAATACAAAGTGTTTTGGCAATCATTCTATAGCATTTGTTGTTGCATTCATGACTTGGATTGTCATTGATGTCAACACAATGATATTCAGGATATTAGCAGGAAAATAGGTATAGTTTTGTTTTGCACACATGTTGTATTACAAATTGGCTTTTGTGTAGTTGATGGTATGTTCTTTGGTGTTTTATTAACCTATGGTTAATAGTGCAAAAATAAATTCATTCATTTGTAAGACTTATGAGCATTTTGGTGAAAGCAGTGTTTAGACAGTGTTTCTGTGTAGCGATGTTCAGAAATCAGAGGATATCTCTTAGCTGGGATGGAATATGATTTTGTGTAGTTAAAGGGATGTTGGAGACTCATTAATGATGATGTGGTTCATAGCACAAACTTTGAGGATATGTTTGGAGAAAGTTACAGTAACTGGAAGCTGACATTTTTATGTGAATTTTGTGTGTAGCGTGTAGAATTTATTATTTTGTAATTGAGGACAGACTCATTTGTAATTATTTGAGTTTGGTATATAAGAAGGAATTTTTTCCTTGTTGTAATGTGTACTATGAAGAGTGAGATGCGAATATATGCATGAAGTGAAGAAAAGAGCTAATTCAGTGATGAAGGAAGACTTGTGAGTACAGAGATCTGGAATTGTGATCTTGTGTAGCAGAGAGTGTAGTTTTGGCACAGTGTGAAGGAGGTAATATATTTCATATTATTCTATTGAATAATTCTAAGATCTTTTGGACAGTGGGTTTAGAGATCTTGCCTTGAAGCTGTTTGGACAGTGGGTCCTTCTGTCTTCCATAAACTCTTAACCGGGTTAGAATCTTTTAAGAGGGATTCAAAATCTCCTAACAGGGATTTATATGTACTGAATGTATTTCATAAGACTCCTAACAGGGTCCATCCTCTAATAAGGAACTTTCATATTAGTGCATCATTTTGTGGGCATCATTCCCACCGAGGTTTACTCTTTTCAAGAGGTTCCCTAGTTAACATATCTCATGTTATTGTGCAATTGTGTATGGTTATCTTTCTATGGTTGATCAGTAAATTGATTATATTGTTTAAAGCTATTGAATGGATAAATTATCTGATAACTGATTCACCCCCCCCCCCCTCTCAATTATCTTAGGGATCTTTACTTTCTAACAATTGGTATCAGAGCATCAGGTCCTTGAAAGAAAAGTTTAACAACTTAAGGAGATCCATGGTGAATTTCAGAAAAGAAAGCCCTAAGTTTGATGGAGTAAATTTTGACAACTGGAAAGAAAAGATGAAGACACATCTATTGTGTTTAGGACCAAGTTATTGGTTGATTACAAAGAATGAGAAGACTATCATTGAGGAAGACAATCTAGAGGTAGGAACTAAAGATGAACTAGATCTATTCATGTGTAACATACTTGCAAGAGAAGCACTTTTATCAGCACTATTGGAGAATGAATATAGTCAGGTAAGATGTTTGAAAATGTCTCATGCAATTTGGAAAGCTTTACATTCTACTTTTGAAGGTGATGAACATGCAAAGAAGGCTAGATTACATAATTGGATTTGTGCATTTGAAGATATCAGAATGATGGAAGATGAATCTATTAGAAGTTATATTGGTAGGATGTCTGAGATTGTGACAGGAATAAAGTCTTGTGGAGGTGATAAGACAGAGAATGAAGTGATATGGAAAATTATGAGAACTTTGACACCAATATTCAAGCAGACAACGCAGATGATTGAACAAGTGATACCTTGTACATCAAACTTTTCAAGAGAGACTCTTCTTGGAAGATTAGAAACAACAGAGATGAACTTGAGATTATCAGGAGAGCTACCTAGAATGGAAACAGCATTTAGTGCTCTTAACATTAGACCTACAAGAAGTACTAGTGTGAATGGAGATTATGCCAGTAGTAGCAGATCTGAGGAAGATAAGAAGATTGAAGAAGGTATTGCATTACTTGTAAAAAGAGAACCAGATGGTAAGAAAATCTTTAAATGTTGGACTTGTCAAGAATATGGTCATTTTGCATCTAAATGTCCTAAAAGAGTTAAGAAGTATAGAAGCAACTTTAAACCTAGGAGATCTAAAGAATGTTATTATGCAAATGATGAAGATTTTGAAGCAGGAATTGAAAAACATTTAAGTGATAGTGATAATGATAACTTTGAGGAAATAGGATTTGTAGCAATTAAAGAAGAAAGTTCTGAATCAGTTAAAAGGGAAGAAAAAGCATTAGTTTCACAACTTGAAAAGAAATCTGATTGGATTATAGACAATGGTTGTTCACATCATATGATTGGAGATAAAAGAAAGTTTGTTAAGTTAGATAATTATGATGGAGGAATTGTTAGGGTTGGTAACAATGCACCTTGTTTGATTAAAGGTATAGGATCTATTACTCTTGATGGAAAGACTAACACTGATGATGTTTACTTTGTTGATGGACTAAGACATAATCTACTAAGCATTGGACAATTGGCTGATAAGGGTTGTTTGGTTTTCTGAGAAAACTTGTGTGATAAAAGATAAAGATGGAAATCTGATTGGAAAAGGATCTAGAACCAGAGGTAATGTATTTCAGTTGAATCCTACTGAGATGACATGTTTGATAACTAGGATTGATGACAGTTGATTATGGCATAAAAGGTTTTGTCATATAAACTTTGATAATATTGTCAAGGTGAGCACTACACTTGTGGTAAGAGATTTACCTAGAATTATGAAACCTACTAACATGATTTGCAAAGAATGTATGATGGCAAAGTAGAAAAGGAGTTCATTTCCCAATAAGAAGTTCACATCGGCAGAGAAGTTGGAGATTGTTCATACAGACTTGAGTGGTCCTACTAGGACTAGATGATTCTATGGTGAAAGGTATTTTATGATTCTTGTTGATGATTTTACAAGAATGATGTGGATTGCATTTTTGAAAGAAAAATCTGAAGCATTTGATAAATTTAAGATCATGAAAAGAAAAATTGAGAATGAATCTGGAATGAAGATTAAGTTTCTAAGATCTGATAGAGGTGGTGAATTTACATCTAGAGAGTTTAACACTTTTTGTGAAATGAATGGCATTAAGAGACAACTTTCAGCCCCTAGAACACCAGAACAAAATGGTATTGCAGAAAGAAGAAACAAGTCACTAACTGAAGCAGCAAGAGCTATGTTGTTTGAAAATGATTTGGCTAAAACTTTTTGGACAGAAGCAGTGAACACAACAGTATACACTATGAACAGAGTACAAATCAGAGCAGATACAAACAAGACACCTTATGAATTATGGTTTGGACATACACCCTCAGTTAAGTATTTTAGAATTTTTGGAAGTAAATGTTATATAAAGAGAGATGATGATATAGGAAAGTTTGATCCTAGAAGTGATGAATGAATATTTCTTGGATATTCTTTAAAAAGCAAAGCATATAGATGTTATAACAAAAGAACTAAGACTATTGTTGAAAGTGAAAATGTAAAAGTTGATGAGAAGTTTGAAATTTAGGAAAGAATGCTTGATTATGAATCTGATGGAGAAGCACAACCTCAGTCTAACATTGAAAATGCAGAATTATTTTTTGAAACTAACAGTGATTTGCTGAATGAAAGTCATACTGAAGAAAATAGAGAAGAAAACAGAGAAGAAAGCAAAGAAGAATCTACAAGATCAGTAACTATGACACCTAACAGGTATACTTCAAGACATCACCCTGTTGAGCAAGTTATTGGAAGTTTAGATAGAGGAGTTTTGACTCGAAATAAGGTACATTTATGTTTGATTTCTCAAATTGAACCTAAGACTACTAATGAAGCTTATGAAGATGAACATTGGATCAATGCTATGAAAGAAGAACTAGAGTAGATTGAAAAAAACAAGACATGGGAATTGGTCCCTAGACCTGAAGACAAGAATGTGATTGGAACAAAGTGGGTATTCAAAAACAAGATGAATGAACAAGGAGAAGTGATAAGAAACAAAGCAAGATTGGTATGTAAAGGATATTCACAACAAGAAGGAATTGACTATGAAGAAACTTTTGCACTTGTGGCCAGACTTGAAGCAGTGAGAATGTTTCTAGAATATGCAACTTACAAGAAATTCAGAGTGTATCAGATGGATGTGAAGTCAGCATTTTTGAATGGTGAATTGGAAGAAGAAGTCTACATTTAGCAGCCTGAAGGTTTTCCTTTGACACAAGAAGGAGATATGGTATGTAAGTTAAAGAAATCTTTATATGGATTAAAACAAGCACCTAGAACCTGGTATGCAAGATTGGATAAATATTTATTGAAATTAGGATTTATAAAAGGAACAACAGATAGTAACTTATACAGAAAAGAAATTGAGAATGGTTTGTTGGTTATAGTTATATTTGTTATGATATTATCTTTGGAGGAGAAGATGAAGCTAGTGACAAATTTGCAGATGAAATGAAGACTGAATTTGAGATGAGCATGATTGGAGAAATGAAATATTTTTTGGGATTATAGATAACACAAAGCAAGGAAGGTATATTTGTAAGTCAGACCAAGTATTTAAATGAATTATTGAAAATATTTGGAATGGAAGATTCTAAACCTGTTGGAACACCTATGGTAACCGGACATAAGTTATCTAGCAAAGATGAGACACCAGCAGTTGAGCAGAAAAAGTATAGATCTATGATTGGAGGATTGTAGTACTTGACACATACAAGACTTGATATAGCACATTCGGTGGGGATTGTAGCAAGATTTCAAGTAGAACCTAGAGAATCACATTATACAGCAGTAAAGAGGATACTGAGATATCTGTAAGGAACAATGGATAATGGATTATGGTATGAAAATTCTGATGATTTTACCTTATGTGCCTATACTAATGTAGATTGGGGAGGTAGCGTTGATGACAAGAAAAGCACCAATGGTGGAGCCTTTTTTCTTGGAGGTAAATTGGTCTCTTGGCTAAGTAAGAAGTAGAATTGTACTTCACAAAGCACAGTAGAAGCAAAATATGTTGCAGTAGCAAATAATTGTAATCAGATTATTTGGATGAAGCAAATGTTGAAAGATATTGGAATAAAGTTTGATGAGCCTATTGTTATACATTATGATAACACCAGTATAGTGAGTATGTCAAAAAATCATGTTTTAGATTTTAAGACTAAACATATTGAGATCAAGTATCATGTTGTAAGAGAGAAAGTTGTAGAAAAAGAAGTAAGATTGGAGTACATAAGTACAAAGGAGCATATAGTAGATATATTTACAAAGCCTTTACCTAAGGATACATTTGTGTATCTGAGAGGTATTCTTGGGGTTATGCCCCAACCTATTTTTGAGAATTGATGCAGATGATTGCATCCATCCAGTGGTATATGAGCCCTATCTTTCTTTTGGATTGGATGTTGGAACTTCCTCTATGGGGGAGTTTATGAGCTGAGTCATGAGGACTCTTGTTATTGTATTCTTCTGAAAAGTGTCTTTTGACATTAAGTTGTTGTTGACTTAGTGATAGAATTTCTGTCATTGATGTCAATGGGGGAGAGATATACATGAAAAACATTGTGGATTGTATGAGAGAGCTGAATAGGAAAATGAAGCAAGAATTGATTTGATATTTTGCAGTGATGTTGCAGTATTGGATTTTTGGAACATTGGATATTTTTCAACTATGTTGCCATTAATGACAATGGGGGAGATTGTTAAGAATGAATGAAAAGTGTTTTGGCATTCATTCTGTAGCATTTTTTGTTGCATTCATGACTTGGATTGTCATTGATGTCAACACAGTGATATTCAGGATATTAGCAGGAAAATAGGTACAGTTTTATTTTGTGCACATGTTGTATTATAGATTGGATTTTGTGCATTTGATGGTATGTTCTTTGGTGTGTTATTAACCTATGGTTAACAGTGCAAAAAGAAATTCATTTATTTGTAAGAGTTATGAGCATTTTGGTGAAAGCAGTGTTTAGACAGTGTTTCTGTGTAGCGATGTTCAGAAATCAGAGGATATCTCTTAGTTGGGATGGAATATGATTTTGCGTAGTTAAAGGGATGTTGGAGACTCATTAATGATGATGTGGTTCATAGCACAAACTTTGAGGATATGTTTGGAGAAAGTTACAGTAACTGGAAGCTGACATTTTTATGTGAATTTTGTGTGTAGTGTGTAGAATTTATTATTTTGTAATTGAGGACCGACTCATTTGTAATTATTTGAGTTTGGTATATAAGAAGGAATTTTTTCCTTGTTGTAATGTGTACTATGAAGAGTGAGATGCGAATATATGCATGAAGTGAAGAAAAGAGCTAATTCAGTGATGAAGGAAGACTTGTGAGGACAGAGATCTGGAATTGTGATCTTGTGTAGCAGAGAGTGTAGTTTTGGCATAGTGTGAAGGAGGTAATATATTTCATGTTATTCTATTGAATAATTCTAAGATCTTTTGGACAGTGGGTTTAGAGATCTTGCCTTGAAGCTGTTTGGGCAGTGGGTCCTTCTGTCTTCCATAAACTCTTAACCGGGTTAGAATCTTTTAACAAGGATTCAAAATCTCCTAATATGGATTTATATGTAATGAATTTATTTCATAAGACTCCTAACAGGGTCCATCCTCTAACAAGGAACTTTCATATTAATGCATCATTTTGTGGGCATCATTACCACCAGGGTTTACTCTTTTCAAGAGGTTCCCTAGTTAACATATCTGGTGTTATTGTGCAATTGTGTATGGTTATCTTTCTATGGTTGATCAGTACATTGATTATATTGTTTAAAGCTTTTGAATGGATAAATTATCTAATAACTGATTCACCCCCCCCCCCCCCTCTCAGTTATCTTGGGGATCTTTACTTTCTAACAATTTAATCATCTTGCATATCTAATCATTAACTCCTCAGTAATCTCAAATTACAAATTATGCATTCTAGTTCTAAATCAGTTGTAGTTCATCAATCTATCCCTTTGGCATTGATGGCAACTCAAGTAATATGAAATGTAGCATATAGATACCAAACATGTTTTCTACAACTCTATGATCAAATGTTGTGTAGTGTAAGCTCTTAGCTTAATATGTTTAATCACTACATTACTAAAACAACATTATAAATATAGCTTTGTCATTCTGTAGATATAACCTTTCCAGTTCTCAAGTTCCTTTCAGATTATCTCTCCCTTAGATAGTTCTCATCAGTGTATATCTCCTTTTCTTTTCATATTATTTATCTCTCCCTTTGACAACAATGCCAAAGAAACAAATAAATAATTAGCTCTGTAGTAGCTAAGTAACTCTCTAGTGTCCAATACTTCCTCTGTATCTTAGTATACTGATATCCCAATCTATTTTAGTTCTTCAAACTTAATCACAACCTTGAACAAAATCCAAAGTGTGAACTATGCTGCATCAACATGAATGATCTTCTGATAAGATTAGGCTGATGCAACATCCAGATCACATTAGTGACCGATAGATAGGGGAAGGACCCCAAGTCTAGTCCTCAAATATTCAAAAGTGTCCTTCGATAGAGGCTTTGTAAAAATGTCTGCAAGTTGTTCTTTAGATGTAACAAATTCTAACTTTACTTGCTTCTCTTACACTTGTTCTCTTAAGTAGTGATACTTAATTGATATATGCTTTGTCTTAGAGTGCATCATAGGATTCTTTGAAATATTAATAGCACTTGTGTTGTCACAGTATATGATCACCAGGTCAGTGATTACCTCATTCATTCCTTCCAACACTTGCTTGATATATGCAATGTTTGAGCAATTAGTAGCAGCAGCAACATACTCTACTTCAACTGTAGATTGAGAAATACAAGCATGCTTTTTACTTGTCCAGGTTACAAGTCTTTCACCAAAGAAAAATGCTCCTCCAGTGGTACTTTTTTTGTCATCCACATTTCCAACCCAATCAACATCGGTATAAACTTTCAGCTCAAACTTACCTTCCTTAGGATACCATAATCCATAATCCTCTATCTTTTTTAGATATATTAAGATCATTTTAGTAGCAATCATGTGTGATTCTCTAGGATTAGCAGAATATCTAGCAACAATTCCCACATGTGCTATATCTGGTCTACTGTGAACTACATACATGAGCTTATCAATCATGGATTGGTAAAGTGTCTGGTTTACCTCTGTAGTTTCATCTTCCTTTGTCAATTTACTTCCAGTAGCCATCGGTGTTCCCATAGGTTTAGCATCTTTCATGCCAAATGTCTTCAAGACTTCCTTTATGTACTTGGACTGTGTGATGAATATCCTATCACTCTATTGTATCACTTATAATTTGAGAAAGAATTTAATATCTCCAAACATAGACATTTCAAACTCATTCCTCATGTCATCAGCAAAAGATTTACATACATGATCTTGACCTCTAAAAATAATATCATCAACAAAAATTTCAGCAATAATAATAGTGTCATCAATATCACCTTTCATGTAAAAATTGATGTTCTCACTTGTTCTTACAAATCCAATACTTAACAAGTAAGTGTGCAGTCTTTCATACCATGCTCTTAGTGCTTGCTTCAAACCATATAAAGCTTTATGTAATCTACATACCATGTTTATGTTGTCTGGATCAACGAATCCTACAAATTGAACTATGTAGACCTCTTCTTCAAGTATACCATTTAGAAATGTTGATTTCACATCCATTTGATAAACCTTAAATTTCTTGTGTGCAGCATATGCAAGTAACATTTTAACTCCTTCCAATCTGGCAATAGGTGCAAATGTTTCACCATAATCAATGCCTTCTTCCTATGCTTATCCCTTGCATACCAATCTCGCTTTATTTCTTGTCACTTCACCATTTTCATTCATTTTGTTTCTGAATATCCATTTAGTACCGATAACATTCTTATCTTTAGGTCAGGGTACTAAGGACCAAGTTTTTTTTTTCTCTATTTGTTCTATTTCCTCCTTCATTGCATTAACCCATTCTTCATTTTCTAATGCAACTTTCACATTTTTTGGTTCAAATTCACAAACTAGACATGTACCTTGTCTTGTTTTGCTTCTTGTCTACATTCCAGCTTGTCTATTTCCAATAATTTGTGTCTTAGGATGATATCTTCTAACAAAACTAGCTAGTATTCAGTTTCTTCTTTCTTGTTAATCCTGTTCAGGTTCATTTTCTTTCTCGGTAGCACCATCTTGTTCATCAGTTTCCCTTTCCTATTCCTCAGGGTTATTTTCTTGCTAACAGGTTATCACAGGTTGCGACTTTAGTAGATAGTCAAGAAGTTCAATTTAAGTGAATCTATCATAGTCTTCTGGTTCCTTTCTTTCTTCTGAGTTTATGTCATCATACTCATCAACATGAACATTAGTACTTTCAATCATCTTATTTGTAACCTTATTCAGACATTTGTATGCTTTACTCTTAGTAGAATATCCTAAGAATATTCCTTCATCACCTTTAGAATCAAATTTCTCATTTCTCTCATCTTTTAGAATAAAACATTTTCTTCCAAAAATTTTGAAATAACTTATAGTAGATTTGTGTCCAAACCATAGCTCATAAGGTGTCCGGTTGGTGTCCTTCTTCAGTTGTACTCGGTTAAGCACATATACAGCTATGCTAATAGCTTCCCTCTAATATGTCTGAGCAACATTCTTTTGTAGCATTAGTGTTCTAACATAGTAAATGATTGACCTATTCCTTCTTTCAGCAATCCCATTCTACTGAGGTGTTCTTGGTGCAGAGACCTGTCTCTTAATACCATTCTCATTACAGAAATTAGTAAATTCATCAAAGATAAATTCACCTCCTCTATCAAATTTTAAGCATTTGATTTCTTTTCCAATCTCTTTTTCTACCTTCACCTTATACCATTTAAACAACTTAAAAGCTTTAGATTTCTCTTTCAGGAACATAATAGTCATCAGTCTAGTATAGTCATCAACAAAAAGAATAAAGTATCTATCACCATAATAGCTCTGAGTTCTCATAGGACCACATAGGTTGGTATGAACCAATTCAAGTATCTTCTTTGTTGAGTAGTCTTTTCTTTTAACACTGGACTTAGTCATCTTACCTTTTTGACATTCATGACACATAGCATGATCCAGTTTTGACAAGTTAGGCAATCCTCTAACTCTTTTCTTCTTACTAATCTTGATCATGTTATTAAAATTCACATGAAATAACCTCTTATGCCATAACCATGCATCTTCATCTTCCATTAATAAACAAGAAGACTGATCAATATCAAGATAAAATAGATTACCTCTGGATTGTGTACCGGTTCCAATAAGTCTTCCTCCATCATCATAGATTCTTACCTTTCTACTCTCAAAAGCAAGTCGGTGACCTGAGTTGTTCAGCTGTGTCACACTTATCAAATTGTAGTTTTGTCCATCACCCAGTATGTATTCTCACATTTCATTCTGTCATTAATCATCAGTGAACCTTTACCTCTCACCATACAAGATGCATCATTTCCCATTCTAACAGATCCACCATCATATTCATCAATTAGGTCAAATTTCTCTATATCACCAGTCATATGATGTGTACAGCCACTGTCTATTATCCATGTATCATTTTTGCTTACTTTAGATATCAGTGTTGTCTCTTCATGTTTCTCTTCTTCTTCTGAATCATCCTTCATAGCAACAAATACTACTTCTACATCATCATCAATGTCATATTCAGATTCAAATTCTTTGGCTATGTAACACACCTTTTTCCCTTTGTCATAGCTATCTCGGTTGTATCTGTTATTGTGTTGGTAGCCTCTATTGACTCTCCTCCCATAGCTTCCTTCTGATCAATCTTTGGATCTATCATCATCTTTCTTATTTGGACATCTAGCAACGATGTGGCCAACTTCTTTACAATTAAAACATGCTAGAGGTAACTTGCCTCTATATCTTCCCTTACCTTTGGGAAATCTTTTGTCCATAAGAGCTTCAAGCTCATCAAGTTCATCATCAGTATTACTGTCACTATCATTATTCTTATCATTCTTCCTACTAGACTTACCAATCTTCAAAGAGGACATGAAAGTGGATTCAATAGAAGGTACAACACTGTTGTCAAAGTTATTCAATTCAAAGGTTGTAAGGCTTGTACCGATCAAAGTGTCAAGGGTGAGGTTGGATGTAGCCCATGTTTCATGAATTGTAGAAATCCTGATTTCATAAACTGGCAGCAAAGTTCTGAGAGTCTTACTTATCACTATTTCATCATCAATAACTCTGCCAGATGCTCTAATAGCATGTACTACCTCTTTTAGTTTGTTTGTATATTGCACAATGTTCTCACCTTCTTTCATCTTCATATCATCAAATTGACCTCTTAGGCTTTCTGCTCTAGCTCTCTTGACTTTTGCATCTCCACTATATATTAGAGTCATCTTGTCCCACATCTTCTTAGTAGTATCACATTCCTTGATGTCATTAAATTTGGCATCGATACAAGTAGCAACAAGTTCCATCATAGTAATATTGTGTTCATGTCTATCCTTCAGTTGATGAAGAGTCAGGGGACCTGGTGTTGGTTCAATGTAGCCATTCTCCATCAGTTCTAGTGAAGAATTCCCAATTATAGTTATGTGCAACTTCATCCGGCTTTTCCATACTGTGAAGTTATCTTTGTTCAGCTTTGGCACTTCCCTCTTATACATCTTGAGACCTTTTTGTTGAAGTCCTTAAAACTCTATTCTAAGCAACCAAGGCTCTGATACCAATTGTTAGAATAATTGAGAGGGGGGTGAATTAGTTATCTAGTTTCCCAATTCAAAATGTATAATCCAAAACAATTCTACTACTTCTGCAAGTTGGTAAACATAAAATACTTTCACTGTCAGTGTATTTACCGATTGTCAGTCCAAACTTTATAATAATTATTGATTAAATCTAACATGTAATATGAAAAGTATGATAACAAATAAATATCACAATCAACACATAACACAAGAGATTTAACGTGGAAACCCTATGAAGGGAAAAACCACCTGGGACCGGCAACCCAAAATTGTTCACTCTTCTGAAGTGAGGTCGGTGAAGACCCAACCCTGTTAAAGGTTACAAACACACTGTTAGGTGTGACCTTGTTAGAGGATTTTAGACCAGAAGTTATCATCCAACCAGCAGTCACTCTGGGGTTGACAGGATAACAATGTTTACTCTATGAATGAAACATCAAAAGACTTTCATAGTCCATTTGGTTAAGAGATTTGACTGTGTACAATGGTTAAATATGTAACAGTAGATGATCTGCGTAAATACAACTTCAGTTTGCAGTTTACAGATCAATGTTCAACTCATTCAAATATTTTTGATCAATATAACACTTCAGATTCAATACTATATCAACTTACTATCCGTTGGTAATAACTCTTTGTAGCTTGATAACTATTCTGCAACTCGGTTATCATTAACTAGTATGATCAGAATGCATGAAAACTTCTCCACATGATAATTCTGTAGTATCTTCTTCTTCCAGCATATGTTTCATAATGAAACCAATGTCTCTTATATAGATGAGTAAATCATTTTCTTTTCCTCCATCAGATTTTGCCGCTTAATCATATTCATAGATTTTGTCACTTTAAGCTCCCTCGGCTGATGTGTCAGTAACACATTTCAATCTTCTCCATTAGATCCTTTTTTATTTATGATAGTCGTCGATCTTCATAACAAACATTATATATTACCTCGATTTCATACACTTTACAACTCATCACTTTATTGGCTAAACTGATCATTTAATTCCTTTCTATTTTTCTCGGTTAACAAAGAAATGCGTTGGTGAACACAAGCTCGATTAATACTGTGCTCAATATACACTAAACTTCATCGGTGGATACAGAAATGCTTTATTTACCGACAACATTTCTTTGTGTCTTTTAGCTCTATTATTCATCATAGATGAATGCAACATAATAAAGTCAATTTCATCAAGTCATAGACTCATCAACAAGTTACTTAGTGTATTCCTTATCCTCATCTATCATATACATCTTTTTCATGTAGATATTTCTATTCTTCATCTCTTTCACCTTCCTTCAAATGTGTCAGTATAGTAACTTACAAGATAAGTATTGTCAAGCTAGTTGACATCAATGACAACATAATACTAATTTAATCATCTTGTATATCTAATCATCAACTCCTTAGTAATCTCAAATTACAGATTCTTCATTCTAGTTCTAAATCAATTGTAGTTCATCACATATGACTAGTGATGAGGACAAATTTGAATATCTTGAACACTATAATGGAGGATCTGTTAAAATGGGAAATGATACACCTTATTTAGTGAAAGGAAAGGGATCTATCTTGTTGAACAATAAGATTAGATGTGAGAATGCATATTGGGTGAAATGACTTAACTATAATCTGTTGAGTGTAGCACAATTGAATAATTTAGGTCATTGAATTGCATTTGAAAGTAGAAAGGTGAAGATCTATGATGAAGTTGGAAATTTGGTCAATACTGGTGAACAATCCTAAGGTAATCTATTTTATCTTGATAATGTTGAAACTTCTTGTTGGTTGGCTCGAAATGAAGATGTGTGGTTATGGCATAAGAGACTGTGTCATGTGAATTTTGATAACATGGTTAATATCAGTAAGAAAAGAAGAGTATGAGGTTTACTGAGTCTAAATAAACCTAACCATGTCATGTGTAATCAATGTCAGAAAGGAAAAATGACTAGATCTAGTTTTAAGAGAAAAAGAGTATTCTTCTAAAGGTATTTTGGAGTTGGTGCATACCGACTTATGTGGTCCTATGAGAACACAGAGTTATTATGGTGACAAATATTTCATTTTATTTGTTGATGACTACTCTAGGATGATGATAGTTATGTTTTTGAAAGAGAAATCTAAAGCTTTCAAAATGTTTAAGTGGTATAAAGCTAAAGTGTAAAAGGAAACTGGGAAAGATTTAAAATGCTTAAGATTTGATAGAGGAGGTGAGTTTATTTCTAATGAATTCACTAAATTTTTTAATGAGTATGGAATTAAAAGATAGGTTTCTACACTAAGGACACCATAGCAGAATGGTATTGCAAAAAGAAGGAATAGATCTATAGTTGATTGTGCCAGAACACTGATGATTGAAAAGGATATTGCACAAATGTACTAGACATAAGCTGTTAGTACTATTGTATACACCTTGAACTAAGTTCAACTGAAGAAAGATACAAATAAGAGACCTTATGAGCTATGGTTTGGCTACACACTGAATGTAAGTTATTTCAAGATTTTTGGAAGCAGATGTTACATTCTAGAAGATGATAGAAATGGTAAATTTGATTCTAAAGGTGATGAAGGAATATTTATAGGATATTATACTAAAATAATATCATACAAATATTTGAACAAGACTACTAACAAAATGATTGAAAGTGCTAATGTGAAAGTTGATGAGTTTGCTGAGAAAAATGATCAAGAAAGAAAGAAGGAACCAAAAGACTATGGTAGATTTACATATATTGAGCATCCAGACTATCTACCCAACCCACAGGCTAAGTCTACCGAGCAACATGAAAATGCTACCGAGGGTCAGCAAATGCAAATCGAGAATCAAGAAGATGTTATCAAGGAAGAAACTAAGCCTGAACCAAGTGAGGAACAAAGAAGAGAACAAGTATTGGCAAAATTTGTAAGAAGACACCATCCATAGAACAAGATTATTGGAGACAAGTAAGCTAGCATGATGACATGAAGTAAGTTAAGATAGAACACGTGTTTAGTTTGTGAATTTGAGCCTAAAAATGTTAAAGATGCTCTTGAGAATGAAGAATGGATTAAGGCCATGAATGAAGAAATTGAGAAAATAGAGAAAAATAAAACATGGACATTGGTACTGAGACCGAGTGATAAAAATGTGATTGGTACTAAGTGGATATTTAGAAACAAGTTGAATGAGAACGGTGAAGTGTCTAGAAATAAAGCAAGACTTGTTTGTAAGGGATATGCACAAGAAGAAGGAATTGACTATGGTGAAACCTTTGCACCAGTAGCAAGACTTGAAGGAGTCAGAATATTACAAGCATATGGTGCTTATAAAGGATTCAAAGTATATCAAATGGATGTCAAATCGGCATTTCTGAATGGAATTCTTGAGGAAGAAGTTTACATAGAACAACCCGAAGGTTTTGTTGATAAGGATAAGAAGAACATGGTATGTAAATTTCACAAAGCATTGTATGGACTGAAACAAGCACCGAGAGCATGGTATGAAATATTGCATGCTTATCTTATTAGTATTGGCTTTGTGAGAACAAGTGACAACATCAATTTATATTTGAAAGATGGAACTGATGATAATATACTTATTGCTGAAATTTTTGTTGATGATATAATATTTGGAGGAAATGATAATCTTTGTAAATCATTTGCTGCTAAAATGAGAAAAGAGTTTGAAATGTCAATGTTTGCAGAGATTAAATTATTTCTTGTATTGCAAATATTACAGCAAAATGAAGGCATATTCATCATAGAATCAAAATGCATCAAGGAAGTATTGAGGACATTTGGAATGGAAGATTCAAAACCAGTTGGAACACCTATGGTTACCGGATGCAAACTGACAAAAGATGATGAAGCAACCGAGGTAAATCAAACACTGTATAGATCAATGATTGGAAAATTGATGTATGTTGTGCATAGTAGGCCTGATATAGCACATGTAGTTAGGATTGTAGCAAGATTTTATGTTAATCCTAAGGAATCACATATGACTATTGTTAAAAGAATTTTGAGATATCTAAAGAACATTGAGCATTATGGGTTATGGTACAAAAAGGAAGGAAAATTTGAGCTACAAGTTTACACTGATGGAGATTGGGCTGGAAATATTGATGACCGAAAGAGTACTACTAGTGGAGCATTCTTTTTGGGAGAAAGACTTGTGACATGGATAAGTAAGAAACAAGCATGTATTTCTCAGTCTACTACTGAAGAAGAGTATGTTTTTGTTGCTGCTAATTGTTCAACTATGTTAGCTTGTGGTGACTAATCAGGAAAGTACTATCCAGGAAAGTACTATACACTTTTCCTCCCGACCTCGCCGGAAATTTTTTTTGAGGCTGACTACTTTTTCAATTTTTTGGGCCGACTACTTATAACTCATTCTAACCCTAAAGCGGGAAAATATTGTATAATATGGCTTAGGGTTAGGGATTTTCATTATGTATGATTTTAGTACTTGCGGTAGAATTGGGCTGTAAGGGATTACGGATTGTAATCAGGTTGAAATCACTGGATAATAATAATATTGGACTCGCTGTTAGTGGATGTAGCCCAGGGATTGGGTGAACCACGTTAAATTTGTGTGTCTTGTGTTCTATTCTATGTGGTTTATTATTTTCTGATATTAGTTATATTTGCACATAATTGTTATTTTTTGCCTTGTTAATCCTAACAAACTATTGCATGGATAAAACAATTGTTACAAGGAATGAATGAGGAGATCACTGATCTAGTGATTATATATTATGATAACATAAGTGCCATAAATATTTCAAAGAATCTAGTGATGCATACAAAGACAAAGCACATATCAATTAAGTATCACTATTTGAGGGAACAAGTACAAGAAAAGAAAGTGAAACTAGAATTTGTGAAGTCTAAAGAATAACTTGCAGATATATTTACTAAGCCCTTACCGAATGACACTTTTGAGTACTTGAGGACTAGACTAGGGGTCCATCCCCTATCTATCGGTCACTAAGGTGATCAGGGGGTTGCATCAACCTGTACTTTATCAAAAAAAATAAAAAATGTTGATGCATGTAGCTCACACTTTAGGATTCCTAAGGTTGTGAAAGTTGTGAAGAAGATTATAGGAGTTGGAACATAGAACTATATATCAGTACATGAAGGTACTTGATTTGGACCAAACAATAGAAACTCTATTTGGCTACTAAAGAGCTGTTTATTTTCTTTTGGCATTATTGTCAAAGGGAGAGAGAGATTTCAATAAAATATTTGTTGGAAAGAACATGAAAAGGAAGAGAGAATGGAAAATGAAACATCTATCGACTACAGGGAGAGAAAGAATGAGAGAATTGAAAAAGATCAAATCCATAGGGAGAATTTACATGAAATGATGTTGTAATGTTAAACATATTAAATATCAAGCTAGGGAGAGCTTACCGAGTTACAACATTTATCTATATAGTTGTAGAACTGATGTTTGGTATTCTATGGCATATTTCATATTGTTTGTGTTACCATCAATGCCAAAGGAAGAGATTGTTAACCTACAACTGATTGAATATCTTGATGAACAGTCAAGAGGTCACCAAGTTGTTAAAGTGATATGTTGTCATTGATGTCAACTAGTTTTGACTATACTTATCATGATAGTTACAAACATCTGAACATCTGTAGAAGGAATAAATGGTGAAGGAATGACATATCTACATAAGGACAAGATGGATATGATAGATAGGGATAAGGTATACATTGGGTAACTTATTGGTGAGTCTATGGCATTATATTATTGACTTGAGCATGTTGCATTATTCTATTATGAACATGAGATCAGAATTGAACAAGTTAATGTGGTCAGTAATTGAAGATTTTTCTATACACCAAGTCAGTCTTGTGTATACCGAGTGACAGTTTTAACCAAGTTAGTTATCACTGACACATTCTATATTAACTAAGTTGGATGAAAACATTAAATGTTTCTAACAACCAACTAAAATTAATGAGCTAGCAGATGCTTATTATTTTGAGGTAAGAGATAGAGTTTGGTATAAGTTCAATCAGCTGACAAAATCCAGAGATGATCAAAGGGAAGAGATTGAAACGTGTTATTGATACAACTATCGATGAAGCTTGAAGAGGCAAAATAGATGATGGATATTAAGAGGCAAAATATAATGGATGAGATGAAAATGGTTTACGCATCTATTTAAGAGATATGAGATTCATTGTTGAATAAGCCGGATGAATAGAGACTACAGGAGAATTCATGTGAAGACATTTTTCATGCACTACTAATCAAATTGGTTACAAACAAAACTGAGCTAGACTGTAGGTATTACTGAGTGTCAGAGATATATACACTGAGTGAAGTAAGTTGGAGGATATAATGGAGTGAATTGATTATTGATCAGAAGATTTATATTGAGGTTAGCATAGATCTGAATACTTGAAAATTGAGTTGTATTTGAATCAGATCACTACTATATCATTTTAACCATTATTACAACTAAATCTCTTAACCGAGTGGACTTAACTGCATTTTGTACTCCAATATGACATTCAAGGAATGTTAATTATTTTCTTATTGACCCCATAGTGAATGCTGGTCGAAGGAGAACTGTTAGTGATAAATCCTCTAACAAGGTCACACCTAATAGTGTGTTTTTAACCTTTAACATGGTTGGCTCCTAACCAAGCTCACTTCAGAAGAGTGAAATATTTTGGGTTACCGGTCCTAGATGGTTCTTCCCTTAGCGAGGTTTCCACATTAAATCTTTGTGTAATGTGTTATTTTTTATGCTTGGATTACTATCATAGTTTACATATATCATATTTGATTAATTGGTAAACACAGTTCTAGAAATTACTAGTATTCAGTAAATGAATAGAAAAGATGGTTGTTAACATCTTACCGAGTTGATTGATTTTGTTGAAAAAATTTTAAAAGTACATCTAAGATTTTGGGATTGTAGAATAACTAATTTAATTGATTCACCCCCCTCTTATTTATCTAACATGCTTTTAGCAGATAAAATGGTAATCATGGATATTAACAAAGATAAGACATATTCTTTTCAATTTTGCAACACTTTAATTTTATTTTGATTGATCAGTCAGTGTTCTATTGGGCCCCTCCCTTTTTACATTTTAGATAGTACAAAATGTTGGGTAAGAACTATCACAGTTGGCCCTTTGACTTTATGCAACTAGATATAAAGAATATAAGAACTATTTTTTTTATTTTTTGTCAAATTTTGAATTAGAAACCAAATTGAAATCCATCCCTACTAAAGGATAAAAATCTTGTCAATCAAGTAATGTAAGATTATGTTTCCACTTCAAATAAAAATTAGAGGTTGAATGGCTATCACTGTAGCATGAGCTGAAGGGGATGAATAAATTCATCCAGAAAAGGATCCATCTCATTTACTTTTTCTAAAAAGAATAAAATCAAAGCAATCTCCACAACATGAACTAAAGGGGATGTGGGAATTATCTCATCCAAAAAAGGAGCCTTCTCATAACATCTCAGAAGATAGAAGGATGAGAGCTCTATAATAGAAAAATCTACCTACAAGGGCAATGAATGCATGTAAATTCCTTCAAAGAACCTAGGAAAAACAAATGGTGGGGAACAAAGTCTCCCTACCAAAATTCTTGGCTAGCAGAGTTTTGTGAGTCTATAATAGCCTACAACAACTTGTGCATTTGGTAACAACTGCAAGTGCAACAACATAAGGAAAGACCTTCATAATCCAAGGGTTTCTTTCACAAGTCATATGCCACTTTGAGAACAATATATGGTGGTAAGTATTGAATTATCTAGCTCAAAAACCCTGTTCATTTTGCACTTTCAGTGCTATATTAGGCATTAGTCTCTTTTCTATAATCTTTTTTTGATATTTTAATGATCTATTTATATCAATTGGACTTTTCACATAACACCATAGATTTTACCCACTCCATTGGTTCTCTTAGTAATCAATCTTTAATTTAAAATAATATCTATCTCAAATTGAATACAAGAAATGATATTATGGAGGAAAGTAGGAAGTTTCCATACCCATTGGTATGAACCTTCCTATGGAGTTCTTTAGTGTCTTGAAACCTTTTGTGAAGCCTTTGGGTCAACTATTGAATGGTATAAAACCCAATGTTACAAGCATTCATTTATTCCTACTCCACCCTAGATTATTCAATATTGGTGAAAGTGGATCCAGCATGGTGCCATGGGGAAATATTTTGGTTCCTGGGCATCACTTTTTCTTTCCAAGGCTCTCCTGTCGACCTCTAGAATGCAGTTCTAGGTCAGATATAGAAGAAGATTACATACTAGATTACCAAGCCACTTTCTCTAGATGGTAAATTCATAATTTGTTTGAAAGTGTTGGCGGCCACTCATGTCTATTATTCATTGTGTTGAGCTCCATCTAAAGCCTCATACAACAAACTTGAAAATCTTTTGCATGACTTTTTGTGGGCTTCTATAGCTGTCTATCATAGATTTCATAGAGTTACTTGGAAATATTGTTATCTTCTTGGGGAATTTACAGGCCTTGGCCTTCTTTTTTCCCAAAAGTGAGGCTTGGCCTTATGTTCTAAATGAGCTATTACAACCATTTATGGCAATGAAGCCTATAAAATTCTTCTCAAGCATTTTATTTCTCCTAGTTATGCAACTCATAGATCAGCCTGAAAGGGGATTGGATTTCAAACCCTTTTGGTTATGAGAGAAGCAATCTAGATCCAAGGTACTTTTGTTTTAAAAAGCACATGTTGTGTCTGGGAAGCTCTCTAACCCACCTCAAACCTTGGCTTCACTAGAATGAGACTATTTTTGTAATGGAATCTCCTTCAACCAACATAATATTTGGTGGTCTTCACTTGTTCATTTATAAGGAATTCCATTAGCCAGAGTTCATGGTCTTTATGCTTTGAATTTTCATAATCTTCTCTTGTGCTACTATTTATTTTCATGGTCGGGAAGATTTCCTTTCTCAACTAATTTTTTTTCACCCAAATTGATATACATTTGACCTAGTGGTCTCGATACTACCTATGTATATGCTACACAAGATTGGAATTCATTTTTTTGAATCTGTGGTGGAAATTATAGCAGTGTTTTTTGTGTACTTCATTTTATAATTACAAGCCCAAGATGGGAAACTAGTGGCTAGTTCCCTACCTACCTATGGTTCCCACCCTAAAGCAGCAATGAAATTTGAATTCCTCTCATTCCACTTGGTGACATAGGTTTCTCATGATATGGTTTTTCATTGTGGAGCCAAAGGTGGATTACCTCGCCTGTTGTATCATTTTCCAAGGCTTTCCCTTGGGCTCTTAGCTTCGGCATCTAGGTTTGTCGGATCCTCAATTCTTTTTTTATGGGTGACTTGAGAGTTTCATTCATATTGTTTGGTATTTCAAAAGAGCCCAATAGTAATAGGTTTGGATTTATGACTTCCTTCATCTATTAAAACATGAACCTTTCTCTCGACATATGGTCTTGTTGGGAGATTTGTTGGAATGGAAAGATAAGGGACTGAGAGGGGAGGAGTGAATCAGTACCCTCAAAAACTTTTAATTGATTACTCAATCTACAAATAGTAGATAGCTAATCTATCCAACTAAATCCATTGTTTGCAACATTCATTCAAATGACTTGTAAATGTAAAGTGCATGAAAAAAAAAACAATAATTCAATCACATAACACAGATGTTTTGGTTATGCAGAAACCCTTGTGATAAGGTAAAAGTTGTGGTGGGGATGACACCCACAAATTATTCACTACTATAGATAATAAAGTATTCTGGTTAAGGCTACAAGTTGTGATCACTTCTAGTGATCTTACCCCGTTAGGAGTAACAATAAGATCGGCTAGATATACCTTGTTAAATCATTTAACAACAGTACTTGAGTGTGTACTCGGTTAAGATATTTACAATCAGACTGTTAAGTCTACTCTGTTAAGAGATTTTGCTAACTCTGTTACAATGATTAGAGAATAAAAGAAAGTATCTATAATTGACAACTAAACTTATTTGAGTCCGATCTATGATATACTTAATAAATATCACCTCAATGTGTAGTAGTCTATCCTCTATTCTGCTCAAAAGCATTGACGGATTCTGAATAAACTGAATTTGTATCTCTGAATACTACTCAAATCATGTCTGAATTATAATGTCTTGAAGGTGGGTACTACTTCAAGATCTCCTTGTCATCCTTCTCCTTCATTCTTGTTCATATGTCAAAAATGACATGAATTACAATTATATAGCATACTGCTATGATTTCCATAACTGTCAAGACCTAATTAGGTTACATCTTCTTAGGAAAAATCTAAGATCTACAATGTACAAAATTAACCTAGATCTGACTATTGCATAGGGATCATCATTACAATTAATGATTACATCTACAATAAATAATCCTCAATCTTGGTAAAATATTTAATGAATCCATTGTAACCATTTACATAGATAATTGTGCCATAACAAATTACTATGTTATTTCTTGGATTTCTTAGTAAACACAGTCAATACTACTCAGTAACTATAATGGTGCTCAGTTTTTACTGACACTCGGTGCTCAATATACTCTGATGCTTGGTAAAACTGCTTTGTTGGTCAATTAAGCCTATTTACATTTAGCTCTCAATACTACCTTATGAATACTCGGTATGAAGGCTTGTTTGTCTAACTGACTAGCATAATGTAGCTTGTAGTTCTTTCTTTTACCGACTAATCCACTTTGATACTAATGACAACATCTTAATGCTCAAATAGAGATAACAAGATTAACCTAGACTTCCCTTCAAATTTTTGGAGATATGACATGCTTTTAGGATGGAAATCCTTGTCAATATTTGGATAGATAGAAATGCAATGTTATGTACTCACAACTATCTTGATATAAATGTTCTAAGGTATAGTAAAGTTTGTATTCGTAATAATATTTTGATGAAGATTCAAGTGCAAGATAATAAGGTGTCTATTGAAGTGGCCCAATTATAGGAGTTACTTTAGCATTGGGGAAATGCTCCATGTACAATTTCTAGAGTCCCACCAGATGTTTCTATTTTTGGAGATATATCTCCTCCCTAAATGTACCAACATGGGCATAGTTCCTATGTCTACCACTCTCATATGTCACAGTCCCAAGCCCCTCATTGACCTTTTAGTGGGGGAAGAGATTTTTAGAGGTGTTTCTCAGCTTCACTACCCTGTGGTGGTTCCTTTTCCCTTGCATGGCCAACTGATAATGTGGCTCCCGCTTCTCTAAGTGGCTCTGTCTAGCTGGACATTGGTGGAGATTTTGGTTGGCCCACTTCCTCCAAGTCATTTCTATGGTTGGATCTAGTCATTTCTCTCACAAGGAAAGAGAATGAAGAATAAGATAAATTTGAAGATGGATGATCCCTCTCGAACCCTAATCTGAACCTCATTGATGTATGGGGTAAAAGAGATGATCCTACTCCTTCACCTTCTATAAGAACTACCTTAGCCTCTTAAATTGGTTTGCTACTATTTTTGGGCTATGCCCATATTTTCAAGTTTTTGTTATCTTTTTGGGCTCATCCCGTTTGACTCTTATGGGGTGACTTTATGTCCCCTATTTTTTTTGTGAATAGTGTAATTTTAATTATATATAATGGAAATGGCCTATTCATCAAAAAAATAAGTATGCAATTATTTCTTTGGTGGATGTATCCCATATTGGGTGAACCACATTGAATCTCTATTTTATTATATTTTTTTCTTCTCTTATTTTTATATTATATTAATATTGTTTATTGCTCATATCTACTTAAACCCTAACAACTGGTATCAGAGTAGTGTATTTATTAGTAATTTGGAAAGAAATATTAGATTTGAGTGAGAGGAATGGTAGAGGAAGGAATACTTAAGGTTGAGAGGTTCAAAAACCAAAAATATAAGCTATGGAAGATTATCTATATCAGAAGGATCTTTTCTTACCATCATGTGGAAAATCAAAGAAGCTGACGAATACTTCAGATAAACAATGGGAGGTTCTTGATAAGAAGGTACTAGGAGAAATATGGTTGTGCCTAGCATTCTTAGTATATTTCAATATAGAAAAAGAAACAACAAAAAAGGTTCTAATGAATGCATTAGACAAACTATATGGGAAACCCTCAATCTCAAATAAGGTATTTCTTATGAAACACTTTTTTAATATGAAGATGTCAGAAGGTGGGTCTATTAGTGATCATATGGATGAGTTTAACATGGTTACTAGTCAGATAAGTCCAATAAATGTACATTTTGATGATGAGGTTAGGGATCTCTTAATTTTATGCTTATTGCCTAAAAGCTGGAATGACTTGGTCATGGAATTAAGTAACTCTATCTCTTCTTAAAATACTTTAAATTTTGATGTTATTTTTGGTGTTATCCTTAGTGAGGAAATTTGATGGAAAAGAACAAGTGAACATCAGGTAATGCTTTGAATATTGAGAACAAGGGATGATAGAGGGAAACAAGAAAGAGCCCAGTTAATTGTGGGAAATCTAGAAAGAGTATATCCAAATCTAGGGTAAATGTGGAGTGATGGTATTGTGTAATGAAAGGACATCTAAAGAAAGATTGTTGGTCTCAAAAGGTAAAACAAGGAAATGGACAACAAGAAAATAAAAAGGAATAAAATGTAGTACGTGATGTGTTCTAAGATGCTTTGATTATTTCTTTGGATGATATTACTATTCTTTGGTGTTAGATTCAAATGGTTCTTTTCATGCCACATACCATAGAAAATATTTTCTAGATTATGTTCAAGGTGATTTTGGACAAGTTTATTTAGGTAATGATGAAAGTTACAAAATTGTCAAAAAGGGAAACGTACAGATAAAATTACCAAATGAAAATCAATGGATATTGAAAGAGGTAATACATGTTCCTAATTTGAGAATAAATTTAATATCACTAAGACAATTGGGAAGTGAAGGTTGTATAGTCATATTCGCAGAAAATTCATGGAAGGTTACTAAATGATCATTGATAATACTAAAAGGGGCAAAGGTAGGTACATTGTATTTATGTACTAGTAATATTGATTATTCTATTTTCCTAGCTTCTATAGGAACAGATACAAATCTATGGAACAATCAACTTGGGCCCATGAGTGAGAAGGGGATGAAGCTTCTCCATTCAAATAATTTATTACAAGGTTTGATACAAGTTGATTTGGATTTTTGTGAAAAATTTGTTTATGGAAAATAAAAGAGGATCAGATTTCTTAGAGTTGGGAAGGAAAAGAAAAGTGTAAGTTAGAACTTGTGCATTCTGATGTATAGGGACCTACCTGAGTACCATCTCTTGGTGTATATTTTAATTACATGTTACTTGTATTAATGATGCAACTCAGAAAACTTGGGTTTATTTCATTCTCATGATATCTGATGTATTTGAAGTCTTTAAGAAATAGAAAACTTAGGTGAAGAATGAGACAAGAAACAAGCTAAAGTGTCTCAAATAAGATAATGGAGTTGAGATCTGCTACAAATATTTTAATATTTATTGTTTATACCATGGGATTTGTAGACAAAAGATAGCTCCTAGAACCCCACAAGAAAATAGTGTGTCTAAAATGATGAACAAGGATACTTTTATTGGGTATGAAATTAATTTTTTTGGTTATCATTTATGGGATTTTGAAAATGAAAAAATTATTAGGATTAATGAAAAGGTCATGTACAAGGATCAGATATAGGAGAAAATCAAGAAGAGGAACACACATAATGAATGAGGCTTGATGAAATCCCAATAAATGTAGTTCCAATAATGCTAGAAAATATTGAACAACCATAAGTACAACATGCTCCTTAATCTCTAGCAAGAAGATCTTCTAGGATAAGTAGACCTCTTGAATGATATTTTTCCTCATTATATTATGTATTATTGACTAATTCTGGTGAACAAGAAAGTTATGCAGAAGTAATGTAGGTTGAAACCAAGGAAAAGTGGGAGCAAGGAATGAAAGAAGAGATGATTTTCTTGATACAAAATCAAACTTAAGAGTTAGTGTTTTTTCCTTAATGTAAAATAGCATTACCTACCAAATGGGTTTATAAGTTAAATGAAGAACATGGAGGCAAGAAAAGATACAAGGCTAACTCGTGGTAAAAGTTTTTTCATAGAAAAAATGTATTGATTTTGATGATATGTTTTCTCTTATTGTTAAAATGAATTCAATTTGAAATATTCAAATTCTTGTGGCCATAGAATATTTACATTTGGAATAAATATATGTTAAGACAACTATTCTTCATCGTGATTTGGAGGAAGAGGTTTATATGCAGTAACCACAAGGATATGAGGTTAAAGGTAAGGAAAATTTAGTGTGTAAGTTGAAGAAGAGTTTGTATGGGCTGAAATAAGGACCCCAGAAATGGTATTTGAAATTTTATAGTTTTATGGCTAAACAAGTTTAAAACATATGTCATTCTGTCCATTGCATTTATTTCAAGAGATTGGATAATGGTAGCTATATTATCGTGTTATAATATGTTGATGATATGATTTTTACCGAGTCTAATATGCAACATATAAATGACCTTAAACATAAATTAGCTCAGTCATTTTCTATGAAGTATTTGGGTGCAACAAAACAAATTCTTGGTATGAGGATAAATAGAAACAAGAAAAATAAAAAATTGGCATTATCTCAAAGTGATTACATAGAAAAGGTATTGAAGAGATTTTCGATGAAAGATGCAAAACTAGTAAGTATACCTTTTTCCTAGTCACTTTAAATTGTCCAAGGAGATGAACCCCAAGAAACAAGAGGAGATGGAGTACATGTCTAAGCTTCCATATTGTTCAATAGATGGCATTCATTGTTTGTTCAAGTCTAGATATTGCAAATGTAGTGGGAGTTGTGAGTAGGTATATGAACAATGATAGTCCCAACCAGTGCTGAGAAGGGAGGGGTGAATCAGCAACTATAAAACTTCTTCTTCTAAATAAATCTGATGAAGTATACTTATAACTGTAAGAAAAACAAATTTAATCATAAAGTGACACCAGATTTATCATGTGGAAACCCAAATCTGGTTAAAACCATGGTGTGAGGAGACCTCACAAATTTTGCACTCTTTTAAAGTGCACCTTGTTAGAAGCCTTCCCTGTTAAAGGATTATAGTGCACTATTAGATGTGACCCAGTTAAGGCATTTGATACAATAAGGTTGGTTAGTGCCTTCCTGGTTAGAGGACTTGGAACACCTGAAAAGATGTCACCCAGTTAAGGGATTTAGTACAAGGGACCTGTTAAAGTCCACCCAAATACTGGGATTTTTCTATTGTAGTTATTAGAAAACAATAGAAGGATTTGACCTTCTAAAAATGTCTTTACATAGCCTAATAAGATCTCTATTATACTCAACTAAGAAACATCATCGGTCACCACTAGTATGTTCTCCTTTTCTGTTGTTCTTCTCTGCACACTCTTCTTTGTTTTCTTCTCTTTTCTATTCACCTTAGCTTCTTCAGTGTACAAGTTCACTCTTTTCTTTGGCAAAATGAGGGCAGCCTATATTCTTAATAGGTAGAAGAAAATATAGAGTTCTTTCCCTAATTGCACTTCTCATGCATGGCCTAATTATAGATCTCCTTTGGATTCATCACCCAGTAGAGTATTAGTTCACTAAGGAAACATCTGATGCATGCCCTTGCTTTATCTTCTTTAAGAGGAAAATAATAGATGTGTCAAGAACCTTTCCTTCGTATGAGATAACTCCATATTTTAAAGCCATAGACTTCGAGTTTTAAAACCTTTAAATATTCCTCAAACTGTTCACCATGTTAACTCAAAGTCTTTTGGATTTAGTGCAGTAAATCTTGGTCAAAGGGTTCGTTAAATAGATAGTTGACTATGACTTACCCAGTTCATCTTATCATAACAAAGTCTTCACTTGATCGGTTAAGAACCTTATGTTGTAAAAAGGTTAGATCTTTGACCTATTTACCTTCCTTCCTCTACTTACCGATTGCATTATCAACACTGATTGTCCATTCCTCAGTTTTTGATGCACTTGGCTTAGTGACCGATTTCTCTTGATGAGCAGATATAGTCTTTTCTTTCTCGCATAGTGCCACTAGTTTCCAAACTAGACTCTTTACATATAGATCCATCACTGGTGTCCACCTTAGATCTTTAGACCTTAGATTGAGATGTCAAAGTACCTCTTTCTTATTTTTCTAATCAATGACAATACTTAATTTTCCTATACTGGTAGGTAGTAAGCTTACCAGTTACCATCTCTTGATGCCAACAATCTCCCCCTTTGGAATTGATAGAAAAACCTTAATGGGAAATCATGTCACCTTTCCTAAGCTTATATCTCTTGATTTCCATTATCGGTCATCTACTGGTTCATTGCCAAACTCTCCCCCTTTTGACAATAATGCCAAAGGCTAGTGAGAAAGACTACCTTTATCAAATCTGCTCCCCATTCGAGCAGTGGTCCTTTTCATCAATCCACAAAAGATGAGGTGAAGTCCTCTATTGAACTGATGAACACCTTTACAAGTTTACTGATGATTAGGAAGGGGAATCACCCTAGTTTACCTCTTAGATACTTAAAAGTACTCTTTGGTAGTGGCTTTGTGAAGATATCAACAATTTGTTCTTTTTTGGGAACATACTGCAATCTTACTTCTTTGTTTTGTACTAGCACTCTCAAGTAATGATACTTGATGGCAATGTGCTTGGTCTTGGAATACATGACAAGGTTTTTGGATATGTTTATTGTACTGGTGTTGTCACAGTAAATTGGAATTAGTTTAGGTATCTTTTCTTGGATTCCTTCCAGTAATTGTTTGATCCAGATTACTTGTGTGCAATTGATTGCTGTAGCAATGTATTCAGCTTCTATTATAGATTATGAAATGCAGTTTTGTTTCTTACTTGTCCATGACACAATCCTCCCATTGAGAAATAATGCACCACCACTTGTTCTCTTTCTATCATCAATATTGCTAGCCCAGTCTACATCTATGTAAACCTTTACTTGGAAGCCTCCCTTATGAGGAAACCACAAGCCATACTCCCCAGTCCCCTTTAGGTATCTAAAAATTCTCTTCACTACTATCAGATGTGTCTCTTTGGGGTTTGCAAAGAATCTTGCAACTATGCCAACCGCATGTGCAATGTCTGGTCTACTATGTACTGCATAATGTAATTTCCCTATCATTGACTGATACAGTGTTTCATTCACTTCTTTTGCATCATCTTCCTTTGATAACCTGAGGTTAGTTATCATTGGAGTACAAATCAATTTGGAGTCTTCAAGTCCAAAAGTCTTAAGAATTTCTTTTACATACTTGGACTGAGAAACAAAGATACCTTATTTTAGCTGATGGACTTGTAGTCCAATGAAGAATTTAATGGCACCTATCATAGACATTTCAAATTCTTTCTTCATTTCTTCATTAGAGGCTTTTCTCATCCTGTCATCTCCTCCAAAGATGATGTCATCCACAAAGATTTCAACAATCAAGTTCCCATCTTTTTCAGTCTTGAGATACATGTTGTTGTTGTCCCTGGTTCTTGTGAATCCTATGGTCAAGAGGTATGAATGCAACCTCTCATACCAAGCCCTTAGAGCTTTCTTTAGCCTATAAAGAACCTTTTTCAATTTACAGACCATACCACCTTTTTGTGTAGATGTGAAGCCTTCTGGTTGTTCAATGTAAACTTCCCCCTCCAATATTCCATTCAGGAATATAGACTTGACATCCATCTAGTATACTTTGAATTTCTTCTAAGCAGCATAAGCAAGAAGAATTCTTACTCCTTCCAATCTAGCCATAGGTGCAAAGGTTTCCCCATAGTCCAGTCCAGCCTCCTAAGCATATCCTTTGCAAACCAATCTTGCTTTGTTTCTTATGACTTTCCCTTCTTCATTTAGCTTGTTCCTCTAGACCCACTTTATCCCAATGAAATTTGTATCCTATGGTCTATGCACAAGCACCCCTGTATCATTCTTTTCTATTTGCTCAATTTATTCCTCCATGGCCTTGACCCAATTTTCATCTTCTAGAGCTTCCCTAGTAGTTTTGGGCTCTATATAGAAGAACAAAGAGATATTCTCTTTGGCCTTTTTCCTGGTCAGAAAATTTGCATGTTTGTCACAAATTATACTATCAATTGAGTGATATGTGACATGCCTTAGGAGAACCGGTCTTTGTTCCTAGTCACATTTTTTTGATTGAGAAATTTCTTCATCATGTTCATAAATAACTTCTTATTCATCATCATGAGTGGTTCTGTCAGCTTCAGGTATAGCCTCTTGCTCCTGATGTCTATTCACATGTTCTTCTCTTTCATCTTCAGTTGTTACTTCATTGAACTCAAAGAGATTTCTTCCATTGTGACCTTGCAAACTATCATATTCATTATGACCAATCTTCTTAATTGGTTTTGAATATTCATCAACTTTTACATTGATTCTTTCAATTATTTTTCATGTTCTCTTGTTCAAACACTGGTAGGATTTTCTTTTGGTGGAGTAACCTAGAAATATTCCTTCGTCACTTTTGGGATCAAACTTCCCAGAGTACATATCTCTTTTGATGTAACATTTACTACCAAAGATTATGAAGTATCCTACACTAGGAGTATGATTGAACCATAGTTTATAGGGGGTCTTACTGATTCCTTTCTTGATTTGAACTTAGGTCAGTGTATAGATAGCAGTGCTGATAGCTTCTCTCCAAAAGTGATGAGGAACCTCCTACTAAATCATTAGGGTTCTTGCACAATCAATCAGCATCTTGTTTCTTCTTTCTACTACTCCATTTTGCTAAGGACTCCTAAGTGTAGATAGTTTCCTTTTATGCCATGTTCCTCATAATAGTGGGTGAACTCTTGAGAATTGTATTCACCTCCTCCGTCTGATCTCAGACACTTTAGGCTTTTATCAGTCTCCTTCTCCACTCAAGCCTTGTAGATCTTGAACATGTGAAATACCTCTAATTTTTCTCTGAGAAAGAGTGTCCACATCATCCTTGAGAAGTTATCTACAAAGAGCATGAAGTATCGGTCTCTGTAGTGGCTCTTTGCTCTCATAGGTCCACACAAGTTTGTGTGCACAAGATCTAGAACATTTTCAGTAGAGAAACATTTACAGCTAAAGCTTGTTCCTATCAGTTTTGCTAACTAATAATCTTTACAAATACCTCTTTTAGGTTTTTTTATCTCAGGGATTCCCCTTACCAATATCCTCTTTCTTAATTTGACAATACTGTCAAAGTTTATGTGAAAGAGTCTCTTATGCCATAACTAGCTATTGTCCTCTTTGGTTACAAGATAGATCTTGTTGGATTCTCCTTTTTCTAATGCAATGAGACAGGCTCTTTCCATTAAATCCAGGTAGAATAGGTTCCCTTTTCTCTATCTACTGGTTGCAACATGAGCTCCAAATTGATTCTTGACAACACAAGAACCCTGTCTGAATTCCAATAGGAATCCTTTTTTGTTCAGTTGTGTAATGCTCATTAAGTTGTACTTGATTCCTTCTACCCAGTACACATCTTCAAAAAAAACATCATTACTGAGTGTAATAGAACCTTTACCTTTGATAGCACAAGGAGTGTTATTTCCAAAGGTTATTGATCCACCATCATTGAGCTTTAAGTTGATGAACTTATTCTTGTCACCGGTCATATGGTGAGTGCATCCACTATCAATGATCCAATCATCATGATGATGAGATCTTAAGATAAGTTTCATTTCACTTACCACTGGGCTCTCTTCTGTTATTACAAAAAATGCAACTTTTTGATCTTCAGAGTCTTCAAATTCATTGTTTGTGACTCCTTCTGCAAGGCAGCACTCCTTTTCTTTATTCTTGAACTAGTTTCTCTTGTCTTTGTTGTTGTTGTCTAGACATCTTGTAGAAATATGTCATATCTTATTACAAGAAAAGCATTTCAAAGGAAGCTTTCCTTTGTACTTTCTTTTTCCTTTGGAAAATCTCCTAGTGATGAGTGCTTCAAACTCATCTTGCTCCATCTCTTTTGAGAGAAGATTCTCAACAAGATTACCAATCTTACAGGTAGAGCAGTTACCAGTTTCTCTTCCCTTTTTGGTGGAAGAGGTATTGATACAAGACTTCAAAGCTACTTCCTGAATGGGTAAGCTATTATCAAAATTACTTAATTCAAATATAGTCAGCTTACTGATTAGGGAGTCTAGAGTGACTTGATCTGTGGTCACTGATCTGAGCTCTTAAATTACAGAGATTTTGATGGCATACTGAGGTCTAAGCGTTCTCAGTATTTTTCTAACCACCTCCTCTTCACTGAGTTTTCCTCCAGTGTTGTTCATGGATTTGATCACCTCTTTGATTCAGTTTTTGTATTGATCAATGTCTTCTCCTTCATTCATCCTCATGTCATCATATTTTCCTCTAAGGTTTTCAACCTTAGCTCTTTGTATGTTTAGGTCCCCTCCATATACTAGTTGTATCTTAGCCCACATCTTGTGAGTGGTTTCTAGATCTCAATCTTAGCATAGACATGATCAGGTAGTGTGTTGGCTATAATATCCATGGAAGTCATGTGTTTGGTCTTGACCTTCAATTCATCAGGAGTTAGGGTACTAGTGGGTTCACTGTAATCAGTGGTTATATGAGTCCAATATTGATCTCCAATGGTCTTCATGTATAGCTTCATTATGTTGTACCACAGAGTAAATTTTTCCTTTGAAAACTTTGGTCCTTCCTTTCTCACCATCTTGACTTTTTCTTTATGTGGTTAAACAGCAAAGAAAAGAACCTAAAGGCTCTTATGCCAATTGATAGTCCTAACTGGTGTTGAGAGGGGAGGGGTGAATCAACACATATAAAACTTCTTCTTCTAAATAAATCTAATGAAGTATACTTATAACTATAAGCAAAATAGATTCAATCATAAAAGTAGCATCAATAAATCAATCACAAAGCAACACCAGATTTATCACGTGGAAACCCAAATCGGGTGAAAATCACAGTGTGAGGAGACCTCACAAATTTTGCACTCTTTTGAAGTGCACCCTATTAGAAGCTTTCCCTGTTAAAGGATTACAATGCACTATTAGATGCAACCCGATTAAGGGATTTGATACAATAAGGCCAGTTAGTGCCTGCCTAGTTAGAGGACTTAGAACACCTGAAAAGATGTCACCCAGTTAAGGGATTTAGTACAAGGGACCTATTAAAGTCCACCCAAAATACTAGGATTTTTCTATTTTAGTTATTAGAAAATAATAGAAGGATTTGACCTTTTACAAATGGCTTTGCATAGCCTGATAAGATCTCCATTATACTCAACTGAGAAACATCACTAGTCACTACTGGTATGTTCACTTTTTCTATTGTGCTTCTCTACACACTCTTCTCTCTTTTCTTCTCTTTTCTATTCACCTTAGCTTCTTTAGCATACAGGTTCACTCTTTACTTTGGCAGAATGAGGGCAACCTATATTCTTAATAGGTAGAAGAATATATAGAGTTCTTGCCCTAATTTTGCTTCTCATGCATGACCTAAGTACAAATCTCCTTTGGATCCATTTCCCAATGGAGTATTAGTTCACTAAGGAAACATCCAATGTATTCCCTTTCTTTATCTTCTTTAAGAGGAAAACAATATATATGTGTGTCAAGCACCTTTCCTTCATATGAGCTAACTCCATGTTTTAAAGCCATAGACTTCGGCTTTTAAAACCTTTAAAAGTACCTCAAACTGATCACCATGTTAACTCAAATTCTTCCATATTTAGTGTAGTAAATCTTGGTCAAAGAGTTGGTTAGATGGATAGTTGACTATGACTTCCATAGTTCATCTTATCATAATGAAGTCTTCACTTGATTGTTTAAGAACCTTATATTATAAACAGGTAAGAGATTTGACCTATTTACCTTTCCTTCCTTTGCTTACCGGTTGCACCCTTTCCTCAGTTACATTGTCGACACCGGTTGTCCATTCCTCAGTTGTCAATGCAATTGTCTTAGTGATTGGTTTCTCTTGATGAGAAGATATAGTCTTTTCTTTCTTTCATAGTGCCACTAGTTGCCAAACCAGTCTCTTTACATACAGATCCATCACTAGTGTCCACCTTAGATCTTTAGACCTTAGATTGATATGTCAAAGTACCTCTTTCTTCTTTTTCCAATCAATAACAATAATTAATTGCCATGTACCGGTAGGTAGTAAGATTACCGGTTACCATCTCTTGATGCCAACAAACAATCCTAGAAAAGAGCATTGGAATATAGTAAAGTGGATTGTTATGTACTTGAGATGTACAAAAACTTAGTATTTATGTTTTGGAGGATCACATTCCACTTTACAAGGCCATGTTGATTCAGATTTGGTAGGAAATACTAATAGGAGGAGCATTATAGGGTATGTTTTTACTATTGGTGGCACAATGATCAGCTGGATTTATAGATTGCAAAAGGTTATAGCACTTTCAACCACATAAGTAGAATATGTTTCTGCTACAGAGGCCAGTAAGGAGATGATTTGGTTACAAAGGTTTATGAAGGAATTGGGAAGACACGAGAGAATAGCAGGTTGTATAGTGATGGTCAGAGTGTGATTAATATTGCAAGGAACTCCTCCCTTCACTCTAAGACAAAATACATCTAGTTTCAGTACAATTGCATGCACTCAATTTTAGAGGATGTACAATTGAATCTGGAGAAGATACACTATTAAGAATCCTATAGAGATGTTGGCTAAAGTATTAAAATGATACAATTTGACTTCTTCCTTAATTTCTATAGGTCTTCAAGCTTGATCATAGTGGAAGTGAGAAGAAATCAAGTCTAGGTATGTCAATTAAGTGGGAGCTTCAGTGGTAGTAGTGTTCATACAAGATCAGTCTCCAAGTGGGAGATTGTTTAGTGTTGATCGTGAACAGTCTCCAAGTGAGAGATTGTTGGTTTGTGGTGACTAATCAGGAATTTTTTTTGGTTAACTCATCAAGCATTTTTTTGGTTAATTTGTTAATTGACCTTTGAAAACCAACATTAATAAACAATCTAAAAGGCCAATTAATAAGTGGTCTTGTAATGTGAAATCATCAAATTATAATTTTCTCTTCCCTGGATAATAAAATAAGTGGACAATTGTTTCCCTAGTGGATGTAGCCTATATTGGGTGAACCACATTAAATCTCTATGTTATTGTATTTTTTTCTTCTCTTATTTTTGCATTATCTTAATATTGTTTGTTTCTTATATCTTTTTAAACCCTAATAGTACAACCAACTTGCGTGCGCAATGGTAGGATATTTTTAAAAATAATTCGTATGATTTTTTTTTAAAATTGCATTAATTTTAATTTAAAAAAATACATTTCTATGTAGTTTTTTTGGGGGAGGTATGTCCCCTATTTGTCATAGAGAAGAATAAATTTATTGTAGGCTACAATCCTGCCACCCATGTACACACCCTGATAGTATTGACTACATTCTCTCGATATCGATCCTCCTTCCAACTAGTGTACATCTCCCAACAATATATGGTTCCTCAGTCATCCACTAGATTTATGCAAAAACCTCAATAAATCCTATTTTTCATGACAATTTCTTATATTTACATTCATCACCTCCATTGGCACCCACAACACCTTTTGAAAAAATATATCTTCAAACATCAAGCACAGTCTATTACCAAGAATCTTCATCTACGATTTGAGTTCTATGTGAAGGTAGACAATGCACGTCAACTTCACTATGTCAATGGTGTAATTTTTAATTTAAAAAGTTATATATTATTTGGCCCAAAAATGTGGGACTAATTTCCACAACACTAGCCATCAAGGTGACTATTTTCTTAGTGCCACATGGTGACATCATATATAAACAATGTAAAACCCCTGGCACAATATCATAACACCACACAACATAGAAAAGAGATTTCATCTCAAAAGACACTAAGAAACATGAAGACCACTCACAAAATGACATGTCATCAACACGACCATCCATGTCATCTACCACATGTATTGTACAAACATACATGAAAAATGTATGACACACCACCTCAGCAAGCTGACATAATCACTAGGAAAGCTATCTTTTGGCAATGACAACTATTTGATCATCAAATTTAGGCCTATGAAAAATTCACATCATAAGCGTTAGCCTTTTAAAAAAAAAATTGACCCCTCTTTGTTGACATTTTTAATATTTTAGGAAAACTTTGAAACCCCATAACTTGGTCATTTTGAGGCCTTTTTTACCCCTCTCCATAATACTTTAATTGATCTCATTTTTCACATTGAAATATGCAAAATAGTCAAATAGGCTTCAGAAAAACTTGCTAACTTGTATGAAAATATTAATGAGGTTAGAGGCCATAGGTTAGACAATAATCTAAAAAGTTTAGATCCTATGAACTTTGACACCATTCAAGATAATGTAACTAAAGTAAGTGATCTTAGAGCACAACTAAATCATTGTGGTATTAACAAGAAGTATGCACAATTGATATTAAATTTATTGACAAGCTTCCATCAAAATATGTAGCCTCTGTCTTTAGTTTCCAAAACCATTGGTTGACTAGTAGTTCATCCACTACACCATCTTTTGATGCACTCATATAAATTTTGATACTTGTGTATCATACTAAAATGTTAGCATCCAAGCTTGGATGCTCAGTTAGGCCTTATTTTGGTGATTTTGAGATTTCATGTCAGTTATGCTTGATCCAACAACTTTTTTCTTGCCAATTCGACATTTTTCCCTAGATCTTCCTGACTTCCTATTTGAATTTTGGTACCTTTTCCTAGGAACAAAATGCCCAAGGAATTTTGTTCCCTAAGGAATGAGCCCAAACTTGAACTAGAGCCCCGTTGCGGTGTTTTGGTGGGAAATTTTATCCCATGGTTAGGATGACTAATTTTAAATCTTGGAATGTGTGATGAGGTATATTAACACCCAATCTCTCTTTATTTTGGTAACCAAGATCAATGATAAGAAATCACATTCAAAATTGTCCATTCAAGAAGCATTTAAGAAATTAAGTGAATTCAAGATTTGAAGGAAAGAAATCCAATATTTAGTCTCTCTCCAAGCATCTAAATAAATTTGAAGGCAATCTTCTCCATTGAAGAAAAATTATCTCCCATGATGGCTAAGTAGAGGATTTCTCAAGCAAGCAAGAATATCCTTTATCCATTCTCATGCTTTATTCCTCCATAGAAAGTGTTCAATCAAGCATAAAAAAATTGAAGATGTAGGAGTAAAATTCATAGATCCATACATTTTTGAAGGCATCCTTGATTCCATTATACATTCCAAGCTCAAAAAATTCAAAACAAGTGACATTCAAGCATCTTCATGAATATGTGTTATCTCAATATCCATTTATGAAGGTATTGGAAAGGTAGGTCTAATATTTACCTTCACATTAATTTTCCTTTATGAACTCTTATTGTTAGGAATGAATGCTAAAGCCTTTGGCAGTCATTCTGTAGCAGTGGTTGTTGCATTCATGACTATGATTGTCATTGATGTCAACACAGTGATATTTTGGAGTTTAGCAGAGAAGTAGGCACAGTTTTGTTTTGTGCACATGTTATATTGTAGATTGAGTTATGCACAGTTGATGGTATGTTATTTGGTGTGTTATTAACCTATGTTTAAGCTCACAAAAAGAAATTCATTTATTCATGAAAGTTATAAGCATTTTGGTGGAAGCAGTATTCTGGCAGTGTTCCTGAGTAGCGGTTTTTGGTAATCAGAGGATATCTCCTAACCGGGATGGAATCTAATTCTGCATAGTTAAAGGGAAGTTTGAGACTCATTGGTGGTGATGTGGTTCATAGCACAAACTTTGAGGTCACACGGTTGGAAAGTTATTGTATCTGGAAGCGGATAGTTTTTATGTAATTTTGATGTAGCGTGTTGAAATCATTATTTTGTATTTGCATGCCGAATCATTTGTAATTATTTGAGTGTGTTATAAAGGAAAGAATGTTTTCCTTGTTGAAAAAAGGATTGTAATAGTTGTGATATGAAATTGTGAAAGTTGTGATGTGAATATATGCATGAGGTGAAGAATAGAGCTAATTCAGTGATGAAGGAAGACTTGTGAAGTACAGAGATTTGGATTTGTGATCTTGTGTAGCAGAGAGTGCGATTTTGGCATAGTGTGAAGGAGGTAACATATTTCATATTATTCTATTGAATAATCCTAAGATCTATTGGACAATGAGTTCAAAGATCTTACCTTGAAGCTGTTTGGGCAGTGGGTCCTTCTGTCTTCCATAACTCCTAACAAGGTTAGAATCTTTTAACAGGGATTCAAAATCTCCTAACAAAGATTCATATGTACTGAATGTATTTCATAAGACTCCTAACAGGGTCCATCCTTTCACAAGGAACTTTCATATTAGTACATCATTTTGTGGGCATCATTCCCACCGGGGTTTACTCTTTGATCAAGAGGTTCCCTAGTTAACATATCTTGTGTTATTGTGTCATTGTGTATGATTATCTTTCTATGGTTGGTTACTGCATTGATTATATGGTTCAAAGCTATTGAAGTTGATAAATGGTTTAATTATCAAACAACTGATTCACCCCCTCCTCTCAGTTATCTTGGGGATCTTTTCTTTCTAACACTTATTTCATTTTAAAATGTTGATTCCTAAATAGGGGTTTGACAAGGAAAACCCCTTTCCACAACCTTTTTTCCTATTTTCTATGTAAGTACAAGTAGTGCAACTGTTGGATAAAATCCAAAAAGATCGGGACCTACCAGACTGTTAGTCAAAATTATGGGTAGATTCCTAGGGAACAAAATGCCTCACACGTTTTGTTCCTTGAAATAGAATTTCTAGGGTGTTTTATTCCACCCAAAATAGCCTTAGATTCATATATTAGGTTGATACAATTTTTGGTTTTCCATTTCTACTAATAATAGGTTTTTGTTTGTTTTTGTTAGTTTGTATTTTCCCACAAATATCTAATTTATCTTATTTTATTCATCTATCTTGCATCATTAGATTGATTTCTCAAATATATTTCATTATTAATCATAAAAATGAAGGACCATTGCACTCACTTAGGGCTTAAGTCCTACTTGAGCCTATTGGGACACCTTCCTTCCTTTTCCTTAAAGAATGTCTACTTCAACATCTTCAAAACAAATAAAACTTAATAAGGGAAAGAGTCACACTTTTGGTAAAATTGAAAAAAAAGGAAAATATCTTTGTGCTACTACAGGTCATGATTCAAGGAGATGATTTCTATATTCATGGGCTTCTCATCATATGACATCTTCATAGTATATGTTATTCATTTGAGCCTTGTAAAATTTCACCAATTTTTATTATAAATCATACATATATGAATGAGATTTAGAAAGGATTCGTTGATATTGGGGAGGGAACCTTCAATGATGTGTTGTGTGTACCTCACTTAGCCAATAATATTATTTCCATCTATCAAATCACTCATTCCACAACAAAGAAGAATGTGAAGTTCACTCTTGATTTAGTTATCATAGGAGACTTGGAAAGTGGAGATATCATTTCTAGTAGGGTGTTGGATCATGCATCTCGATTGTGCTCCTTTGCATATTATGTTCTTATTGATGATGATAATTATTTAGGTGATGATCACACTTCTAGTGTGGATTCTACTCATATTGAAGAGAACTTTGGCTACTTAGAATTGGGTATTCTTACATGTGTTCATGTTCTTGATCCTTCCATTATATCTCCTCCTATCGAAATAAAATCTACTATTTTTCCTAATGATGCATGTATTTTTATAGTTTCAGCTTCTTATGATTCAACACAACATGATATACATTTTCTTCCAAACATAGTTCCTTGGGATGACTACTTGATAGACATTACATTATTTTTTTGGAATACTACATTGTAGATCTGGGAGACATCATTGATGATATTCATCTTTTCTTTGATGGAGATGATCCTTCTTTAGTTTTTGCAATGGAACACTTATTCCCCCTTCCTCATTATCTTCATGATCATCCTTTAGTTTTACATGATTGCAGCTACTTTGGACCATAATTTAGAGGAGGTATGTATATCTTCAAAGGAGACATCTGAGTCTTTGGATCATGTTCTGGATTCATCCTCATTGGATCTTATTTTTTCTTTTTCATTAGTGAGGGTTGGTATACCTGATTCAGAGGAGGTAACTTTCAAAATTGAAATGGGGACACTCGACAAATTTCAAAGACTCCATACATCTTAAGGTTTCTTCATACATATTCATTTTAGGATTAGAGAGACTTCATTCAAGGACATTTTTTTTTCTTCCTAAGGGTAGGAATTTTGTTCAATGATCTTAGAATAGCTTCAACATACAACATAAAGAATATATCATGTGTACATTCTATATTGAGGGGAGGGGGGCTACTTTTTCTCTCTTCTTCTCCCTTATGAAGGGGACTATTTTATCACATGGGGTTTTATCCTACTCATTCTTCTTTGAGAGTTATTTTATGTATTCATCTTTCATTTGGCAAATAGTTTTGTCCCACTGGGTTTTCTCCCTTTCTCTTCTTTGTGCTAGATTTTATTTTCATATTGTACATGGGTAGCTAACATTAACTAGTATTTGAGACACATCTTGCAGTGTGAGCTTAAGTTTTCATTTTTCTAAGTTTCACTTAAGGGAGGGTGTTAGAGTAATTAATTATTCACCTAATTATACTTTACTTAATCTTACTCAAGATAATAAATTACACAATAATTTTCATATTTTACACTTAGGGAGTTGCACATTTAGTTTCATATGGTGTAGGAGAAATTCCACTTTAGGTTATTATAATTGTTGAAACCTTCCACTTTATGACTTGTCTCCACCTTTAGTGCACTTATCACTTTATCATCCTCCACATGTTCCACAAACTTCATTTCAAAATGAAGGATGATCCACCTTTAGTGGACATGTGATTCTACCTTTTGTAAGTGATAAGTTATCTCCTAGTTATCATGGTCTCTTACTACCTTGCCTATATAATTATACATATCTACACTATACTCATCTCTTACTTTTGTATATTTTATATTTCAATAGAGAATATTGCATCATTAATTAAAATAAATTTTGTTCTTGTCCATATTATTCCCTCTTTCTTAAGAGTTATTCTCTAGCCTCTAGATCATGGATTTTTTCTATAGACAAATTCTTACAAGATTTATTGATCTATATATATAGTTTTTATATCAAACCAATTAAGTTAATTTCACTCATTAAGGTCTGTATTCAACCATTATTACACTATAATATATTAAAGTAATTTGAGCTCATTTATCTTACAAGATTTATTGATCTATCTATACAATTTTTATATCAAACCATTTAAGTTAATCTCACTCCTTAAGGTCTCTATTCAACCATTATTACACTATAATATATTAAAGTAATTTGAGCTCAAGCGTTTCTACTTAATCATTAATTTTCTTTATGAACTTAAGTTATATCCAATATTTAAATAGCTAAAGTTTTACTTTAGATTAATATTACAAATTTATTTATTAATCCCTAAGAGCTTTTATCCTTTTTGTATCAACTTGACTTACTCTTTTACTATTATGTAACTTAATTCTTAATTTAGATTGATTAAATTCATAAAATCTAAATTTTAAAATTTCCCTATCAAGTTATTTTAAAAGCACCAAGTGATGGTTTCCTAGCATAATAGGGCCCCCCACCATGGCATTAATTGGGTTTAATTAAGTTAATCATAAATAATAAAACTAGACTCTAAACCCTAATGGACATTGCATTGAATCTCTTAAGTTGGATAGAATCATTCAAAACCATTGGATTCTAGGGCTTCCAACATAACCCTATGTCTAAAAGAAGATGAGATAAAAGAATCTAAAAACCATATTATTCCATTTGTCCCCACTCAAACTTCCTAAGGAGCTCATTTTTTTGCATGTTTATGCAAGATGCAATGGTGGACATACAGTTTGGAGGATACTACACATAAAAACATGGTTCGGTCATTCACTACCATGATGTTCATTTCTTCTCTATTCTTTTCCCTTTACTATTTGTGTTTTTGAGATGGGAGACAATGAAATATGAAGGGTTTTCTTTATTAGAGTTTCATGACATAGGGTTTTAGTTTTTTGATTAATTTTTAATATTTTTAATTTTTAATTTTTTATATTTTTCTTAATAAAAAAATTGCATTTGAAAAGGGGAGGGGGTTCAACTCTCACCTCCTGATTTTTGGTCCCATGAAGGTGAAAGGAAACAAAGTGAGTGGAAAATAGTTCCCTATGCTAAACTCTGAAGGAGAGAACTGTGCAAATTTAGATTTAACCCTTATCAATTACAGAATGTTAATACAATTAACTTAGATGTTGCTGCAATAACATGAATACATGAAAAAGAGAATGACACAATGATATACCTTGGGGAAAACCTTTCAGTAAAAACCCCAGCACTCCAAAACCTACACAATGTATTAATCAAAACTATTATAGTTTACAATACACTTGCAATGCAAGTTCTTTCAAGAGATCATAAAACACTTGAAGACAAATCTGACAGCATAAAACATTCCAACAATACACTCGCTTCTCATCAGAATTTGCAACCCTAAAAAATGCTTATATCATGCGCTTCCCTTTTTAGGGTAACTTCCAAAGAATAGTCGTATTAGGGTTTTACCATTCTCTGAGAAAATAGGAAACTGAAATTTTTTGAAGAGTGTACAAGAGTGTACAGTACTCAACTTTATTAGTTGCCACATGTCTTGCATGTCTTCACCCATCATCGAATCTTTCACAATTAGCTCTTACAAATATTAATGACCATCATAGGAATCTATCATAACCGTTTCAGTCATGATCACCTTACACATTGTCCAAAGTGCCAACATTTAGCAAATAACAAATGTAAGGAAATATACAAGGTTGAGCAACCTTATTCCTAATAGAAGGGAGGCCACAACTTCTTCTATGACCCTCCCATGAGGATAGCCAAAGTCGCAAAGCTAGGACACCCAGCATGTGTGGCCGATAGCCCTTTTTGCAACTCCTCACATGGAAACAACTGACTATTGCTATGCCAGCCTCATGAAGCTACAACATCCATTGTGGCCCCCATGAGGGGGTCGCAACTTGTACAAAGGTTTCTTTTTGCAATTTATTTTTTTTATTTTGAATTTCACTAGTTATCTATATATACATACAATATATTAATTTATTTTCTAATAGAGTTATAATAATTATACTTATTTACTTAAATAGATATGTAGAAATTATATGTATCTATCTATACAACACAGACAACAAAGGAGCCACACCTAAAGTTGCATCTACTACTCGCATATCAATATTATTTTTTGAATTATTGACCTCAATTAATCCTTTGTTGGGTTTTTGAAACTTTTGAAATGATTTTTGAATGACATCATTCTTATCAATTAGATCTATTCAAGTTGAGTGTTAATTAGAGCTATTCAAGTGGATGACTCAAACTGGCTCACTTGAAGTTGATAATTATGAAGCACTGCACACAATTGGTATAAGAAGTAAACTTCAAAAATAAAATTTATCTCTTGTACACTAGGAAAAGGAAAGTAATGTAAATAGGTAGATCATTTTTTATTTTCAAAATTGCACATTTAGAAGGAAGATGCCCTGAATAGGCTAAAGATGTGACTCAAGAACTAAATGGGGATAATGATCCTTCACTAAAATATGTGATTAAACAAAAATAGAGAAGTGGAAATGATAAGATGATGTGATGTAAATGACAAATTAGGTAAGTTACTAAAAAAATTGAAATTAACACACTGATATGGAATGATAATGAGAAAAAAAGTTAGAGCACATATCTGACCTGTGAGTGAAATTTGCGCTAAAAATGCAACGTATAGGGAAAAACATGCCCTGTACTTTGAGATAGAACACCAATGGTGTTTTGTACTTGAAAACTCTAACTGAAATGTTTTGGGTCTCACTATTTGTATACAATATTTTTGATTCATGTTTGGTAACTTCATAATGATGTAAGAGCATCTCGGGTCCTTGGAAATACTGTGTCACCAAAAACAAGTTTGTGTTTTCCTATGTTGCTCGGTTCCTACTTTGACCAAGTTGGCTCGGAAGTTGCTTAGTTTCCTTTGCTAACCAAGTTGGTCGGTTAATTCCTAGGTGCTTAGTTATCCTTCTCTGGCACTCGGTTATCTCTTCCTAGCGGTCGTTATTCTTTCTTACCGAGATGTTTGTTTTAGTTTCATGTTGAGGCTGACTTGTGTAATTAATTATGGTCACAGATTTAATGTTGGTATCTATCATTGGGAAGTGTGTGGACCTAGATCTGGTCATTCCTTTCGTTGATGGTGGATCTGAAGGCTGACTTATTCAGTAGCCTCTTGTATATATTGTAATCTTTGGTTATAGTTGTGTGTGTGAATTGTGTACCTAGCTATGAACACAACACTTCAGTAAAACATTAAAGGTTAGCAAAAATCAAAATATGCAAATAAGAACAATATAGCTAACCACGTGATTTACTGCCTTCTAGTAGGTACGAGTATGGTATTCTCATATTAGACCGAGATCAGTGACAATGCAACACCTAAACGAAGGATTTAAATGATGAAAGCAATAAAATATGAATGCAAATTAATCTTTTTTATTTTATTTTTGATGCAATAAGATGAGAAAAACTGATAATAAATTAATCTAAATGGATTGAAATGATATGCAAATTAAGCTAACAATGATATGAAATATGAAACTAGAATGAATTGAAAACAAGATTGATCTCACAAAACGTTGATTTGCAAGAAGCTTGATGATTCCTCTGATGTCAATTCTCCAAAGTAAGTATGCAAATTTTGTGGATGATTTGTAAAGAGCTGAGCCTTGATTTTATAGAAATCCAGGGCTTGAGGGTGCATGGAAAAAGTAGTAAATCACTCTTGATGAACTCAAGTTGATTTTTGAGTTAACAAGAAATTAGAAATAGATAACTCATAAAATCATGCAAAATCATGCAAGAACAACTTTTTAACTCAAATCAAAAGTTTAGATCAACTTTGAACTCAAAATAGATGTTGAGTTTCGAAAAGATAACAACTTGAATTGATTTTCTGATTTAAAGTTTAACTGCTCTTTGAATGTGCAGAAATAATCATGAATTAATTAAATAAATAAAGTGATTTATCTTCAACTTAACTAATTTTAAATTTAAAAATAACTGATTTGTGGGTTAATCAATTATTTTAATCAAACTTTTATTCAAAACTATATTATTAAGTATTGACAACTTGGATTTAATCAATTAAATAAATATTTAATCAATTATTCGTAGGAGATTTGATTTATTGTCAAAATTAAATAATATAATTAGGAATAAATAGAATTAAATCTAATTAATTAAATATTCATCATATTCAATTAATCAACTTTAGGATAAATATGATTTATCGCCAAATAATATTTAAAATAATTGATTTATGGGTTAATCAATTATTTTAATCAAAATTTATTCCAAAACTATATTATTAAATTTGACAATTTAATTTAATCAATTAAATAAGAATTCAACTAATTATTTTTAACAAATTTGATTTATTATCAAATAAAACAATATTAATTAAGAATAAATAGAATTAAATCTAATTAAATAATTAAGTGGCAGTATTAATCTAATTAATTAAATATTCATCATATTTAATTAATCAAATTTAGGATAACTGAGATTTATCGTCAAATAATTATTAAATTAAAGATAATTAAATTAGAATAAAATAGGAATATTTCAAGGAATATTCTCTGATGCAGAATTAAGATAAAATCAATTAGGATTTCGATGACTTGATGTGCAGATGTGTCTTAGGTTAGGACTTTTGTGTCGATTTTGATCGATTTGTCGATTTAAGAGGTTAATTAACCTATAGCCCATTTTTTGGGTATTACATTTTGCCCCTCTTTGAATCACTGTGTGAAGCGTAGTGGTTCAAAGAATCATCTGTGTGTGATAAAGATGTTTGAGATTGAAATTGATTTGAAAGATGAATCAATTCCGAGATAGAAACCAATTGAAAGATTTAAAGGTTCAAGATTTAAGATTTAGGTCCTGAATGACCAGATATAATGTTAACTATAGGAACAATGAACTAATGATTACAAAAAAGTGCCAAAACATATGATTCTGAACCTTATGATTGCGAAGAAGTGAGTGACTGATCCTAGACCTGAATGTCCTTGTATGAATCATATTGGTATCACATCCTAAACCCATCAGTTACGAAGAACCAAGGAAATAACACTAATGAACCGATGGTTACGAAAAGTTGATACAGTTTACAAGATAGATTTAGGATATCAGATTGATATGGATCTCGATGAATCTGATATGCCCCAAGCAATAATAGATTTTCCCCAAGCGACGAGGACTTTAGATGAACCAGCAACTAGACATGGTTGTTTTCTTGATTACTGAGGAAAGATTGATTATAGATTTAGATTTACAGAATTGAATGATGTGCAGTACCATGCCCCCTTCGGGATGAAAATCAAAATCTGACAAGAAAAGTCAGTGTTAGATGGTTTAGAAGCATGTTAATTGATTTGTGAAGTGGTTATACACGTTTGAGAATGCGTTCTGCATCATTCGAAGGTCCAGAAGACCAAGTTTGACTATGTTTGACCATGAGTTGACCATGGTTGACCAAGTTGAAATTTTGATACTTTGATGTAAGATAATCAATTAAGTTGAAAAATGGATTTCTATGATGATTGAAGGTCGATTATGCAAGTAGTTAATAATATAAATGATCTCAGATTTTGATTTTGATCCCAAAAAAGGATTCTACTTGCTATTTTGTTGGATGGACCTTCGTGTAAGATTCAGCTCTTGTAGTCATGTTTAGAATTTTTTTTTTTTGAGGAATCGTTTAAGTGTTCAAGCAATTTGTGAGATCATGCAAAGTGAAAAATGAAATGTAGAATGAGATGCAAACCTAGGACCTAAGACCTAGTCACTGATCATGTGTCGATCATTCTCATCATTGAATTTTTAGCTAACTAGATAAATCAATACAATGCCCACTAGTTATGAAACCATAGACATATGAATATTGATTTTTATGCTCAAGAATCAATACAACACCCATCGGCTAGACAACCATAGACATTTGAATATTGATTTTGTTTTCGGAATGTCAGATTAGATATAAGCACCAAGGCATAAGCGCCAGGATGACCTGAATATCATGTCCAATTTGATATAGCAATTTGTATAAGCATCAAAACATAGACATCGTGATGACCTGAATATGCCTTGCATTAAAAACACATCAAGCAGTCAAGAGATCATTCTAAATCCAATGTGAATTACCCTTAGTGACCCTTTATCATTCACATCCTTAGGTAAGATCGTGTTTCATAGTAGAAGAAAGAAAGTACTCAAAAAGACAATAGTTAGATCAAACTTCCTTGAATTTTTTGGGTATCAATGGTCGAGGTACTCATGGCCATCCAATTCGAGATAGAGGCTCTTACAGAAAGACACCATTTCAATCCAAAATTTCCAAAGTTGTTAGATTTTCACATACAAGTAGAAGACAAAGAAATAATTATGCTCCCAGTCATCACTCTCTAAATCATGTAAATGACATCATCGAAGAGCTCGAGGGAACATAATATGCAAAAATATCAATGTGAATCAGTAAGCATACAAGGAGATAAAAGCATGTGAAGCATAGATTGTTTTCATTTTGTGTTGATGTTTGTGTTTGATTGCATTGTTGTAGATGCAAAATCCTTTCTAGAGAGGAGACTGACTGACTGACTCGTATAAAGATTCAAAGGACCTTGACTAGATATGACTCATCTGAGGTATACTGGAGACCATAGGATATGACATTGATTGCCCCCAAGTGTTAAGAATTGATAGGATACAGACGCTTGAGCTGATTGGTGTACAGACTGACTTATTGAAAATAGGAACGCAGAAACAAACTGAGAAATATGTACAAACTAAAGCAAGACTGAAAGCTGAGAAAGACCAAGATTGCACTGATAGATGGAGCATTTTGAAACAAGTGGCACCTATTTGCCAGGTTTTCACCATCTTGGCAGAGATTCTATTTTTGCTACCAAGGCATCTATTTCTAGGTTTTCACCAAGGCACTTTTTCTTTTTCTCATTTTTTTGTATTTTCTATTTTTTTAATTTTTTTTGTACTTTTGATTTTTTTTATTTTTTTTGTGAATCATCAAGGCACCCATTGCTAGGTTTTAACCAAGATGTTCATTTTTTAAGGACTGTTTCCAATTTTTAAGATTTTTTCAAGACATTTTACCATAGACTGAATGCCTTAGGCATAGAATTTCTTCAGATGGAGAATGTTGATTGGTTCTCAGAGCTGTTCTCCTTCATTCATTGAGAGTTGATAGGCACCAGAGCCAAAAGTAGCAGTGATAACAAAGGGACCCAACCAATTGGGTTCAAACTTCCCCTTGCGCTCTTTATGTGATTGATTTTTAGGATTCTCTCTCAAGACTAGATTGCCAACCTGAAATTCTCTGTGTCTGACTTTCTTGTTGTAACCTCTAGACATTCTCTTTTGATATACTCTAAGATGATCATATGCTGCATGTCTGTGCTCATCTAGTAGTTCAAGTTCTTGCAACCTAGACACTTTGTAGTCATCATCAGTTACTAGACCATGCATTCTGATTCTTAGTGATGGGATTTCAACCTCAATAGACAGTACTGCCTCAGACCCATAAACTAAAGTGAAAGGTGTAGCCTCGGTGAGCATTCTAATACTTTTCCTATAGGCCCAGAGAATTGGATTGATCATGAGATGCCAGTCTCTTCCTATTTTATTAACTATACAATGCAAGATTTTCAATAGATTCTTGTTTGAAGCCTCTTCTTTTCCATTCCCTTGAGGATAGTAGATAGATGACCAATGTTGTGTAATCTTGAATTTGGCACATAAATCATCCAAGTCTTTGTTCTTAAATTGTCCACCATTATCTGTGATTATAGAATGTGGAATACCATACCGATATATGATGTAGTTCAGGATAAACATAGATATTTGTTTTCAAGTTGCTTGTGTCAAAGGGACTGCTTCTACCCATTTTGTAAAATAATATGTAGCTGTGATTATATGGGTATGTCCATTAGAATAATGAGGATGTATAGCTCCTATAAGATCAAAGGCCCATTGATGAAAATGCCATTGTGTAGTGAAGGGAATTAGATCTCTCCCTGGAACATGAATTAATTTGCCATGTACTTGGCACTTTTGATAGTTCTTAGCAAACTTGATAGACTCTTTCTCCATTGTCGGCCAATAGTACCCAGCCCTAATAAGTTTTCGAGCTAGTGTTAAACCATTTGAGTGTGACCCACATATACCTTCATGGACTTCCTCTAATGCACATTGAGAATCTTCCCATTCTAAACATCTAAGGAGCGTACCATCTAGAGCTCGTTTGTAAAGATCATGACCCATGATGACATACTGGGAGGCATGGCGGATAAGGTATTTCTTTTCATGAAGGTTAAAGGTATCAAGGATGATTTGGTCTTTGAGATAGGAGAATAGGTTCTTATATCTGGATGAATCATGACCTACAATAGTGCAAATCATGTGGGTTTTAGGGGAGTCATATGCAGGATAAGATAGTGCTTCCACTAGGAACTCATAGCGTAGCTCATGTTCAGGCTGCTGTAATAAAGTAGATAATGTTTCCATTGCATCAGTAGCCTTATTCTATGTTCTAGGTATTTGCTCAAATGTGATAGATATGAAATACTTCTTTAGATCATCTACCATTATCTTTTATGGAATGATCTTTTCATCTTTAGTTTGGTACACATCATTGACTTGATGGATTACAAGTTGTGAGTCTCCATGAATGTGTAATTCTGTTACTCTCCACTCAATTGCCATTTTCATGCCATTAAGAAGGGCTTCATATTCAATAATATTTTTTGTGCAAGGAAACTTGATTCTAAATGCTTTTGGGATTGAGTATCCTTGAGGAGTTATGAACAATATGCCTGCTCCAGATCTATTCTGTGTATAGGAGCTGTCAAAGAATAATTGCCATTCTCTAGAAGAAAGATTCATGATAGAGGAATCTGGGAATTCCATTTGCATTGGTGTATCATCAAATAAATGTACATCTACTAATTGATCAGCAATAACTTGGAATTAATAGCTTTTCTTTCAACATATTCAATGTCAAATTCACTTAAGAGCATGACCCATTTGGCTAATCTACCCATGAGGGCAGCTTTGCTTAGTAGGTACTTTAGTGGATCAATCTTAGATACTAAATGTGTAGTATGAGCCAACATATAATGTCTTTGTTTTTGTGATGCAAAGACCACAGCTAGACAAGCTTTCTCAATCATTGAATAGTTCTTTTTGTATGCCACCAATGTTCTACTGATATAGTATATAGCTCTTTCCTTCTTGTTCTCATCATGTTGTGCAAGCAATGCCCCCAGTGATGTATCTGTAGTGGAGACATATAAGATCAAAGGCTTCCCTTGAATGGAAGGCATCAAGATAGGAGGATTTGATAGATATTTCTTGATATGATTAAATTTCTTTTCACATTCCTCACTCCATGCAAAGGTCACACCTTTATGTAATGTCTTTGTAAAAGGTTGTGATATGTCTGCTAGCTGAGATATGAAGCGTCTGATAGATTGATCCCTACCTTGCAATGTCCTCATTTGACTGATGTTCTTGGGAGGTTTCATCTCCATTATATCCTTTACTTTAGTTGGATCAACTTCAATTCCCTTCTTTGAAACTATGTATCCTAAGAGCTTTCCAGAAGTGACACCAAAAGCACACTTCTTAGGATTTAGTCTGAGACTAAATTTTTCCATTCTATCTAGTATCTTGCTCAAGTCATTTAGATGTTTAGCTCTAATCATATATTTTGCTAAAGTATCATCAACATAATCCTCCATAGTCCTATGCATCATGTCATGAAAAATAGAAGTCATAGCTCTCTGATATGTAGCACTGGCATTCTTAAGCCCAAATGGCATGACATTCCAGTAGAAGGTACCCCATGCACATGTAAAATTAGTTTTCTCTTGATCCTCCAGAGCAATTTTTATTTGATTATATCTAGAAAAACCATCCATTAAAGAATACATCTCAAAGCTCGCAGTCATGTCTACTATCATATCAATGTTAGGTAATGGAAAATCATCCTCAGGGCATGCTTTGTTTACATCTCTGAAATTGGTGCACACTCTTATTGATTTGTCTGGTTTAGAAATAGGTACAATATTAGAGATCCATTCTACATAATCAATAACTCAGATAAATCCATCTTTTAGGAGCTTCTCTAATTCAGCTTTAACCAAGAGTGCAACATGTGGAAGCATCTTTCTCAATTTTTGCTTAACAGGTTTAAAGTTTGGAGCTATAGATAAATGGTGCATTATAAGATCAGGATCCAACCTTGGCATATCTAAATATTTCTATGCAAAGTTGATCTTCTTCTTTGTTAAGAATGTTGTAATTTTTTGTTTTTCTTCCTCTGATAAAGATTGGGCTACATGGATCAACTGTGGTTCTTCTGTTGTTCCCAAATTGATAGATTGAGTAGGCTCAATTAGAACTGGAGACCTGTCCTTTAAATGACTTGGAAGGACATCAAATGTCTCATCCTTAGGTGCCTCAGAGAGGTTTTCACCCTTGGATATGTCTTTTATTTTTACTTTTGTAGGTTCTGAGACTACCACAAAGTGGTTTTCACCCTCAGAACTCCTTTTCTTTTTATTCTTATTCTTATTTTTCTGACTAAGATACTTGATGTCCGACTCCATCATGCTAATGCTTGATTCACTAATGGAATTCCTCATAGGCTCAACTACATTTAGGTAGCAAGCAAGGGCATAGTCATTGGGAAAGGTATAAATACCTTGGTTCTTGTTGGTGGATGTTATGTCAAGAAGGTCAAGGCGTTGGATAGTCAAAGTGGTGAAAGATTGGGAAAGAGTGTTTACAGATATGGATCTATCATCATTGGTCCTAACCCGATGCTCGATTTCAAAGGTGATATTACAACTTAAGACATTCAATTCATGAATAGGAACAATGTCATTGTGGAAATCTACTTCAGCCATTGGTGGATCAGACTCGATAAGTTCATCATTTCGCTCTAGACTTATGTTAGGTTGAGGTGCATATTGGTGAATAACATCAACATGCTTTTCTGTAACAAGTTCATCTGGTTCTGGAATGACTCCCCATTCATAGTCATTTGATTCATCTTCTATTTCTTCATCTAAACCTCTAGGAAATCTAAGAACATGAGTAAAGTCAGGATGAATACCCCAAGAAGGATTTCCCTCATATTCTGATTTGAATTCATACTCATGGGAATCTATCTCAGAATAACTACCACCTTCCTCTTTCTGATTTCCTTTAAGATTAGTTGGTTCTTGTGTTGCAACTATCTGTTGCTCTATAGTAGGTTCTTGTGTTTGTACTACATTAATTCTTTTTATTGGATCATCTTCAGCTTCAAGGAGGTCTTTTATTTCTTTAGGAAAATTCTTATAAGGAATGAGTTCATCAATGGTGTTTGAATCATCACTATCAAATTGTTCAGTTATTTCTCCCTTTAGTTGATTTGCTACAGAAGGCTTAATTTGTTCTAATACATGCGGGGAGTTCTTGCTAAGACATAAAGGTTTCTTCATGTATCCTAGACCTATTTTATTCTTTTTTTCTCAGCCATGATGATCAAGAGGTGATAGAAGACCTTTACCCTGTAGTCTGAGAGGTCTTTTTCCTTTATATCCCATCTTTGTGATCAATTTGTCCCCTAGGCCATATGACTTAGAAGGGATATTTGGTATTTTAGCATCACATTTTTGAACCACTTGAGATTTAGCTTCATCTTTGTATAGCCATGTGAGCACAGCTTCATCCTCTTCAAACTCCTATTTAGATACTTGTTCTGTAGCAAAATTTCCTTTATATGTTTCAAGAGGTTCTTTAGACTCTGTTTTAGACTGTTTCTGATTTTTCCCATAAGTCTTAGGAGAGATAGGGAGAGATGTCAAAGATAAGACTGGCTCTATAGTATATTCTCCCATACCATTTTCTTTGATCTTAACCTCTTTAGCAATGTCTTCCATCTTAGATGTTGAAGCAACATCTAGCTGCTTAGTGGAAGATTCTCTATTATTGGGAACAAGTTTATCAGCACTCTCTTTCAAGGTATTGCAAGTTGTATACAGATCAACTGGAATCATCACCTCAAATATTTCATAAGGAAATTTCAAACACTGATGGAATGTAGAGGGAATGGCTTTCATGTCATGTATCTAGGGTCTTCCTAGGAGGATATTGTAAGCCAAAGGTAGATCAAGAAATTGACATATAGTATCTCTGATGACATGACCTACTCTGAAAGGTAGGACAATAGTTCCCTTAGAAGATCTTTCTTGCTCATCATATGCTTTGATAGTTATCTTCTTCCTGGGATCAATGGCCATTTCTAAAAATCCCAATTGTGTAATCAAGCTGAAAGAACAAATGTTTAAGCTAGCACCTCCATCTATCAACACACGTTTGACACGATGATTTTGGATCAAGACTTCAACATGCAAAGGCTGGTTATGCGGATAGCTCAAGGAGTTATCATCTTCCTCTGAAAAGGAAATGTACTATGGAGACGTAAGATGACCAACCATAGTCTAGAATCTATCTAAATCAGGGTCATCAAGAACATTAGATCCAAGCAGAGCTTTGTCTAGAATGGCTCTATGAGATGGAGATATCCGAAGCAACTCAAACATGGAGATTTTAGCATTTGTGTGCTGGAGTTTTTGGATAATACTGTATGAAGTAGGCCTCATTTCTTTAGGATTTGAAGATTTAGATGTAGCCTTCTATTTAGAAGGAGATGAAAAATTGAAAGGCACCTTAGGGACATTTGATGAATCTGGTATTTGTCCTTGTAGGTGTGCCTGAGCTTGTGATCAAGTAACTACATTAGCTGATTGATTATCCCTATCTCTTCTTACAATTTTGATGACATTGCAATGCTCAGATAGGCATGGTTCAGCCATATTGATAATAGCATTGTTTCCTAAGTAGGCATAATTGACTTTAGCACCCATATTAGGTTGAGAAGAAGAATCTTCTTTACCATGTTGAGGAAATGGTTTTGTGAATGTTGTATGATCATTATTGCTCTTATGATTGTCAATCATGATGTCACCATTATCAATTTTCTCTTGTATAATGTGCTTCAAGTGAATATAATTATTAGTCTTATGACCTTTATTGTGATGGAATTCACAGAAATCATTCTCTCTCCACCATTTTGGTTTAGGTTCTGGATCAAATACTTTCATCTCAGGCAAGTAGATGATTTTGTTTGCCAATAGAGTTTTCATGGAAGATTCCAAGGATTCTCTGAGAGGAGTGAATTTGTGATTAGGATCTATAGCCCAAGGTTTGTAATCATATGACTTTTTGTTGGACTCTGTGGCTTTGGCTTCAAAAGCTTTGATGGTTTGGGTACCAACAGTAAGATTGAAAGCAGGTGCCTTAGATGGGGCATAGATATTATCAACAATGCCATCTATGACAACGCCTTTATTCTTGTTCTAGTTTTTGTTCTTGTCCTTAGAACTAGATCCAGATTCATACTTATCTTTTTGAAGTGATATGTCTCCTTTTTGCACAAGTACTTTCTCAATTTTGATTGCATTATCTACCATCTTGTCAAAAGATGTATGATTTTGCATTTGTAAAGGGTAGTTGATTTCTAGAACAAGATTGTTGATGAAGATTTCCAGCTTCTCAGTTTCTGGAATAGGTCTAGCATATAGAGAAAATTTCTTCCTCCACCTCTTGAGAAATGTTAGGAATGGTTCTCTTGGATATTGTTTCAGATTGTAGATGTCGATCATGGTGACCAGATGTTGAATATTGTAGGAGTATTGTTGATAGAATAGTTTGATTAACTCCTCAAATTTTTTGATAGTAGGGGGCATTCTAGAGAACCAATGAATGGTTGCTCCTCCCAAAGATCAAGGGAAAAGATGCATTAAGTAGGTTGGTTCGTGCATAAACTCCATAGATTGAGTACAGAATTCTCTGACATGATCTTGAGGGTCAGAGTTTCCATCATACTTATCATATTTAGGCATCTCCACTCTTTTAGGGAATGGCGGCATGAACAAGTCTTTATCAAATGGAAAAGGACATAGAGCCTCCATGGAGAAATCTTTAGGTTCCTTTTCTTTCTCAAGTTTGTTAAGTTTGACTTGCATGGCATGCATCTGTTTCATCATAGCCATGATAGGAGTTTCTTCCTCATGTGTAATGATATCTTCTACATTAAATTTTGGAGGAAGTTTAGCTCCTTGATGAGCTAACTCTAGAAAGTATGCTTCTCTATCTTCCTTCAAGAAATGTTTCATCATTCTTTTGAAGTCATCATCATTTTGATATTGAACAATTTTAGAAGGTGTAGATTCTTGACCCATACTATGTTGAGATTGGTGTCCTTGAGACCCGTGATGTGTCCCTCCATGAGATATGTTAGGATTTTTAGGGCTCCCTAGATTAGATTGAGGTGGGGTTTGTTGATTACCTCCGTGAGTTGATGGAGGGGGTACATAACTAGTTTTCAATCAAAAATTTCCAAGACTGTCATCTTCATAAAGACCAAAATTGTAGAGTTGTTCAAGAGTTGGGGCCTAGAGAGATTTCAGAGGTATTTTATGGGATACCTCTCTAGATTTCTTGTGTGACGAAGCTTTGGTTTCCACCATTAACCTTGGGTGAAGCAAAAGAATAAGATGAAGACAATTGAAGAATGAATTAATTCTAGAAAATCAAATGATGCAACCTTGTCATTGAAGTGATTAAAGAATAGATCAGACCTAAATGAAGGATACTATGCCATAGTAGTGTGGGTGGACACCCAATAGATGGCGGGCACGAGCTCACAACACTTAGCCATTTAGTAAAAAGATTAAATTTTGAAGATAATTTTGACAAGGTTTTGACACAAGATGAAAAAACTCAAATTGATAAATCAAAAGGCTAAATCAGACTCAAGTGGCCACTTTAGGAAAATTAATGTAATCGTTATAGGTTTCGCTCTATTCCTAACACAATGATTTGTTTGACATTTTCAGGAAATAGGCTATAAAATTAGATTTCTAACAAATTTGACCAATCTCTGACAACTTTGACTTTGGCTTTGATACGAGTTTTGAAATTTTAGGATGACTTTTGACACCGGAAAGGATTTTTGCTTCAGATTTGCAATTTTTCAATTTTTAGTACCAGTTTGTTTGCAAATTTTTCTATCAAATTTTTGAAGATCTATTTAAAAGTTTATCTCAAGTAACCAAGAAGATATCAAGCACGCAAAATAGCAAGCAAGGGAAGCAAGCAATCATCTAAAAACAATGAACAACAGCAAAAGCAACCTTGCGCATGAACAAGAAATAGTGACTTATTGTGTTAATCCCTAGAAGTGCTAATTGTGTATGTTCCAAAAAGTTTTTCAATAACGCACATATTCCTACAAAAATAAAAAAAATTTGGCCTCACTAGGGTTTGTAGTAATGGTCTGACTCTGCAACTTTTGTGATCTCAAGAGGGTGAAATCCAATCTAGCTGCACCATGTTTTTGACTCAGTTCGAGAATTTAATCAATCAGGAGCTGCTAGGGAGATCTGACAGCCCAACAAGAGACCACACCTATGAAGATTTCCTCCACAAGGACATTTATATAATAGCTATTGCTACCACAGTGAAAATGGCTATTACCTCTTGAGGTTCCATCCATGTGGTTGACCCAATTAAGAGAATGTCCACTATGGTTAACTCTCTCTAAAGGTGACTCACAAAAGATAACACAAAGGGACTAGATCAGATTCAAGGATCTGGGTTTCTGGTACTATCGAAAAAGGAAGTAGAGCATAATCCCTTAACCTCTTCACTTCACCAAGACATAGCAAATAGATTAATCTAACATGCTAAGACCAAGATTATTCACAAAGATCTATGATGTCAACCACTTATGATCTATCAACCTCTCCGGAGAGAGAATGTATCAATAAAAAGTTGAAGACACATGAATCTAGTAGAACGTGAGACTTTCTCAGTACCTTCCCTACCTACAAGGGGATCCTTTGTCAAGAGGAGCTTCACATGAATAAACAAGCGAAAGAAGATCAATCTCTCAAGATCATCAACAAATAGTGTTCATAGGGCCTATTTACTATGTGTAACAGATATGCAAAAAGCAAATCTATGTTCGTTTTATAGCCCAAAAATTGAAGTCTGATTTATGAAAGCAGGAAAGGCACTCAAGCTAGACACGTGAGATATTCATTTTATATCCAAATTGAAATTTTTTCAGATGTAGTGGAATACTTGAATTCTCTCGCAGCGTGCTTAGTAGATTTTACCTAATTTTTAGCTTTGTTAAGTAATCCCGCGCAAGCAAGCCACAAACTCTTCAACAAGAAAACAAGCAAACAAGATATGCAACGTATATTCAACTTATGAAAACACTAGGGTTAGATCTAAAAATCAATTATTAGGAGCAATAATAATCAACAACTAATCCAAATGACAACTCATATCATTCATTGAACCATGTGAAAAATAAGTGCATACCCATCACAAAATTTTATTTTTTTGTTGCATTTGACCTAGTCAACAAGATCTAATTTTTTGATATGATTTCAACAAAAAAAATAGAAATGGAAAATAGAGACCCCTGCTAAAAAATAGAGAGATTTCTAAAAATGTAAAAATTTTAGAAAAATCTCTTCATTTGTGCCCTAGAGACCCATTTTACCAAAATAGATCAGTTTTTATAAATTGACTATTTGAGCTATTATATTGCATCCAAATTTAAAACACAAAGAATGGACCCCCTATAGAATTTAAAGAGATTTCTGAAAATGTAAAAATTTCCAAAAAATATGATGATTTGGGTCAGAAATTAATTTTTTTTGGAAAATCAAAAAATAATTATTAAAAATTCAAAACATCTTAGAAAATTCTAAATTTTTTATTGAAGCTTGCCTGATATGTCTCCAACTTGAAAAAAAAATTTCAGACCAAAAATCCAAGCTTTTTGGGAGATAAAATTAAATCTTTGAAACTTTAGGGTTTTAGCTCAAAAAAAAAAATCAAAACCAGCATGTAAAGGTGGGTTGCCCCACGGTGGATGCCAGAAATGTGTGTGTGAATTTTGTACCTATCTATGAACACAACACTTTAGTAAAACATTAGAGGTTAGAAAAAATCAAAATATGCAAATAAGAACAATATAGCTAACCAGGCGATTTATTGTCTTCTAGTAGGTGCGAGTATGGTATTCTCAGATTAGACCGAGATCAGTGACAATGCAACACCTAAACAAAGGATTTAAATGATGAAAGTTTTAGCACATGAAAAATTTTATGGCTTCATTATCTTTCCCCTGGTCTCTGTATCATTTTTCATGTCTCTGGTTAAAGCCCAAAGCAAAAAATTCAAAAAACTGGTTGTTACATTTAAAACCCTTTCTTTTGCCCAAGCCTTGTTCTAATTTTGTGTTACTTTATTAGGTCACTTAAAAACTCAATAACCCAAGTTCTTAAATGTTATGTCCCCTCACTCGCTATGTGGTTAGGTTTTACGTCGAGGTTCCCCTTTAATATTTCCCTAAGTTCCTAAGTCTCTCGGCATTTTATTTTCCTAAGTCTCCAGCTGCAAAATTTCTTTCCTTTGTTTCACCTTGCAGAAATTGTGTGGTTGTCATTAATTCGCAAGACTACAGGCTATCAAAAGGTTCTAACATGTGATTATGTGACTTCATGATAGTTGTCCTACTGGGCCCTGTCTTCCTTCCCTGTTGACTTGTTAACGAGTGAGCAGAATCAACGATCATCACTATACCGCTGAGGGAAGATGTGCGGGCTTTAACATAACGCTTTAACGATAGTCGTTCAATCTCCTAAAGGATTAAACTATGGGTCCATAATGACACATATGCACAAATGGATGCATCTTATTGGACCATGTATCAACATGTTGGCAGTTTTCAGTGGGACGTAGTTTTCAGATGCGTCAGAGGGTCCTGACAATGTCAGAAAATCAATGACGGGTGCATGATCTTATGGGATCATTTAGAGGCTTAAGATCATGCATTAACCATCGATTCAATCTTTCTCAGAGGGGATAAAGTGTGGTGGGTCCACATGCTAGGTGTACTAATATGGAAAGATGTGATTGGTCCACGTTGTGTGACTGGGCATGCTTTTAGTGGGGCCAGGTATATCGAGGCTCAGTGGGTTCTGATAATGACAGAGCATCAACGGTTGGTGTGTAATCTGATGGGTTTTCTCTGACACTTGTGATCTTAAGACCACTGTTGATTTCATTTCCTATTAGAGGGTTGTCAGGGCAGGGAAAGATTCTGCATCTGACGGTTGTCTCATGATCTGATGGAATCTTGGAAGGCTATGTGAAGATGAGACAGCCATTGATCTTCTTGTGTGGGCCCATTAAAATTGCCTCAGTCTTTTGGCGGTCTTGATAAAGTGTTTGGCGGTTCCGACAATTTTCAATGCTTTTTTCTCATTCATGAAATAAAATGGTGATATTCTAAAAGATTAGCGATTCAGCGAGTGTGTATTCGCGTGATCGCTAAACTACTTGGCAAATAGATAAAGTTCTTCATGAACTGACGAAAGCCTTTGGTCACCAGTTCGCCAAATGTAGCTAGGATGAGTTAAATTCCTTTGGTCACCAATTCGCGGGGTTAAGTGGTGAGTTAGTTTTTCTTTCCGTGAACAGGAAAATGCCTTGTCGCGTAGTCGGTAAAAGGTAACCCGGGGCTGGCAGTTGAGTTAAGAACATAAAGACCGCAAAAAAAAAAGATCAGACGATCAAGACTTAAAGTTGATCGAGATTCAAATTTTGACTGCCGATTTACTACAAGTGCCATAAAGTAGCCGTTTGATTTCAAATTTGAATTTACAGAGGGTTTCCTATGACCAGAAGGACTAAAATTGAATGCTTTCATGGCCAGATTTGATTTTTTTGGTGGTGCTTGCTATTGTAGTGTGGTCTAGGGTGTGCCATGATTGTTTGCAAGGGTCTGTACTATGTTTTTTGTGCTCGAGGCATGCTGCAGGTGGCCAAGCAAGTTGACATTTTGGATGTTTTTGTGGTTCTCAATACCTTCTCAGTGAGATTTTCATGATTGAGGATCAGTCTGGGATCTGTCTTCTCCTAGTTGCCTGGGTTTCTTCCCCTGTAATAAATTTGTGACCATTTCTAGTGGGTCTGGTGGGTGAAATCCTAACCCTAGTCATCTGTAGCTTGTTGCATTCTCTTTGAGGATTCCAAGATGACTAAGGGTTATATAGTGTAGAATTTTTGACTTAGTGGGGGTTCCAAAACTTTCTTTTGGTCCCTGGTTGTTGATGGTAATATACTAAGCAAGGAGAGTCTAGATTTTGGATCTGTTTCTCTCTGCATTTTGTTGTCTTGGTAATGTATTGATTCTAAAAATTAATGAGAATACACTTGAATTCTTGTCTCAGATCTTTGATTGTCTTTTTTTTCTTATTGTGGATTCATATATGTTAAGGTCACAAAGTGGATTAGCATATGGTAAACAAAGAGTATTGTGAGATTAGCTTGGAGTTCCTAACAAAGTTAGGATTAAAGCCTTTAGGGTGATTTCAGTGAGTTCATTGTTAGATTGGAATTTGATGATCATGTTTGGGAGTGAGGGGAGTAATAGGCAAAGCACTTACTCTGAGTTCATGTGTATTTGAGTTAAGGCTTTAGGTTGATATATGTTATTTAGTGACTCTTTTCCCTGGGATAAGGCACTGATCTATTCTTTGGAGGCAGTCCATCATCTTCAATCACGCACACACAAATTCAAATGATCAAATCTTTAAATCAATTAGTAAAGAGTATATTAGTATAACATTTAGTGATTCCTTTCAAGAAGTGAATCAAGGGTACACCCACCTGAGCATTAAGGCTCAAAGTGTAGGAGGATCTCATTGTTGATCCTTGTTAATTGGCCCTCATCCTTGTAGACTTTGGAGTGGTGATAGAGTCAAAGTTATATTAAAGTTATCCATCAAAGTATAAATCTGCAAGTTGAAGATCAAAGGGAACTACCAACAAAATGGTGACTCTGCTGGGGAGAGTCTAGATATAAAAGAGCTATAAAGTGCACTCTTGTTTTCCTATCTATATTTAGTTGAAAGGTTTCCCCATCTAGGTGGGTGGTGACTCAAGAGGTTAGAACTAGTGCTATAAGCTATAAATCATGGACAAGAGGAGGAATACTAGGTCCTTTGTCAGAAAGAATCCAGAGATTGCTCTAGAGCAATTGCCTAGACAGGAGAAGAAGAGTTGGATCAAAAGGAATGGTGAGTCTACTAGTGCTCCCATAAGAGAACAAAGAAATACCAGAGGTAGAGCACCACATGTTTCCTCAAGTGAGGAAGGTTCACAAGATAGAGTTTCTAGATCAGATGGTGGTCTCTCTGAAAATAGATTTTATGATACCCCAGAGAATTTATTTCAAGACAAGGGTCCATTGCCTATAGGTCAGGATGAACGAACTAGAGAGATGGGTTTGGAGATTGATTTAGATCTTGATGAAGATAATTTCAAAAGGGAGCCCATGAGACCAAGGCAAGTCCATTTCCCATATCAAAATCTTACTAATATGGATGGTGTCATCAGGTTTTGATGACATTATGGTAGACCCAGATGATTTAAATGGACTAAGGTTACAGTTGGCAGAGCAAGATGCCATACATAAGAGATTACAAGAGGAGAGAGAGGCTGAGAAGAAGAATGCTCTAATAGAAAGACAGTCTCTCCTTAGAAAGATTAATGAAATGAAGGAGAGAAACAAGATGCTTTATTTTTCTCCTAAGACTTTGCAACATGATGTCTTTGGTGATCTTGAGGCTTTGAGGAGTGAGAAAGAGTGCTTACTGCAAGATCATGAATTTGATTAGGAGGGCCCTATGGTTAGACAAGTTCAAAGTTATGCTTCCCTCCCTAAAGATAAAGATGGGCATGAGGTCACTAGGCCTGCTATTGCTGCTGGTGAGAAAGGAAAGCAAAACATGGTGGGACATCAAACAAGTAGATCATTGACAATACCAGGGGTCCCACCACCCAATTCAAATAAGGACACAAAGATAGAAAGAAGAAGAAAAGAAGATGAGGACCTTGCAAGAGAATTAGAGAGGGCTAAAATTGAAGCTTCCATTGCAAAAAAGAGAAGAAAGATCTATTTCTTGAAGGCTTCATCAGCTAATGCTCTTGGTCCATCTACTACTGAACTAGGTATGCCATCTATGACTACTACTATTCCACTTAGTAATGCTACTAGTTCAATTCTTTCTTCATCTGCTAGGATAGGTGTTGATCCTAGACAGCAGTCAAATGCACAAGTAGATGGAAATGTAAATACAAATGTTGATCCTAGGGTTAACACTAGTTCAAGTTTTTAGAGAAGACCTATGCAATTAGAAGGCTATAGGAAAATTAGTTTTGATGGAATTCCTGGCTACCCGAATGCTTTTCCAAATGATATAAGAGATAAGGTACCTAAGTTTGCTGGTAATAATGCTATTAGTTGTGAGGAGCATCTTAGGTTATTTGTTGATATGCTTAATGATTACAAGGTAGAGCATGAGGATGTAGTCATGAAATTGTTTGTTCAATCTCTAATGGAGGATTCTAGAGATTGGTTTAAGAGACTTCCTGATAAATGTATTGATACTTGGGATTCCTTTAAGAGATGTTTTAAAGAGTAGTATGGTGATAGGCCTAATGATAGTTTCATGTTGAATGAATTCAATACCATAAGGAAAAATCAAAATGAGTCTACAGCTGAGTTCAACATGAGATTTCAGAAGGGTATGCATAAATTGTTCCAAGTTATGCAGTTAGATGACAATGTTTGTCTAACTACATACTTCAATGCATTTGATGGAAAGATGGGATATTTGTTGAGGGACAAAGAACCAAGAACTCTTATGGATGCTTTTAGGATTGCTATCAATATTGAGAACAATATGAAAATATCAGGAAAGTTGGGTGGGAAGAGAGATGACCCTAAGTTGTTTGGGGACAAGAAATACAAAAAGGAAAATGATAGGAATGTTAGAGCTAAGAGGAAAGAAGAAGATAAATTGGATAAGGTGCTCAATGCATTGAAGGATTTAAAGGGACCTGCAAGTAGGAACATCAGTGCTCCTACCAATGAAAGGCCTCAGTTCAACAATAATTTCAATAAGCAGAATAGATAGCAGAACTACCCCTACAACACCCAATGGAAGGATGGAAAGCCTATTGTCCCTGCTGCAAGAAATAACAATGATAGAGGTGTCCCTGACCCTCGACAAAAAGCTTCAATAAATGTCATGGAGGACATAACTTGGTGTGTTGCATGCCAGTCCCCTCATTCTGCAGAGCATTGTGTGGTTGCACATTCTATGGTTGCAAATCAAGATTGTAGTAGTGAGGAGATAGATCAAGAAGAAGATCAAGATGATGTCGGATGCAACATGGCTACTTCATATCTAGGATATGAAGATGATTCTGATTTTGATGAAGAGGCAGATGTAAATGTGAAAAGACATAATTAGGCCATTTTTCATCAAGAGGTTTTTTCTGATAGTGAAGATATTGATAAGAAGACATGTAACATGAACTCTTCTTCTAAGCCAATAAATTTAAGAAGACCTTCTAGAGAAGAGATGGATAGGATTACTACAGAAATGATTGCCCAAGTGCAAACTAGAGGCATGGTGGCAAGAAATACAAATGAGAAAGCTGCAGGAATGTTCATAAAGAGTACCAACTCCGGAGAACCTAATGAGAACAAATCAAAAGGTGATCACATGGTGAAATTCAAGAATGTAAAAGGTAAGAATTGTGAGCCTAAGGGAGTTGAAGTTGAAAAATTTTCTAATGAGATAGAGAAGCCAGTTAACACAGTGACTAAGATTGAAAAAATGAGGGTGGCCAATACACCTAATGTATCAAATAAACAAAAGGATGCTAAGGCAGTGTAGATTGAGATTCCTTCCTCTGCTCCTATTGATATGTAAGTTGTATTGTCCCAAATTACAATTAAGGTTCCATTGTCAGAATTGTTGAGGATCCTTGAACACAAAGACAAAGCTATTGCATGGGTAGGTAATGTTCATAACAATGATGTTGCATGCAATGGATCTCAAGATAAAGCTTTGAAAGGTGTTGCTACTCAGGGAATTGTATCTCAAATTCCTCCTATATATTTGGACAGTTCTATCAATGCCAGCCTTGAAAATATTGATCCATTCTTTTTAAGTGTCCTTGTGAATGGAATGAAATTAAGAAATTGTATGATTGATAGTGGTGCCTCTAATACTATTATGCCTTTTAAAATCATGGAGAAGTTGGGCCTTAAAGTGGATACAGTTCAAGGCAGATGTTGTGTAATGGATTAGAGGGAGGTACCAGTTATTGGGACTATCAATGCAATGCCATATAGGCTGGTAGCATATCCAGAGAAAGAGTTAACAATGAGTGTTTTGGTGGTGAACATCCCTCCTCATTATGGGATACTGCTATCTAGAAGGTGGAGTGCTGCCATGGTGGAAGTTTACAGTGTGATTTGTCCTATGCCACTTTCAAGATTGATGATTATTTTGTCAAGATTGATCGAGAGCCAAGAGTATGCCACATGATTGAAAGGAATATTGATAATGAAACTACATATTTTGTGGATACTGATATTAATGCTTTTAGGGTAGAGATCCCTATCTTTGAAAATGAACCTATTTTTTCACCTATCTCTATTGAGGTAAGTGTTAATTCTATGAAGGGTGATTTGTGGGTAATGTACTTTGATGGTGCAAATTGCAAAGATGGAGCAAGAGCAGGTATCTTACTTTTTTCTCCTAATGGAAACACCTACAAATTTTCTTTCACATTAAATTTCTTTTGTACCAAGAATATAGCAGATTATGAGGCATTGTTGTTAGGACTGAGGTTGGCACAAAAGCATGGAATTAAATGCATAGGTGTTGTTGGTGATTCTGAGTTGGTGGTGTCCCAAGTCAGGTCAATATAAGCTTCTAAGAACAAAAAGCTAAAACAATATAGGAATGCAGTTTGGGATTTGATTGAACATTTTGATGCCTTTAATATTAAGTGGAACGATAGGAGTAACAATAAGATGGCTGATTTGTTGGCCAACATTGCAATCAATCCCAGTGATATTACTTTTGCTGGTATCTCTAAAGTTGAAATTCAGGCTAGGCCTAGTATACCAGATAATATTGAGAATTGGCAAGTTTTTGATGATGATAATGATATCTTGAAGTTTATGAGTTGTGAAGATCAGTATCATGGTCAGGAATTTGATTGTTCAGCCTTGGTTGAGTCTATAGAAGGAAAAGAAGTTGTCTTTGGCAATGAGGTCATTCAACTTAGAACTAACAAGGTGCCCAAGGGGCTTGTTGTTTTGGAGACTGTCTTTGATAACCAGGATAGAGTTCAAAAGAATATCAAAAGAGAAGATCATGCTAATCTAGAGGAGATAAATCTTGGAACACATGAAGCACCTAAGAAAGTATACATTGGTAGAGATATATCTCAAAAGGTAAAGAAATCTTTGATTGAATTGTTAAGAAAATTTAGGCATGTTTTTGCATGGTCATATGATGACCTAAAGGTTTATAGAGAAGATTTGTTTTAGTATATTGTTCCATTGAAAGAAGATGCTAAACCTTTCCGAAAAAAAAAAAGGCCTATAAATCTTACTTTGGCACCCAAGATGCAAGAAGAGTTAATGAAACTGAGAGATGCTAGAATTATCAAGCCTATAAGGCACTCTTCTTGGGTTTCAAACCTTGTTCCTATGAGAAAGAAAAATGGTGACATCAGGCTTTGTGTGGACTTCAAGAATTTGAACATCAGCTCATTAAAGGATAACTATTGTCTACCCAACATGGAAGCTATGTTGTAGAGAGTGACCAGATCAGAATTGATGTCTATGATGGATGGTTTCTCTAGTTACAATCAGGTAATTGTCAAAGAATCAGAGCAATTCAAGATAGCTTTCACTACACATTGGGGGACATATGTTTATGTGAGAATGCCTTTTGGTGTCACAAATGTCGATGCTACTTTTCAGAGGGCAATGGATGTTTCCTTTTCAGATTTTATAAATGTTTTCCTTGTTGTATATCAAGATGATTTAACTACCTATTCCAAGAAGGAAGAAGACCATTGTACTCATTTAGAAAAGATATTTGTAAGGGCTTTGGAATATGGCATTTCATAAAACCCAAGGAAATGTGTTTTTGGTGTCACAGAAGGTAAGTTTCTTGGCCACTTAGTTGGGAAGCAAGGAGTGAGAATTGACCCTGAGAGGGTAGCAGCCATTGATAAAATTCAGAGACCAAAGAATGTTAAAGGGATTCAGTACTTCTTTGGTCAGGTAAATTTGTTGAGGTTTGTGACAAATTTTGTAGAGGTTACTAGACCTATTTCTAAGATGTTGAAGAAGGGATCTACGATCAATTGGGAGGGTGAGCCTGATGAGGCTTTCAAAAATATCAAGCAGGTTATCAAAGATGCACTAGTGCTTAAGGCACCTGATTATAATGTCCCAATGCACATCTTTTCCTTTGCATCTTTTCACACTATTGTTGCAGTTTTGTTACAAAAGAATAAGGATGGTTTTGAGCAACCTATTGCATTTTTTAGTAAATCTTTGTAGGCTACTAAATTGAAGTATGACATAAATGAGAAACAAGCATCTGCACTTGTGAAGGCAATCAAGACTTTTAGGTGTTACTTGATGGGGGCAGCTGTGATTTCTTTTGTGCCAAGTGCAGTTGTGAAGGACATTTTCTCACAGTAGGAGGTGTCTAGAAGAAGATGCAGATGGATCAATAGGATCCAAGAATTCAATGTTGATATCCAAATTACTAAATTGATTAGAGGACAAGGATTGGCAAAACTGATGGCCCAATCCAATCTTGATGCAAATCAGGTAAATCATTCTGAAATTGATTATACATGTGATATGGATGATTGTGTTTGGTATCAGGACATCATCTATTACTTGAGAAATATGAAATGTCCAACAGACATGAATGATAATCAGAAGATGACATTGACATTATAGGCCATCAAGTATGTAATTGTGAAATGCAAATTGTATAGAAAGAATTTAGATTGCATACTTTTGAAATGTGTAGATGAAAATTAGGCTGAATTATTGTTGAAAGAAATGCATGAGGGAGTTTGTGGTGGACATTACATGGGTAAGATAACTGCTCATAAAATCTTGAGAGCAAGATTCTGGTGGCCCACAATCTTCAAGGATGCAAAACAGTTGGTGAGGAGGTGTGATGCTTGTCAAAGGTTCTTTGGTAAGCTTAAATTTTTAGGTAATGTGCCATTAAAACTAATAGATGTGCAAGCTCCTTTCCAACAATGGGGGATTGATTTCATAGGGGAGATACCAAACAAGTCAAGTGGAGGACACTCATGGATCTTAGTCACCACTGATTACTTTACAAAGTGGGTAGAGGCTATACCTACAAGAAATGCAACTAGTAAGGTGGTAATTGATTTTCTGTTGAATGATATTGTTACAAGGTTTGGTTTCCCTGAGAGGATAGTTAGTGATAATGTAATGTGCTTCAGGTCTACTAAATACAAGGAATTCTGCAAAGGTTTGGGAATTCAAATTTCTAATTCCTCACCTTATCATCCACAAGGAAATGGACAGGCAGAATCATCTAATAAGAGTTTGATTAAAATCCTAAAGAGGATTCTTTAAAAGAATAAGAGGGCATGGAATTCAAAGCTTCCATTAGCTCTATGGACTGATAGGATAACTGTGAAGAGGGCAATTGGTTGTGCACCATTTGACCTAGTATATGGAATACATGCAAGGATGCCTCAGAATAATTTGTTAGAAATGTACAAGTTTGTTCAGTTATATGATGATGATATAGATGATGAGATGCAGTTGAGAATTAAGGACCTCATTAGGTTGGATGAGACTAGAAGAGAGTCAGTTGCAAGAAATGTCAGGTTGCAATTGCAGGTTAAAAATTTATATGACGAAGAAGACTGTTGACAGGAAGTTTCAACCTGGTGATTTGGTGTTAATTTGGAATGCTAGACTGGAGGATAAAGGAAAACATGGTAAGTTTGATCCCATCTGGCTAGGGCCATATTTGATTCATGAGAAATGGGGCCAAGATTCATACATTGTGAAAGAGTTAAATGGTGAAGTTCAGGAATTGCTAGTTCATGGACAATTCTTGAAGAAATACTTCAATTGAAGGTATTTTATTTTCCATGAACAGTAGTTAGGTCTGTACATTTTGTAAATTTTGTAAATAAGTTGCTTGCCCCTACCCTATTTTGTCCTAGTCTGTAGGGTTTTTGTCCTGTTGCTCTTTGTTGTTAGCCTTTTATAGTGGGATGGTCTGCTTTAAACCAGTGATTCTAGATCCTTGCTATGCCTGTAGGAGGCATACATCCCCAGACAGAGCCACTGTTAGCACGTGAAAAATTTTATGGCTTCATTATCTTTCCCCTGGTCTCTGTATCATTTTTCATGTCTCTGGCTAAAGCCCTAAGCAAAAAATTCAAAAAACTAGTCGTTACATTTAAAACCCTTTCTTTTTCCCAGGCCTTGTTCTAATTTTGTGTTACTTTATTAGGTCACTTAAAAAATCAATAACCCATGTGCTTAAATGTTATGTCCCCTCACTTGCTATGTGGTTAGGTTTTACGTCGAGGTTCCCCTTTAATATTTCCCTAAGTTCCTAAGTCTCTCGGCAATTTATTTTCCTAAGTCTCCAGCTGCAAAATTTCTTTCCTTTGTTTCACCTTGCAGAAATTGTGTGGTTGTCATTAATTTGCAATACTATAGGCTGTCAAAAGGTTCTGACATGCAATTACGCAACTTCATGACAGATGTCCCAATGGGCCCTATCTTCCTTCCCTGTTGACTTGTTAACGAGTGAGCAGAATCAACGATCGTCACTATACTGCTGAGGGAAGATGTGCAGGCTTTAACATAACACTTTAATAATGACATGTATGCACAAATGGTGGCATCTTATTGGTCCATGTATCAACACATTGGCAGTTGTTAGTGGGGCCTAGTTTCTAAATGCATCAGAGGGTCCTGACAATGTCAGAAAATCAACGACGGGTGCATGATCTTATGGGATTTGTCAGAGGCTTAAGGTCATGCACCGACTGTCGATTTAGTCTTTCTCAGAGGGGATAAAGTGCGGTGGGTCCACATGCTAGGTGTGCTGATATGGAAAGTTGTGATTGGTCCACATTGTGTGACTAGGCATGCTGTCAGTGGGGCCAGGTATTTCAAGGCTCAATGGGTTCTGACAATGACAGAACATCAACGGTCGGTGTGTAATCTGATGGGTTTTCTCTGACACTTACGATCTTAAGACCACCATTGATTTCATTTTTTGTCAAAGGGTTGTCAGGGCAGGGAAAGATTCTACATCCAACAGTTGTCTCATGATCTAATGGAATCTTGGAAGGCTATGTGAAGATGAGATGACCGTTGATCTTCTTATGCAGGCCCATTAAAATTGCCTCAATCTTTTGGCAGTCCTAATAAAGTGTTTGGCGATTCCAACAATTTTCAATGCTTTTCGCTCATTCGCGAAATAAAATGGTGATATTCTAAAAGATTGGTGATTCAGCGAGTGTGTATTCATGTGATCGCTAAACTACTTGGCAGATAGATAAAGTTCTTCACGAATTGAGGAAAACCTTCGGTCACCAGTTCGCCAGATGTAGTTGGGATGAGTTAAATTCCTTTGGTAGCCAATTCATGAGGTTAAGTGGTGAGTTAGGTTTTCTTTCTGCAAATAGGAAAATGCCTTGTCACGTAGTCACTAAAAGGTAACCCAAGGCTGGTAGTTGAGTTAAGAACATAAAGACCATGAAAAAGAAAGATCGGATGATAAGGACTTAAAGTTGATCAAGATTCAAATTTTGAGTGCCGATTAACTACAAGCACCATAAAGTAGCCATTTGATTTCAAATTTGAATTTGTAGAGGGTTTCCTGCAACTAGAAGGACTAAAATTGAATGCTTTCATAGCCGGATTTGATTTGTTTGGTGGCACTTTCTATTGCAGTGTGGTCCAGGGTGTGCCATGATTGTCTGCAGGGGTCTGTACTATGTTTTTTGTGCTCGAGGCATGCTACAGGTGGCCGAGCAGGTTGACATTTTAAATGTTTTTGTGGTTCTCAGTACCTTCTTAGTGATATTTTCATGATTGAGGATCAGTCTGGGATTTGTCTTCTCCTGGTTGCCTAGGTTTCTTCCCCTGTAATAAATTTATGACCGTTTCTAGTGCGTCTAGTGGGTGAAACCCTAACCCTAGTCATCTGTAGCTTGTTGCATTCTCTTTGAGGATTCCAAGATGACTAAGGGGTATATAGTGTAGAATTTTTGACTGAGTGGGGGTTCCAAAACTTTCTTTTGGTCCCTAGTTGTTGATGGTAATATACTGAGCAAGGAGAGTCTAGATTTTGGGTCTATTTCTCTCTGCATTTTGTTGTCTTGGTAATGTATTGATTCTAAAAATTAATGAGAATACACTTGAATTCCTATCTCAGATATTTGATTGTCTTCTTTTTCTGATTGTGGATTCATATATGTTAAGGTCACAAAGTGGATTAGCATATGGTAAACAAAGAGTATTGTGAGATTAGCTTGGAGTTCCTAACAAAGTTAGGATTAAAGCCTTTATGGTGATTTCAGTGAGTTCATTGTTAGATTGGAATTTGATGATCATGTTTGGGAGTGAGGGGAGTAATAGGCAAAGCACTTACTCTGAGTTCATGTGTATTTGAGTTAAGGCTTTAGGTTGATATATGTTATTTAGTGACTCTTTGCCCTGGGATAAGGCACCGATCTATTCTTTGGAGGCAGTCCATCATCTTCAATCACACACACACAAATTCAAATGATCAAATCTTTAAATCAGTTAGTAAAGAGTATATTGGTATAACATTTAGTGATTCCTTTCAAGAAGTGAATCAAGGGTACACCCACCTGAGCATTAAGGCTCAAAGTGTAGGAGGATCTCATTGTTGATCCTTGTTAATTGGCCCTCATCCTTGTAGACTTTGGAGTGGTGATAGAGTCAAAGTTATATTAAAGTTATCCATCAAAGTATAAATCTGCAAGTTGAAGATCAAAGGGAACTACCAACAGAAAGCAATAAAATATGAATGCAAATTAATCTATTTTTTTTATTTTTGATGCAATAAGATGAGAAAAACTGATAATTAATTAATCTAAATGGATTGAAATGATATGCAAATTAAGCTAACAATGATATGAAATATGAAACTAGAATGAATTGAAAACAAGATTGATCTCATAAAATATTGATTCGCAAGAATCTTGATGAATCCTCTGATGTCAATTCTCCAGAGTAAGTATGTAAATTCTATGGATGATTTGTAAAGAGCTGAGCCTTGATTTTATAGAAATCCAGGGCTTGAGAGTGCATGGAAAAAGTCATAAATCACTCTTGATGAACTCAAGTTGATTTTTGAGTTAACAAGAAATTAGAAATAGATAACTCATAAAATCATGCAAAATCATGCAAGAACAACTTTTTAACTCAAATCAGAAGTTTAGATCAACTTTGAACTCAAAATAGATGTTGAGTTTCGAAAAGATAACAACTTGAATTGATTTTCTGATTTAAAGTTTAACTGCTCTTTGAATGTGCACAAATAATCATGAATTAATTAAATAAATAAAGTGATTTATCTTCAACTTAACTGACTTTAAATTTAAAAATAATGATTTGTGGGTTAATCAATTATTTTAATCAAACTTTTATTCAAAACTATATTATTAAGTATTGACAACTTGGATTTAATCAATTAAATAAATATTTAATCAATTATTCGTAGGAGATTTGATTTATTGTCAAAATTAAATAATATAATTAGGAATAAATAGAATTAAATCTAATTAAATAATTAAGTGGCAGAATTAAATTAATTAATTAAATATTCATCATATTCAATTAATCAACTTTAGGATAAATATGATTTATCGCCAAATAATATTCAAAATATATTTAAATTAACTGATTTATGGGTTAATCAATTATTTTAATCAAAATTTATTCCAAAACTATATTATTAAATTTGACAATTTAATTTAATCAATTAAATAAGAATTCAACTGATTATTTTTAGCAAATTTGATTTATTGTCAAATAAAACAATATTAATTAGGAATAAATAGAATTAAATCTAATTAAATAATTAAGTGGTAGTATTAATCTAATTAATTAAATATTCATCCTATTTAATTAATCAAATTTAGGATAAATGAGATTTATCGCCAAATAATTATTAAATTAAAGATAATTAAATTAGGATAAAATAGGAATATTTCAAGGAATATTCTCTGATGCAGAATTAAGATAAAATCAATTAGGATTTCTATAACTTGATGTGTAGATGTGTCTTAGGTTAGGACTTTTGTGTCGATTTCGATCAATTTGTCAATTTAAGAGGTTAATGAACCTGTAGCCCAATTTTGGGGTATTATAATAGTTTAAGAAGAAAGTTTTGGATAGGGATAGAACTTAGAAGATTGAAGATAGTTTCAGATCCTCGCATGTTGGAGGACTTCTATACTTGAATTGTAATATCTAGCCCTAATTGGGAAGGCCTTACAGCTCGACATGTATGAATCAATTTATAGAAATTTAAGAAGTTTATCTGCATTCTCTCTCTCACTTGTGTATTATTTCTTCTACATGTGATCTCTGCAAGATGGATCTAGTTAGGTTGTGCCTTTGGCCCCTCTCCACATCCTCCCTTGTGTCAAGTGGTATCACAACTGAGGTGAGATCTGGATCTAGGTTTGTGAACCTACGTTTGAGGGTTCCTTCTTGTCAAAACCTAGTTGATTTGTTGTGGGGTAGCAGATTGCAATTTGGCCTGTAATTGCAGATGGTTTCAAGATGGTTCATGAGAGGTGAGATGTGGATCTAGGATTGGAAGACATGTTGAGACAACTTGCTGCTAGATTAGAAGCTATTGAGCTAAACTAGTGTAGAGGCAGACATCTTGAAGATGTTAGTGATGATGAAATTGAGGAAGAACAAGGTGATGTAGAACCTACACTGGCGATGGATCAAGTTGAGGAAATATTGTTGAAAGCTTTGACAAATCTGAAGTCTACACCACATTTCAATCCTCGTGAGTATAGTGCAAACTTGGATTCGGATGAATTGGTGGACTGGATCACCTAGATGGAAAAGTACTTTGAATATGAAAATGTCCCTAAGGAAAAGAAGGTGAAAATTGCAAGCACAAAGTTGAAGATTCATGCATCCTTATGGTGGGAACATCTATAGTTGGACAGAAAGAGGAAAGGTAAAGACAAAATTAAGGTATGGAATAAAATGGTGAATAAGTTGAAAGGAAAGTTTTTACCTTGTGGTTATCATATTAACCTAGCTAGGTGAATGCAAAGTTTGAGGCAAAAAGATAGCTCGGTAAAAGATTATACTGAGGAATTCTATAGATTAGATATCAAATCTAGACATGATGAAGATGATGTAGAAAGAATTTTGAAGTACCTGAATGGATTGAGAGTTTCCATCCAAGAAGAAATCAGTTTGGTTAAATTGGAGAACATTGAAGAAGCTTATTAGTTTGCCTTGAAAGTTGAGAAGAAATTGAACAAGAGACATGAGAAAAGACAAAGAGGTAGAGGCGGTAGATTCCCTAGAAGAAGAGGTAGATCTTATGGTGAAAATAGTAGATCTGAATCAAAAAAGACAAATCTGGATATAGGTAAGACCGAGTGGGAAGGTGAAAGTTCATCTAGAGGAAGAGGCAATAACTACTGAGGTGGTTATAACAGAGGTAGTTTCTAAGGAACTTGTTACAATTGTGGAGAAGAAAGACATAGATAATTTAGTGTACACATGCAATTAAGAAGGTCGGTAGCAGTAGAAATACTTTGGTGCAAGAAGAGTCACCTAATGAACCTAAGAAGGAAAAGAACTTGATGGTAAGGAGAGAACTATGGAGTGAAAGTAATAAGGAAGATCTGGTGAGGAAAATTTTGTTCAAGACCGAATGTAGAGTTTCTGATGAAGTGTGGAAGGTAATCATTGATAGTGGAAGCTTGGAGAACTTGGCATCTTAGGAAATGGTTACAAAGTTTCAATTGAAAATGTTGGAACACCCGAAGTCCTACCAAATTTCATGGATCAAAGATGAGCATACACTCTTGGTAAGTGAAACATGTTATGTGAATTTTAAAATTGGAAAGTACTATGATAAGGTGTTATGTGATATCATGCCTATGGATTGTTGTCATATTTTATTGGCTAAACCTTGGAAATATGATAGACATGCTATATAGGATGGGAGATTGCATTAATATACTATTTGGGCTAATGGGAGAAGACAAATCTTGTTACCTTTGATTGAAGAACCTTTTAGTAGTGTTTGTGTTGGAGATTTGCTAGCAAGCCAAATTGCTAACAGTAAGTTTGTCATTGATGAAAACATATGGTAAGTAGCATGCATAGAAAGGTGATGGAGAGAGCCTTAAGCATATGTTGCATGGATATGTTATCAACATGATATCATAGATGCAAAGGTTGATTCAGAGTAAAGATAGTAGTACAGTTGTGTATATCAGTAAGTGTTTCTAATAGGTCCCAAGAACAGTTCTCTATATGATTTGCACTATGGTTGTAGTAAAGCCTTGTGCATTTATATTTATGTTGTATAAATATGTATGATGTTATGTTCATGGACATAGAGTCAAATATGCAATACAGGTTGAGTCTACTTGGAAGAGCTGACAGTGTTTATATGATTGTGGTAATTGAGCCTATCATCTTGGTATGCACACTTGGATTTATGTTAAGAAGAGAGTTAAGTATGTTTGGTTAAGAGAACATAACATAATTTAGCATGAGGAGAAAGTATCAGTTAATTTGGTGGAGCCGACAGTGTGAAGTAACGTGTTCACTCATATTAAATTGGACAGGTCCCAGTTCATGTTGTGTGCTTAGTAGAGCCGACAAAGATGTTATTGGAGATTTGTATTGTTTCTCTAATATGATTTCAAGATGGTTCTAATAGGCTAACTTGATTATATCATTTAGAGAAATATATTTATAGGTAGTCATTTTTTATTGCTAAGCATGGCTAAGAGATGAAAGATAAGAGAAGAGAAGAGAGTGTGAAGTGTTGAGCCATTAGCAAAAGGTCTATGTGACATAGTAGAGAGTATATGCTATTCATTGGAACTGATCAAGACAATAGGTCTATGCGTAGTTCACCAAGATCCATATATAGTGTGTATCTATTAAACAGAAGGTTGCAGCCTTCACCCCTTTGAGTAGTGTGCTCTCGGACAGTGAATCCTCACCCCTAGTAGGGTTAATTGTAAAAGACTCCTAACAGGGTCCAACCCTTGACCAGATCACCATACTTATTTCATTGTAAAGATCAACTCTTAACAAGGTTGTAAGATCTTCTAACAGGGATCATAATACACTAGTGTAGTTCTTAGTGGGTGTCAATTCCCATCAGGGTTTTTACCTATTTGTGTTTCCCCATAACCTAAATTATGGTGTTGTATTAAGTATTCTTTCATTGTGTTTATGCTTAATGTTCTTATAGACTTAATTGGATAAAGAATTGAATCTGGTAGATAACTGATTCACCCCCCCTCCCCCCCTCTCAATTATCTCATGGGACTATTCCTAACAATTGGTATCAGAGCCAAGTGCCTCGGAGAGAAAGTTTAACAGCTTGAGGTTGATCAGATGGCATTTTTTAGAAAAGAAATTCCTAAGTTTGATGGAGAGAACTATCTAGACTGCAAGAACAAAATGATGACACATTTACAATGCATTTCCTTTGAGATTTTTGTAGCTACCAAAGAAGTTGAGATTCCTTCACTAGCAGGTCTTGAAAAAGAAGATGCAACCTTGAAGAAAAAGGATATGTTCACTTCAAATGCTATTGCCAAAGAAGCCCTTATCAACACCCTATCTGATAGTGAGTTTTCAAAGATCAAGAAAATGGACAAAGCCTATAAGATATGGAAGTACCTAGAAGACATGTTTGAAGGAGATACTCAAGCCAAGAATGCATGCAGAAAGACATGGAAGAAAAGATACAATACATTAGAGATGCTACCTGATGAGAATGTCAGAGCTTACAATCAAAGGATTAATGGAGTATTTGTAGGAATCAGAAACAATGGTGGAAAAATCTTGGAAGAAGACATAATGGATAAATTGATGACTACCTTGACACTAGAATATGACAACAAGATATGCATCCTAGATGAAAATATGCAGTCCACAAAAGAATTTAAAAGAGAGACTTTAATTAGAAAGCTTTCAGCCTTTGAGATATCAAGATTGAAGACAAAGCCTAAAAGTGAAACAGCATTCAAAGCGTCATTACATGGTAAGAAATCCTTGAACACCTCTAAAAATTTTGATGATGATGATGAAGAGAAAATGCTAGATGATTTCATTGCTATGATTGCTAAAAGAGAAAAGAAAGGAAAAGGAAAATATGAAGGTCAATTACCATTCAAATGTTTTTCATGTAATAAGATTGGTCACTTTGCATCCAATTTTCCTACAAGAGTAAAGAAGCTCAAAATAACTACAAGCCTAAGTATAAAAATGAATGTTACTATGTTGGAGATGGAGTATCAGATGAAGAATCAGTAGAGGATGAAATTGGATTCATTTATCTTGAAGATGAAAAGAATGCACAAGAGTTAGCACTGATTTCACAAGCTGACATCAGGACAGATTGGATCATTGAAAGTGGTTACTCACACCACATGACAAGAGACAAAGATAGATTTTTACATCTAGATAGATACAAAGGAGGCATGGTTATATTTGGAGACAAGACTCCTAAACCTATCATTGGTAGAGGATCCATCACCCTGGATGGAAAGAACAATATTGATGATGTTCTATATGTTGATGGTTTGTAGCATAACCTACTAAGTGTTGGACAGTTGCTTAACAAAGGTTACCAATTGGACTTCAAAGATAACAAATGCATCATTAATAAAAAAAAAGGAGAAATTGTTGCATCAGGTTATGAGACTAAAGGTAATGTTTTTCATCTTAATCCTGAAGCAAGTTGTTTTGTTGCTAAAGTAGATGACAATTGGTTATGGCACAAAAGACTATGTCATATCAATTTTGATAACATAGTAAAGATAAGTAATGTAAAGGTAGTAAGAGATCTTCCTAGCATTGCAAAACTAGTTGATGCAATATGTAGGGAATGTGTGATGGGAAAGCATGTAATGAATTCATTTAGAAGCAAGCATAATTCGGGAGAGAACAAGTTGGATCTGATACATACAAACCTATGTGGACCAACTCAAACAAGATCATACTATGGTGAAAGGTATTTTATTATGTTTGTTGATGATTATTCTAGAATGATGTGGGTTGTGTTCTTAAAGGACAAATCAGAATTATTTGACAAGTTAAAAATATTCAAAGCTAAGGTTGAAAATGAGTCTGGATTGAAGATTAAATGTCTGAGATCATATAGAGGAGGAGAATTCACCTCTAACAGATTTTATGAGTACTGCAAAGAACATGGGATAAAGAGATATCTAAGTGCCCCTAGAACCCCTCAACAAAATGGAATTACAAAGAGAAGGAAGAGGATCATTCTTGACACAATACACACCATCATGATTGAAGGAAAGGTCACACACACCTATTGGAGAGATGTAGTCAATACTGTAGTCTATACTATCAATAGAATTCAATTAAGGTCAGGTGCAGACAAAAAACCTTATGGGCTATGGTTTCGGAATGTACCTATAGTAAAATACTTTGAAATATTTTGAAGCAAGTGCTACATCAAGAGAGATGAAGCAATTGGCAAGTTTGATGCAAGAAGTGATGAAGGTATTTTTCTTGGTTACTCTACTAAAAGAAAAGCTTATAGATGTTTTAATCTGAGATTGAAGAAGATCATTGAAAAGTGCTCATGTTAAGATTGACGAGAAGTTTATGATTCAAGAAAGATACCATGATTATGCACCTATGGTTGAAGAAGAACCTAGACCTACCAGTAGTGAAGTAGTTGTTGAAGAAATGTTTGACAGCATAGATATTCTATTCAATGACCCTGAAACAAGTGAAGAAGAAACACAAAAGGCAAATGAGAAAGTCACACCTAATGTTCCATGTTTACTATCATAGATTGAACCCTTAAGTGTTGAAGATGCATGTAATGATTCAAATTGGCATGAAGGAATGAAAGAAGAGCTAGATCAAATAATTAAGAATGACACATGGGAATTGGTCCCTAGGCCTAGTGATAAGAATGTAATAGGAACTAAATGGATATTCAGAAATAAGATGAATGAAGATGGAACAATGGTAAGAAACAAAGAAAGACTAGTATGTAAAGGATATGTGCAAAGAGGAGGAATTGATTATTTAGATACATTTTCCCCTGTAAGAAGATTGGAAGCCATAAAGTTGTTTCTAGCTTATCCTACATTCAAGAACTTTAAGGTATACCAGATGGATGTTAAGTCAGCATTCCTGAATGGAGAGTTGAAGGAAGAAGTATACATTGAGTAGCCAGAAGGATTTACTTTATCAGACAAACCTGATATGGTATGAAGATTAAAGAAAGCCCTTTATGGACTTAAGAAAGCCCCTAGAGCATGGTATAAAAGACTTGATGGTTACTTGACTAAGATTGGATTCAAGAAAGGAGCAACAAATTATAACGTATTTATAAGAGAGACATATGATGGACTATTGTTTGTTGCTATATTAGTTGATGACATTATATTTGGTGGTAATGATAAGCTTAGTGAAGAATTTTCTAAGAATATGCAGAGTGAATTTGAAATGAGCATGATTGGTCCTATCAAGTACTTTTTAGGATTGAATGTGCAGTAGACAGACAAAGGTATATTCATAAATTAGACTAAGTATGTGAAAGAGATCTTGAAGACTGATGCAAGAGCATCTCAGGTCCTTGGCAATCCCATGTCACCAAAAACATTTTGGAGTTGTCTCTGTTGCTCAATTCTTGCTTTGACTGAGTTGGTTGGTAGTCGGTCAGTTTCCTTTGGTTATCGAGTGTGGTCAGTTATCTCCTGGATGATGTTGCTTGTATGTTGCTTGATTATCCTTGCTCATCGACAGGTTTAGTTTTTATTTCTGTTATGGCCAACTTGAGAATTTATGTTGGGTCACAGATTTAATGTTGGAATCCATCATTGGCAAGCATGTGGTCCCAGATCTGATTGTTCCTTCTGTTGATTGTGGATCTGAAGGCCGACTCAGTTCGGTTGACTCTTGTATAAATGTAGTTGTTTGGTTATAGTTTAGGAGGTAGGTTTGGTAGAAGATAGAGATAGTAAGAATAGAGATGTTGACATATCCTCGCATGTTTGAGGACTTCTATAAATCACTGTAATATCTAGCCCTAACCAGGAAGGCCTTATAGCCCAACATGTATCATTCTATTTGATGAAAATATTATCAAAGATCTTGCATTCTCTCTCTCACTGTTGTTGTGTATTTTCTTTCGCATGTGTTGAGTAGGCTTGGACCATTAGGGTGTGCCATTGTTTAGCCCCTCTTGGCTCTTGCCTTGCATCAGGTGGTATCAGCACGAGGTGAGATCTTGATCTAGGTCGGTGGATCTAGGTTTGTAGGTTCCTCTTGAACCCCTAGTTGATTGTTGTGGGATAACAAATTGCAATCTAACCTGCAATCACAAATGGTTGTCAAGATGGTTTGTGGGAGGCGAGATGCAGATCCAGGATTGGCAGATATGCTTAGGCAGATTCCTGCTAGGTTAGAAGCTATTGAAACAACCTAGAGAAGAGGCAGACATCTTGAAGATGTTAGTGATGATGAATTTGAGGCCGGCACTTGTTATGGATCAAGGTGAAGAAATCTTTTTGAAGGCTTTGACAAGTTTGAAGTCTACACCACATTTCAATCCTCCTGAGTGTGGTGGAAAGCTATATTATGATGAATTGGTGGACTGGATCACCAAGATGGAAAAGTATTTTGAGTATGAAAACATTCTTGAAGACAAGAAGGTGAATATTGCAAGCACAAAGTTGAAAAGTCATGCATCCTTATGGTGGGAACATCTGCAGTTGGATAGGAAGAGGAAAGGCAAAGACAAAATCAAGGTATGGAATAAAATGGTGAACAAATTCAAAGGAAAGTTCTTACTTTGTGATTATCAAATTAACCTAATTCGGCGAATGCAAAGTTTGAGGCAGAAAGATAGCTTGATAAAAGAGTATACTAAGGAATTCTATAGATTAGATATCAGATCTGGACATGATGAAGATGATGTGGAAAGAATTGGTAGATACCTGAATGGTTTGAGAGTTTCCATCCAAGAGGAAATTAGTATGGTCAAGTTGGGGAGTATTGAAGAGGCTTATCAATTTGCATTGAAGGCTGAGGAGAAATTGAACAAGAGACATGAACAAAGACAAAGAGGTTAAGGTGGTAGATTCCCTAGAGGAACAGGTACATCTAATGGTGAAAATGGTAGATCTAAACTAGAAAGACAAATCTGGACAAAGGCAAGACTGAGTGGAAAGGTGAAAGTTCATCTAGAGGTAGAGGCAATAACTACCAAGGTGGTTATAGCATAGGAAGTTTTTGAGGAACTTGTTACAATTGTGGAGAAGGACATAGATTTTTTGAATGTACACATGCTAGTAAGAAGGTTGGTAGTAGTACAAATGATTTGGTGCAAGAATAGTCACCAAATGAACCTAAGAAAGAAAATAACTTGATGGTAAGGAGAGCACTATGGAATGAAAGCAAAAAGGAAGATCCGGTAAGGAAAAGTTTGTTCAAGACCAGATGTAGAGTTTTTGATAAATTTTGGAAGGTAATCATTGACAGTGGTAACTCGAAGAATTTGGCATCTGAGGAGATGGTCACAAAATTGTAGTTGGAAAGGTTGGTACATCTGAAGCCCTATCAGATTTCATGGATCAAAGATGAGCATACACTCCTGGTAAGTGAACAATGTTATGTGAATTTGAAGATTGGAAAGTACTATGATAAGGTGTTATGTGATATCATGCCTATGGATTATTGTCATATTTTTTTGGGTAGACCTTGGCAATATGATAGACATGCTATACATGATGGGAGATTTCATAAGTATGCTATTGTGGCTGATGAAAAGAAAAAAATCTTGTTACCATTGATAAAAGAACCTATTAGTAATGTTTGCACATCTGTGAAAGTTTGTTTGATGGAGGGAAGAAAGTTTTTTAACTCTTTGAAGAAGAATGATGTATGTTTTGTTGTAATCCCTAACAAATCGAGTAAGAAAATAGAGGATAATGTCCCTGAGGAGATTAATAAGTTACTCATCAAGTATAGTGATATCATTTTTGATAATGTACCTAATGGTTTGCCACCAAAAAGAAGCATTGATCATTGTATGGATCTAATCCCTAGAGCTAGTTTACTGAATAAGGCACCTCATCGGTTGACACCTATCAAGAATCAGGAATTGAACCGATAGATTCAAGAGTTGCTAGAGAAAGTTTGAGTCCTTGTGCAATACCTATTGTATTAGCACCAAAAAAGAATGGAGAATGGAGAATGTGTACTGATTCCAGAGAAATTAATAAGATAACAGTGAAGTATAGGTTTCCTATACCGAGAATGGATGACATAATGGACAGTTTGACTGCAGCAAAGTATTTCACCAAAATTGATTTGAAAAGTGGGCATCATCATATCAAAATCAAAGAAGGTGATGAATGGAAGACTGCTTTCAAGACAAAAGAAGGTTTGTATGAGTGGTTGGTTATGCCCTTTGGTTTAACTAATGCATCGAGTACTTTTATGAGGTTGATGAATGAAGTTTTGAAGAAATTCTTGGGTAAGTTTGTGATTGTATATCTTGGTGACATTCTGATATTCAGTAAGACCAGAGAAGAACATTTGTTGCATGTTAGACAATTTTTGCAAAGATTAAAAGAGGAAAAGTTGTTGATAAATCTGAAAAAGTGTTCATTCATGAAAGAGGAGATTGTGTATTTGGGATTTGTTATTTCAGCTGATGATTTGAAGATGGATCCTAAAAGGGTTGAAGCTATTTTGAATTGGCCTACACCTGTGAATTCTAGTGAGGTAAGATCATTTCATGGTTTGGCAAGTTTTTACTGAGAGTTCATAAGGAATTTCAGCTCAATTTGTAATTCTATGACTGAAACTATGAGAGGAGACAAAAGAGAATTCAAGTGGACACATGGAGCTGATAGAAGTTTTGAGACTCTAAAGCATAAGGTTGTTGAATTACCTATTTTGGCATTACCTGATTTTAGTAAATTATTTCAAGTTGGAATCTGATGCAAGTGGAAGTGCAATTGGAGTTGTGTTGAGTCAAGAAGGTAAACATGTTGCTTTCTTTAGTGAAAATTTGAATCATGCTAGAAGGAAATATTCTGTATATGATCAAGAATTATATGCTATTGTTCAAGCACTGAAGAAATGGAGACATTATTTGGTGACATTCTGATATTCAGTAAGACCAGAGAAGAACATTTGTTGCATGTTAGACAATTTTTGCAGAGATTAAAACATGAAAAGTTGCTGATAAATCTGAAAAAGTGTTCATTCATGAAAGAGGAGATTGTGTATTTGGGATTTTTTATTTCAGCTGATGGTTTGAAGATGGATCCTAAAAAGGTTGAAGCTATTTTGAATTGGCCTACACCTGTGAATTCTAGTGAGGTAAGATCATTCCATGGTTTGGCAAGTTTTTACTGAAAGTTCGTAAGGAATTTCAGCTCAATTTGTAATTCTATGCCTGAAACTATGAGAGGAGACAAAAGAGAATTCAAGTGGACACATGAAGCTGATAGAAGTTTTGAGACTCTAAAGTAGAAGGTTGTTGAATTACCTATTTTGGCATTACCTAATTTTAGTAAATTATTTCAAGTTGGAATCTGATGCAAGTGGAAGTGCAATTGGAGTTGTGTTGAGTCAAGAAGGTAAACATGTTGCTTTCTTTAGTGAAAAGTTGAATCATGCTAGAAGGAAATATTTTGTATATGATCAAGAATTATATGCTATTGTTCAAGCACTGAAGAAATTTAGACATTATTTGATACCAAGTGAATTTGTGGTGTATACTGATCATAAGGCTTTACAATATTTGGGTAGTCATAATAAGTTGAACTAGAGACATATGAAATGGGTTGATTATTTGTAGAGTTACACATTTGTGATAAAGCATAAGAGTGGAATCACTAACCGAGTTGTTGATGCATTGAGTAGAAGAAGATCTTTGATGACCAAGATGAAAATTGAAGTTCTCAGTTTTGATGAGATGAGAGATTCTTATGATTTTTCCCTGATTTTTCTAAGCCATGGAGAAAGTGCAAAGCACCTATTCAAGATCAAAAAGATACTAAATGGGATGAATATTTTATTTAGGAAGGTATGTTGCTTAAATGCATTCAATTGTGTATACCGAGAGGAATAATGAGAACTAATCTGATAAAGGAGAAACATAGTAGTGGTTTGGCTGGACATTTTGGTATTGATAAAACATGGAATTTTCTTAAGGAGAAATACTATTGGTCGCAGTTGCATAAAGATGTTCAGAAATTCATGAAAAGTTGTGGAGTTTTTCAAGTTTCAAAAGGAGTAAGTCAGAATATTGGATTGTATACACTGATTCCTGTTCCTGAGAAACCTTGGATTGACATCAGTATGGACTTTGTTCTTGGCTTACCAAAGACAATAAGAGGTAATGATTCTATATTTGTTGTTGTGGATAGATTTTCAAAGATGGCACATTTTATACCATGTAGAAAGACATCAGATGTAGTACATGTAGCAAATCTTTTCTTTAAAGAAATTGTCAGATTGCATGGATTACTGAGGAGTATTATCTCTAATCGAGACAGTAAATTTGTTGGTTACTTTTGGAAAACCCTTTGGAAGAAATTTGGTACTGAGTTGAAATATAGTTCTACATTTCACCCACAAACCGATGGATGGACTAAAGTTGTGAATAGAAGTTTGGGAAATCTTTTGAGGTGCTTAGTTAGAGACACACTGAGTAATTGGGATTCTGTGTTGGCACAAGCAAAGTTTGCATACAATAATTCAATGAATAGGAGTACTGGAAAGACACCATTTGAGATTGTGAATGGAACACAACTGAGAAAAATATCTGATTTGAGAGACATTACTGATGAGAATAAGAGAAGTGTTGAAGGAGTAAATTTTTTTGACTACATGAAGACATTGCATGAAGATGTGAAGCTAAAGCTAGAAGATGGTAATTAGAAATACAAAGATAGAGTTGATAGATCAAGAAGACATAAAACTTTTGATGTTGGTGATGAAGTGATGGTCCATTTGAAGAAAGGTTGATTTCCTAGTTGAACATATGGGAAGCTGAAGATGAAGAAGTTTGGACCTTGCAAGATTTTGAGGAAATTTGACAGTGGAAATGCATATGAAATTGAGTTACCTGATGACATGGACATATCATCAATTTTCAACATTGCTGATTTGTATGAGTATCATGAACCTGATGAAGAAGTAATAGTACCGACAAAATATCCTAGGAAGCAGAATGAAGAAATTGAACAGATTTTGAAGGAAAGAGTTGGCAAGAGTACAAGAGGAAAACAATATATGGAATATCTGGTAAAGTGGAAGAATAGACCAATGGAAGATAGTTCATGGGTTTCACACTCTTAGTTGGATGCAGCTCAGACCAGACCTACCAAATGATTCATAGAATCATTTCAAAATAACCCCAGGTGTCTGATGTAGGACCATCTCGAGTCCTTGGCAATCCTGTGTCACCAAAAACATTTTGGAGTTTGTCTGTGTTGCTTAATTCCTACTTTGACCGAGTTGGTCGGTAGTTGGTTAGTTTCCTTTGGTTACTAAGTGTGGTCAGTTATCTCTTGGGTGGTCGGTTGTTTCACTGGTGCTCGATGTTGCTTGTCTGTTGTTCAGTTATCCTTACTCACCGGCGGGTTTAGTTTTTGTTTCTATTGTGGCCGACTTGTGCATTTATGTTGGGTCATGGATTTAATGTTGGAATCCATCATTGGGAAGCATGTGGTCCTAGATCTAACCATTCCTTCCATTGAATCAGTTTGGTAGACTCTTATATAAATGTAGTTGTTTGGTTATAGTTTAGGAGGCAGTTTTGGTAGAAGATAGAGATAGTAAGAATAGAGATTTTGACAAATCCTCGCATGTTTGAGGACTTCTGTAAATCATTGTAATATCTAGCCCTAACCAGGAAGGCCTTACAGCCCGACATGTATCATTTTGTTTGATGAAAATATTATGAAAGATCTTGCATTCTCTCTCTCACTGTTGTTGTATATTTTCTTCTAGATGTGTTGAGCAAGCTTGGACCATTAGGGTGTGCCATTGTTTGGCCCCTCTTGGGTCATGCCTTGCATCAAAGACATTCAAGATGGATGATTTCAAGCCATTAAGTACCCCTATGATAACAGGATGCAAGCTTTCAAAAGAAGATGATTCACCAGTAGTAGACATAACCTTGTATAAGTCTATGATTGGTAAACTTATATATCTTACTCAAACCAGACCAGACATTTCCAATGCATTTGGTATTGTTGGAAGATTTGCAACAAAACCTAAGCAAAGTCATTTCATGGAAGTAAAAACAATATTCAGATACTTGAATGGAACCTTAGACTATGGTTTATGGTATCCTAATTTAGAGAATGTAAAGCTTCATGTATATACAGATGCAAATTGGGCAGGATGCGTGGATGATAGAAAGAGTACCTCTGGAGGAGCTATATTCCTTGGAGATAGATTTGTTACTTGGACAAGTAAAAATTAGGGTATCTCTCAATCAACAGTAGAAGCAAAGTATGTAGCAGTAGCACTAAATTGTTCTACAATTGTGTGGATCAAGCAAATGATAAAAGATTTTGGTATTCAAATTGACTACCCTATTGTTATTCATTGTGATAACACTAGCACTATCAATATGTCAAAGAACCCTGTGATGCATGCAAAGAAAAAACATATTGAGATAAAATATTACTTCCTAAGAGAGAAAGTAGCAGAGAAAGAAGTAATGGTGGACTATGTGAGTAAAAAAGATCAGCTAGTAGACATATTCACAAAGCCTTTACCTAAGGATACTTTTGAGTATCTCAGGGAGAAACTACCTTCCCTGAATTTGATTAGAGATAGCAGGAGTGCATCAATCCTCAGTGACTAATGAAAGGTTAACTACTCTACCTCAGGAGTAGTACTAGAGCTTAATGTTTTTGGTGCCCTTTACCATTGATGTCAAAGGGGGAGTAGTATTTAGTCATGAAAAACATAAAAAGAAGGAATATATAGTAATAAAAAAATAAGTAGAAAGGGGGAGTTAAAATAAAGTCATGGGAAGCAGTACAGTTAAGGAAATGGAGAATATTGAAGAATATTGCAGTAGGTGGAGGATACTTCCTTAGGGGAGTTTTGTTGAGGAAATGGAGAATGTTATAAAAGAATTGGATGTTTGGATTGGTGGTGTTTTTCATTCCATATGTTGCCATCAATGCCAAAGGGGGGGATTGTTGGAGATTTTCTAGCAAGCCAGATTGTTGACTATATGTTTTTCATTGATGACAACATATGGTAAGTAACATGTATAAAAAGGTGATGGAGAGAGCCTTGAGCATATGTTGCATGGATATGTTATCAATGTGATATCATAGACACAGAGATTGATATTGAGTAAAGAAAGTAGTACAATTGTGTATATCAGTAAGTGTTTCTGACAGGTCCCAGGAATAGTTTTGTATATGATTTGCAGTACGGTTATAGTAGAGCCTTACACATTTTATTTTTTTTGTATACATATGTATGATGTTATGTTCATGGATGCAGAGTTAGATATGCAATACATGTTGAGTTATGAAGTCTCTAGTTGACAGTCATAGTTTCCTGAGTCTACTTGGTAGAGTTGACAGTGTTTATATGATTGCGGTAGTTACGCATATCATCTCGATATGCGCACTTAGATTTATGTTAAGAAGTGAGTTAAGGATTTTTGGTTAAGATTGCATAACATAATTCAACATGATGAGAAAGTATCAATTAATTTTCTAGAGCCAACAATGTGAAGTAACATGTTCACTCATATTGAGTTGGACAGGTCCCGCTTTGTGTTGCGTGCTTAGTAGAGCTAACAAAGATGTTATTGAAGAGTTGTATTGTTTCTCTAATATGATTTCAAGATGGTTCTAATGGGCTGACTTTATTATATCATTTAGAGAAATATATTTATAGGCAGTCATTTGTGATTGCTAAGCATGGCTAAGAGATGAAAGATAAGAGCAAAGCAGAGAGTGTGAAGTGTTGAGCCATCAGGAGAAGGTCTATCTGACATAGTAGAGAGCATATGCTATTCATTGGAACTGATCAAGATAGAAGGTCTACGTGCATTTCACCAAGATCCAGATATAGTGTGTATCTGTTAAATAGAAGGTTGCAGCCTTCACCCCTTTGAGCAGTGTGCTCTCGGACAATGCATCCTCACCCCTAACAGGGTTAATTGTAAAAGACTCCTAACAGGGTCCAACCCTTAACTAGGTCATTGTACTTATTGCATTGTAAAGATCAACTCCTAAAAAAGTTGTAAGATCTTCTAATAGGGATCATAATACACTAGTGCAGTTCTTAGTGGGTGTCAATTCCCACCGGGGTTTTTACCTATTTGGGTTTCCCTGTAACCTAAATTGTGGTGTTGTGTTAAGTGTTCTTTCATTTTGTTTATGCTTAATGTTCTTATATACTTAATTGGATAAAGAATTGAATATGGTAGATAACTGATTCACTCACCCCCCCACCCCCTCTCAGTTATCTCTTGGGACTATTCCTAATAGTTTGTACATATGTGAAAGTTTGCTTGATGGAAGGAAGAAATTTTGTTAAGGATTTGAAGAAGAATGATGTATGATGTATGTTTTGTTGTGATTCCTAACAAACCGAGTAAGAAAACAAAGGATATCATAATTGAAGAGATTGATAAATTTTTCACCGAGTATAGAGAGATCCTTTTTGATAATGTACCTGATGGTTTTCCACTGAAGAGAAGCATTGATCATTGCATGGATCTAATCCTTGAGCTAGTTTACCGAATAAGGCACCACATCAGTTGACACCTACCAAGAATCAAGAATTGAACTGACAGATTCAAGAATTCTTGTAGAAAGGTTTGATCCGAGAAATTTTGAGTCCTTGTGTAGTACCAGTTGTATTGGCACCTAAGAATAATGGAGAATGGTGAATGTGTACTGATTCCAAAGAAATCAACAAGATAATAGTGAAATATAGGTTTCCTATACCAAGAATGGATGACATAATGGATAGTTTGACTAGAGAAAAGTATTTTACCAAAATTGATATGAGTGGTTGGTTATGCATTTTGGTTTAACTAATGCACCAAGTACTTTTATCAGATTAATGAATGAAGTTTTGAAGAAATTCTTAGGTAAATTTGTAGTTGTATACCTAGATGATATTGTGATATTCAATAAGACCAGAGAAGAACATTTGTTGCATGTTAAACAAGTATTGTAGAGGTTGAAAGAAGAAAAGTTGCTGATAAATCTAAAAAGGTGTTCTTTCATGAAAGAGGAGATTGTGTATTTGAGATTTGTGATTTCAGTTGATGGTTTTAAGATGGATACTAAAAAGGTTGAAGCTATTTTGAATTGGCCTACACCTAAGAATGCTAGTGAGGTAAGATCATTTCATGGTTTGGAAAGTTTTTACCGAAATTTCATTAGGAATTTTAGTTCAATTTGTAATGTTGTGACTAAGACTATGAGAGGATATAAAAGAGAATTCAAGTGGACACATGGAGCTGATTAAAGTTTTGAGACTCTGAAGCAGACAGTTGTTGAATTGCCTATGTTAGCATTGCCTGATTTCAATAAGGTATTTCAAGTAGAACTTGATGCTAGTGGAAGTGTAATAGGAGCTGTGTTGAGTCAAGAAGGTAAACCTATTGCTTTATTTAGTAAAAATTTGAATGATACAAAAAGGAAATATTTTGTGTATGATCAAGAATTCTATGCTATTGTTCAAGCCCTGAAGAAATGGAGACATTATTTGATACCGAGTGAATTTGTGTTGTATGCCGATCATAAAGATTTAAAGTATTTGAGTAGTCAGAATAAGTTGAATCAGAGATATATGAAATGGGTTGAATATTTACAGAGTTATAAATTTGTGATAAAAAAATAAGAGTGGAGTCACTAACCAAGTTGCTGATGCATTAAGTAGAAGAAGATCTTTGATGACCGAAATGAAAATTGAAGTTCTTGGTTTTGCTGACATGAGAGATTCATATGAGTTTGATCTTGTTTTTTCTAAGTCGTGGAGAAAGTTTTGAGCACCTATTCAAGATCAACCAAGTACTAAATGGGAATAATATTTCATTCAAGGAGGTATGTTGTTTAAAGGTATTCAATTGTGTATACCGAGAGGATCAATGAGAACTAATTTGATAAAGGAGAAACATAGTAGTGGTTTGGCTAGACACTTTGGTGTTGACAAGACATTTAATTTTCTTAAGGAGAAATACTTTTGGCCACAGTTGTATAAGGATTTTCATAAATTTGTGAAGAGTTGTGGAATTTGTCAAGTTGCAAAAGGAGTAAGTCAGAATACTAGATTGTATACATTGATTTCTATTCCTGAGAAACTTTGGATTGATATCAGTATGGATTTTGTTATTGGCTTACCAAAGACAGTGAGAGGTAATGATTCTATATTTGTTGTTGTGGATAGATTTTCTAAAATGGCACATTTTATACCCTATAGAAAGAAATCAGATGCAGTACATATAGAAGATCTTTTCTTTAAGGAAATTGTCAGATTGCATGGATTATCGAGAAGTATCATCTCTGACCGAGACAATAAATTTGTTGGATACTTTTGGAAGACCCTTTGGGCAAAGTTTGGCACTGAGTTGAAATATAGTTCTACATTTCACCCACAGACCAATGGACGAACAAAAGTTGTAAATAGAAGCTTGGGTAATCTTTTGAGATGTTTAGTTGGAGACACACCAAGTGATTGGGATTCTATGTTGGCACAAGCAGAGTTTGCATACAATAATTGAGTGAATAGGAGTACTGGAAAAACACCTTTTGAGGTTGTAAATGGCATACAACTGAGAGGTATATCAGATTTGAGGGATATTGTTGATGAAGAAAAGAGGAGTGCTGAAGGAGTAAAGTTTGATGAGTTCATGAAGACATTGCATGAAGATGTGAAACATAAGTTGTAGAAAAGTAATTAGAAATACAAAGATAGAGCTGATAAATCAAGATGACTTAAGACTTTTACAGTCAATGATGAAGTAATGGTTCATTTGAAGAAAGGCAGATTTCCTGTTGGAACATATGGGAAGCTGAAAATGAAGAAGTTTGGTCCTTGCAAGATTTTGATAAAATTTGACAGTGGAAAAGCTTATGAGATTGAGTTACCTGGTGACATGGATATATCACCTATATTCAACATTGTTGATTTGTATGAGTACCTTGATTCGGATGAAGAAATGATAGTACTGAGTAATTATCCTAAGAAATAGATAGAAGAAGTTGAGAAAATTTTGGAGCAAAGTGTTGGCAGAACTACAAGAGGAAAATAGTATATGGAATATCTAGTAAAGTGGAAGAATAGACCGATTGAAGAGAGTTCATGGATTTCACAATCTGAGTTGGATTCAACCTGGGTTGTACCTGCTTCATGATTCAAAGAATCATTTCAAATAACCCCAGGTGTTTGAAGCAGGAGCATCTCGGGTCCTTGGCAATCTTATGTCACCAAAAACAAGTTTGTGTTTTCTTGTGTTGCTCGGTTCCTGCTTTGACCGAGTTGGCTTGGTAGTTGCTTAGTTTCCTTTGTTAACTGAGTTGGTCAGTTAATTCCTTGGCACTTGGTTATCCTTCTCTGGCGCTTGGTTATCTCTTCCTAGCACTCGGTTAATTCCTTGGCACTTGGTTATCCTTCTCTGGCGCTTGGTTATCTCTTCTTGGCACTCAGTTATCCTTGTTTACCGAGATGTTTGTTTTAGTTTGTTGTTGAGGCTGACTTGTGAAATTAATGATGGTCATAAATTTAATGCTAGTATCTATCATTGGGAAGCGTGTGGACCTAGATCTATTCATTCCTTCTATTGATGGTGGATCTGAAGGCTGACTTTTTTGGTAGCCTCTTGTATATATTGTAATATTTGGTTATAGTTTAAGAAGAAAGTTTTGGATAGGGATAGAAGTTAGAAGATTGAAGATAGTTTCAGATCCTTGCATGTTGGAGGACTTCTGTAATTGAATTGTAATATCTGGCCCTAATCAGGAAGGCCTTACAGCCCCACATGTATGAATCAATTTGAAGAAATTTAAGAATTTGATCTGCATTCTCTCTCTCACTTGTGTATTATTGCTTCAACATGTGATCTTTTCAAGGTGGATCTAGTTAGGGTGTTCCTTTGGCCCCTCTCTACATCCTCCCTTGCATCACATAACTTGTTCCTACACATAGAAAAATGGGGAAGAAGATTGGATGAAGGGGTTTTCCTCAATAAAACCCCTTTTTAGGAATCAACCTTGAAATGAAATGAAATAAAGGAAAGTGTGTTGTCAAATAGTAGACGCTGGATATAGAAAATCAAGTACATACCTTTAAGATGTAAATGCCATGAAAAAAAAAACCGTATGGAATAGGTTGTAATCTGCCTCAATGTTTGATTATATAGAAGAGAGAGAAGACTTGAATAAAAGTAGGTAGATGTGGATATCCTTCATTAATAGAAAACTCCTTTCCTTGGCCTCCAATGGGGGAAAGAAGCTATATCTATAGAATAAAATGCCTTGAATGCTAAGGCTTGATGATTTGATGGCTCTTGAGCTTGATTTCATTCCTTGCACTTGATATCTCAATCACAATAATGGAATGCTAATAATGAATATCAAATGAAAAAATGAGGAGAAATAGGATGTTTATATAGATCTCACATCACTTTGAGGAGTTAAAATTAAGCAGGCCAACCAGAAGACTCAATCTCCCACCAAAGTCCTGGCCTACACTTCCAAGCCAAATTTGGGCACCAATCCTCTAAGAAGGAATAAAAATGGCATTCTATATCTTGGACAATGAGCCCAAATTTTATCTAGATGCTAGATATATAGGGTAGATGCAATATTTATGAGTACAACTCATTCCAGGGTTGGGATAGGTCACGAAGGCCAAAAATAAGGATATAGGGCCTAGGCGATGAAATGAATTATGGGTTTTGATGAAGCATAGAGAAGCGCACCTAGTAATAAGGGCTAACCTTGATTTTGAACAATATTGAAAGGAAGAGATGACCCATATTTGAATTTAGGTACCCATTAAGTGACATATGAGGTCCTACCATAAAAAAATACTAAAGTGGGCACAAGATAATCCTTAAATTGTACTTAAATTAAGTGCTTACAATTTAGGACTGTACATCTCTAATGCATTTTTCACTTGAATTAGAAATGAAAATTATTTGAACATACATATCGAACATAGGATAAGATATTTGAGTATGCAAATATTTGAATCTACCAATAAAATATGATAGTTTTTCCTTAACTCTTTTCTTATAATGAATCAAATCAGTCAAAGAAATTTGAGAGCCAATATTATTTTAAAATTGTTGAAAGAAAGCTTTAGCTAATTTTTTAAAGGAGTTAATGGAATAAAGGGGTAAAGAAAAAAATCCTTGGAAGACCTTATCTCTAAATGTCCTAGCAAATAATTTAGTCATAAGTCTATGATCATTTGAGAAGTTTCTATTGAATATTTTAAATGTTTTCACGACTCAAGAGATCACCTTTTGTATGGTATTCCCATGTATTGAGAAATAATGATACAAATGATATCTTAGGATGATGTTATATCCATGTATTTATATTGTATGTCTCCAAATGAATTCTTTCCATATGTATTTGTTATATTATTGTAGAAAGGGGAGAAACTAAAGGACTTTCTAGCAAGATTTCATCTGCCACCTCTTCTAGTTTATCTTTTGTTGTATTGGTTAGAATAGCATCAATCAAATCTTCATAATCCTCATCTATAAAAACCTCTCTTTCTAGAAGCTTATAGAATTCCTGGGGATTATGACTTTTGAAAGGAAGAGAGGAGACTTCAGACAATTTATGAAAAGTGCAAGGCAATAGCTTGGTTCAAGTTCAACCAATAAATTTTGAATCAAAATGATAGAAATTTTGTCTACTTTTTTATAAAACCTTATGATGGTATTTAGAGTTTGAGTAATAGCCCCTATAATTAGGAAGTCATTTTGTAGAAACCTCCCAAAGTAAGGGAAACTCTTGATGAGGTTGGCTTGTATTGGGGCTTTCCCTAATTTTTGAATCTATAAATTGTGGTTTTTTTACTATGATATCTTCAAATAGTCTTAAAACAAGGGTGAAAAGAATAATAGGTAATTTTGGAAGAGGATTTTTTGGAGAATTCTTCGCATTTTGAGTTAAAACCAAGTGGTGGGTGCCTAGCATAATATGCCCCCCACCATGGTGCTAATTGGGTTTAATTAAGTTAATAATAATTAATCAAACTAAACTCCAAACCCTAATGGATTGTGTATTGAATATCATTTATTGGATGAAATCATGCACAATAATTAATTGATAAATAATTGATCTCGATGAATCCGTTGTTAGGTTTTCTAAACTTTTGAAATGAGATCTAAGTGACATCATTATCATCAATTGAAGCCATTTGAGTGGATGAATGAAGGTGGCTTATTTGAAGTTGATAATTATGGAGCACTACACACAATTGGGTAAATGAAGTAAACTTAGAAAATAATAATTTATTTTTAATGTCTTTTTTTGCAAATTAGAAATGAAATTTTTTTGAACATCCATATTAGGCATAGGATAAGATATTTGAGCATGCAAATGTTTGAATCTACCAATAAAATCATAAATATCTTCCTTAACACGTTGCTTATAATGAATCAAATCAGTTAATGAAATCTAAGAACCAATATTATTTTGAAACTATTAATGAAAGCATTAGCTAATTTTTGAAAGTAGTCAAAAGAATAGTGGGGTAAAGAACAAAATCATTGTGAGATTTTATCTTTGAATGTCCTAACTAAGAATTCATTCATTCTTCTACGATCATTTGAAAAGTCACTACACAATGGTTAAAATGTTTTCACAAAACAAGAGATGACCTTTTGCATTTTATGTTCCCAATGAGGTATTTCCATATATTGAAGGATAATGATACATATGATATCTTGGAATAATGGTATTTCCCTATATTTCTATTGAAGAATTTCCATATATATTTATTTCATTATTATAAAAAGGGGACCAATTAAAGGAATTTCTGGAAAGATTTTGTCTACTACCTCTTCCAAGTTTTCTTCTACCACATTGGTTAGAATAGTGTCAACCAAATCTTCATAACCCTCACTTTCAACTAGATCTACAAAACCCTCTCTTTCTAGAAGCTTATGGAATTCCTTATGAGTACAACTTGTGAAAGTAAGAGAGGAGACTTTCAGACAGTTTGGTTCAAGTTCAACCAATGATTTCTGAATCAGAATGATATGCAATATTTTCCACTCTGTTATTTTTTAGAAAACCTTATGATGGTAGTCGAAGTCGGAGCAATAACTTCTATGGGTAGGAAGTTGTATCCAAAAGGCCTTCTTGAAAACCCTCACATGTCAAGGACTGCTCTTGAGAATGAAAATGAAGGCATGTAGATTGAGGATCCTGAAGCAAGATTTTTGGATCCCAAATACCATTTTTAGTCTGAATAGAGATCAAAGTCGGATTGACTTTAGATGTATCAAGGACAAAAAAATGAACAAAGTTTTGTGTTCTCAAAAAAACCTATAATTAGACTAATATAATTTATATTTGAAATGAAATGCTTTCATAGTTGTAAAACTATGGATTTAATGGGAAAGCTAAAATTTCAATAAGGAGAAACTTAGCCTAAGAAAAAAGTTGAAATTATTCAGAATCAACAATTCTAAACAAAACCAAACACTTCTTAAGAGTGTATGTTTGTAGAGAGAATGATTAGAAGAGAACTAGATCTAGCCATTTTGGGGGAGATTTGGTAAAAAAATTTGCTAGTAGAAAGATGCAGCAATAGCTTATCAAATCCCAAGCACTGTAGGAGAGGAGGGGGGAATTTTCCATTAGTTGGAAGCCCAAAATAGGAAAAAAAGATTGCAGCTTAGATTTACTTATAAGACTCATGCACTAGCCAGTAGTTTGACTCTACTTGAATGGTTAACATACATGGTCAGCATACTTTGATTAGATTCAATCCCTTGCATGCATATCATCTTGGCTTTAGAGGTTGCAAGTTAATAATCATCGTGTTATCTTTTGATTCACTTTATGTCTTAAATATACAAGTCCCAAAGCTTAAATTTTATCTTGGCTTGAAAGTTTTGATGTTTTATTAATATGATCTATGATATTCATAGGTTCTCAAGCCTCAAACCTATATTCTTTCCATATTATTTTTCGTGTTTTTTATTTTGTTTCAATTTAAAGCAGCTTGTCGAATTTATATTGAATTTTTACTACATCAAGATCTAGACATATTTTGATTTATGGGTCAATGAATCTCGACTTACATTCAATAGATTAAATTCCAAACTCTATTAATACGTTATGCTCAAAAAAAATGTTCTAGGGTTGATAAATCTTAGAAGATTGTTGAGGTTAGGTTGTGGAACTCTACACTAGCCCAATATATGGTCTCTCAATTGAAGTCATTGCTTGAGATTATATGAATATTGAAGAAGCCACTTAGCTATAAAGTAAAATTGAGAGGCTCAAAAATTAAACTGACTCATCAAAATTATTTATCTCTAGGCACAAGATCAACAAGTCATAAATTCCAAATGGCATCCTCAAAATGACTTGACATTTAAAAATAAAAAAATTTCAAATAGAAATCAACAAATCTACTATGAAAAATTACATGATCTTGTTTAAGATTATATAGAGGACCAAATTCGAACAATATCAAAGTCTAGTCTGTGATAATAGACCAAGTTCGCCCCCATAAATTAGACCCACATTAAAGACTTGACCAGCAATGCCAAAGATGATTATTCGAATTCTATCTATTCATTCAAGGCTCTTTCTTGATCCCAAGGTACGTACATTACATAACCTTATCTCTTTAGGGTCCATTCTTTGATGATATAATTAAGTGGATGTTTGTATGAATCTGCCTGGCTCTAGCTCATCATTATGACTTCATCGAAGTTGATTTATTGTGTGCATTTGTTTTCATATCGTTGGATTGTGCGTAATGTTTGCATATATTAATCCAAGGGTCGAGTTAGCTTAGAAAACACATAATCTCATTTTCTTGCTTGGGCCGGCAATGAGCTTGTCCCAACTTGGATTAAATAAAACCCTTTTGATTGTTTATTCAGGTTAGACTTGCAACCTAATCAAACTGAGTTAAAAATACTTCTCAAATACTCAGAACTTTCAAAGATATTGCATTATCGATCCCCTTAGTTTTATAAATCCATTGCTTTGAGACCCAAAGGAGGCCCAGAAAGTATTGTTTTGGGATGATAATGTCGTCAACAATTGAATACAAAGTGATGATAAGTGTGTTACTCTGTGTGACCTTGATTTTGCAGGGTGCGTTATCTCTACAAGAGAAAAGGGCGGCGTTAGCAGTTTCAAGGCCAGGGGGTGGAGGTGGTGGAAGAGGCGAAGGAGGTGGGGAAGGAGGTGGTGGCGGCGGCAGCAGTGGTGGTGGTGGTGGGAGTAGAGGTGGAATTCGAGGTGAAAGTAATGGCAGTATAATTCAACGTCTATATATTTCAGTACTTGTTATATTCTCTTGCTTGTTATTTCCTCTTATTCTTCACGACTTCCACCTCAAAATACATACTTAAAAGGTCTGTATTCTCATGTACATCCATTTCTCAAAGGTAGTATATCATGATTAGGCCCTGTATTTAGACAAGCTTTATTGTAATTAAGGTGTTTTCAATTAATATTTTTTTCTTTTAATGGAGGATTTATGATCCCAACTTCATCCCTTATTTTAATGTGGGAGTTTTGCACTCAGCAAGACTTGATTCATATTGGACTCATTAAGAACCTTTTTAAAGGGCCCTTGAAAACCTTGTGTTCTTTGTTGCGAGGCTCGGATCTTTTGTGTTGTGTTTTCTTAGGTAGATGGAGCTTTACATGACCCTTGTTTATAGGTTGTCTGTTTACTGGAGCTGGGTTGTCGTTTTGTAATGCTTTATCTCTTGCAACTTTTTGTTTCACTGGGGTTCTAAATCCCCCTAAAATCTGATTATAAAAGGTTTTGAGGTCCCATCAAAACCTATTTTTTTCCTAATCAAAAAGTTCATATATAGACCAAGGGTCCATTGACATTTTCAATTAGTTATTATTATTTGTATCTATCAAAAATGTTAAGTGTTTTTAATCTTTTGTAAAGTTAAAATATTTATCATTTGTATGATTTTGATGTTATAAAATTGTACATAGTTAAATATACAAATTTGATGTCAATTGTTATTATGGATTGTCGAAACTTCATGATTTTAACTAAAATTCTTTTTGAAATGAATTGCATACATTTTATTTGATGAATATCTTTTATATTTTGTGCTAGCCTTCCTCTTTCATGTATATTAAAAGAAATTAGTACTTAAAATAATTATTATTACAACATCAATATTGTCCATATACTTTGAATTTGTGTACATCATCACGTACAATGAATCTAGCAATTCTTTTTACATAAATGAAGAATTCATATAGATAGATTTCATTGGGATATATTTATATTTATATGAAAATATAATTGTGATATTTATAAATGATCAGTCTTTTAGATGTAAAAAATAATCAATCTTGAATTAGATTTTGAACTAAATGTGAAAATAGATTATAAATCTAGCTAAATTTTCTTGTGTAAACATCTTTACATTATTCAATATAATAAAAAATAGGTTTTACTTAAATAGTGGGCTCCACAAATTTCATAAGTCGTGTATTTATTATTTTATAGGTTCTTGTACTTGTAGAACATGTTAATCTAAGTACATGGGTAAAAATCTATGTGATTAGGCTTTAAGAAATAAACCAGAAATACATTGTGCAAGCAATTCAGGATAGGTGGGAGTGTTAATAGATATGGGTGGCTCCAAGAAGTTGAGTTCCACTTTTGGCCAAAAAGTGGAAGTGTTTTCTCTATTTTTCAAAAATTTTGTCAATTGATATCAAAATTTGAGGCACTTAAAGATTGAATTTTGAAAAACTTGATTAATATAAAATTTAGTGCTCGAAGTCTAGTTTTCAAATATGTAATTTATTTCAATACCCACATGGTAAAAATTAAATTTTAGTAGGCATGTTTAAAAACCACTATTTCAAAATGTCTGTTTCGGGACCACCCCTAACACGTGTACAGTCACCCTTTTTTGAAGTAAATGAATGTATTTTTGTGAATCCTTTTGGGAAAATTTACCTAAAACACTGAAGATTGGTCAGAATATTTTATCTTATTTTTTTATTGAATATTTTTTTTATTAATTTTTAATTAACTTTAAAGTATATTTTCGAAACCTCTAGTGTACGAACACCATAATTTGATGATAACTTCACTTTTTTCAAAAAACAAATTTAATTTGAAAGAAATTCTATTTAGATTGGTCTCATATAACTCATTTTTCAAAAAACATAAAATTAAAAAAGTTATTAAAGTTTTAGTTAACCCTATTATTTCAAGTTTAGGTACCACGTTGGCTTAATAAATATTGTAAAAATATTAAAATTTATCATATCACTATAAAATTTATATTTTTATAATCTATATAATAAGAGCTAAAATGGGTTTTCATTTTATCAAAAAAGTCATTCGGGAAAGTGTCCAAAAAATTATGGCAAGGCATAAATTTTATTTTGTAATGCCTTAGCCATTTTTTTTGCAGGGTCAAGCATAGGCTTGGTCCCACCAAGCCTGTCCCGAACCAAAACCCAAGCCAGTGGATACGGTTCTCATTCATAGATTTACAAAATGGGTACCTATTTTTTTAAATTCATAAAACGGGCACCCATTTTGTGAAACCACAAAACGGGTGCTCGTTTTGTAAAACTACAAAATGGGCACCCGTTTTGATTTAAATAACGGGCGCCCATTTCATAAAGAGTTGTTGCAGCCAAAAAATAGGACTATGGGCATGATCTCAATGATTGATGAGTTTTCAATCATTTTTTATCGATCCGTACCAAGCAAACATAATATTTCCATCAACATTTTGTACTTTTGTCTTGTTTTGGATCTGACATTCAAAAAAAATTGTTTGAACTTGAATCTTGGTGCAAAAATAGGATCAAACTGACGCAGAAAGAGGCCAACAAAGGTTCTGACATTTGGGGAGGTTGCAGAAAATAGAGAGGAGGCAAAATGACAACGAGAAAGAAGAGAAAGACTTCGAAACTTGAATAATGTTGGAGCATCAAGTTCAACAATTGTTTCAGAAGAGGAGGACAATGAAGACACCATAATGGATGCAGAGGTTGAAGAAGAGAATTTAGGTGCATCTTCTAATCTAGTATTGGATACAGGTATGTCTTCACATCCAAATGTTACAACTTATTATGATAAAGATGTTCATGATTTGGTAGAAGCAGGTTACAATAAAAATGATTTAAATTTTATTCCTGAAAATAGATTAACAAATTTAATTGCACGTGAAATTTTAAAAATTAGTAATGTTAATCATAATGATTAAAGAACTGAAATTCAAACCCCAATTGAAACTAAAAATCAAACACCAATTCAGATTGAAATCAACAATGTAGATGTAGACATAGAAACACCGATTGAGAAAGAAACTTATTTGAATGATAATGAAATAAATGAACAATTTCAAATAAAAAATGATGTGCTAGACAATCTGTGTGGTTTGGTTTCATGGAGACAGATTAGGACACATGTGAGCAGATTATTTAGACAATTTTTTTATAATACAAAATTTGGGTTTCAATGTCAATTAATGTTACAATTAATTAAAATATCTAAAATTCAAAAAGTGATGAAGAGGTTAGACATTTATGTGAAAGCCAAGAAGAAGGATGAGTCTCTAAAACAAGTTGTATCAACTATTGCTAGTGCCTTTGACACAATTGGAAATAAAAGTCATTCTAAAGATAGTAATGTGGCACGACAAGCAATAACAACTTTAGTAAACAAAACTACTACTGATAAAAGAATGATTTCAAACATAAGTGGGTATCTTAATATTCATTGTAAAACTTTAACAAGACCTGTAAAGAGAAGAGTTAACTTTGAAAGTGATCTGACAAACCATTTATGGACCTTCAGTGGCAGACTCTTGAGGTCTGACATGAAACTTACTGGTGAAGTCAAAACTTTGATTGAAAAATTTTGGCACGATAATACAAGAGTATCCCCTAATGTCAGAGATGTTCTTAAATTAAGAGTCAGTTCAAAAGTTCATGATCCACATCCAAAACTGACTCAAACAAAATTGTATAAAAAAATTGTGGATGATAAGGTGTTAACTATTAGTATTAGTCAAAGATCTTTTGAAAAATGTAAACCATGGTATGTAAGGATTAACAAAGAAAGAATCACCTGTTGCTGTAAAACTCATGTTCAATTTCGTTATCATTATGATATTTTTCGATCTATACATTTTACTATGCATACTAATGAAATGTTGTAGGAATGTGGTATAAATATACCACCTCAAACTGTAAAGGAGTTTATATCAAATTTGTTTTGTAACCCACCTAATGAGAAATTTTATGTTTTGAATGCATGTGTTTCTGGTGTATGTGATGTATGTGGCAATCTTACATTATTAGATAAATGTTTGCATGAAAATATTTCATTTGATTTTGGACAACAATTAGTTGATGTACAAATATTTAAAACTATTGAGTATCCATTGAAGGATGGAAAATTTGGAAAACGGTGCGACCTAATAACTGAAAAACTTAGTGTTAATTCTTTTATGAATGAATTCAAGAGTAAGATCGTACCTAAATATGTGAAACGCTCTCACAATTCTAGAGGGCTTGATGGACAATTTTGCATATGCAAGAATACATTTCCAATTGATAGTATACTTTCAGTTGTTGACTTTGCAGAAAACTACACACTTGCACCACAAGATGAGATCCAACCACAATATTATAATTCAGTGCAAGTAACAATTTTTGTTCATATTGTCTATAGACATGCACCTGATAGTACAGAAGAGGATCAAAAAATATTGAGAGAGTGCCATTTCTATATGAGTGATAATAAGTTACACTCATCGGAGTTTGTCCAGTATTTCTTTAAGACCTTTTATGAAAATTTAAGAGAGAGAGAAATTCATATAAAAAAACATCTAATATGGTCAGATAATTGCATAGGGCAATTCAAGAATGCTAGAATATTTTATTGGTTGAGTAGGATGCATAAGAAAATAAATATCCAACATATCTAGAGTTTTTTTGAGGTTGGCCATAGGAAGGGAGAACATGATGGTGTCGATGCATGTGTTAAGAGCAACTCAAATTTGAGGAAAAATCAAAATTTAAAGATGCACGCGCAATTGTTGAATGGTGTAAAACAAGTTTGTCTACAGGATCAAATCAGAACTCTACAATCAGATATTTTTTCTGGCTAGTTGAAGAGAAGAATATCCTTTCAAGATATGATTTTAATACAATCAGTGGATTGGCTAAATAGCATTCATTTAGGAGTTCTAATTCTAACACTTGGACTATATGGGCTAGGGAGCTTGCATGTTTTTTGTCAATTTTGTGTTGCAGGTGAATGGAAAGAATGCAAGAATACATAATGGGTTGAAGAATGGCAACAAAAATCCTTAACACCTAGTGAGAGACGAGATGAAGATGATATAATAAATGAAGACCTGGGTCACGCCTTTGCATCAGAAGATTATGATCATGTTTCAAACCTCATACAACCTAGTAATTTAATTCAATTTATTATAAAAATTTAAATTATATTATTTACATGTGTATGTCATATAATTTATGATTATATATTTAAATTATAAACCTTTAAACAAGTTTTATTTGTGCATGTACTTAATTTTGTTTTGCAGGACATGTGTATGTTGTTGTTGCACGTGAGGATAATCAAGAGCAGATAGAGTATTGGTTAGCTCGATGTGTAGAACCTAAGAAAAAGTTGATATGTTATCAAGTAGATGATGATGATTTTCAGTATCCAATTGGGTCTGTTGTGGTAGTTGGTACATGGCTATGCAAATACCTAACAAGAAGGAATGGTTTACTAGCTTTTGAAGACTACCAATCAGAAAAGAAGATTATGCACTATTCACATTTGGTAGTGGCAACAAAGATCAAATTGGAAAGATACAAAGGGAGACCCGCTAATAAAATATTATGGACACTTTCAATGGAAGCGCATGAGGCAATCATAGACACATTGCAAAAAAGAGAGGATGTTGATGGTACATTAGGTTGAATCAAATTTATACATGTAAGTTTTTGTTCAATTTGTCATTTTTTTATATGTTTTCTACATGTCTTCTTTGAAGTGTCATAATTTATAATTTAGAGATATAGATTTGAAATTAGAATTAAAATTGACTTTAAATGAACTTGTATAAATTCTAACATTTGAACATGTTTATTTTCATGATGCAGGATGTCTGGAAGAACATAGACATGAACTATTTATGTAGTACAATGCACTCTTGTATTCATAAAATTTTGGATTTGTGATTTAAGTTCACATGAACTCACTTTTATTCATCAAATTTTGTTTTAAATATTTAAGTTAAATTCATAACTTTGTATTCACCTAAATTATTCTCTATTCATAATTTATTTAAGTTAAATTCATAACTTTTATTCATCAAATTTTGTTTTAAATATTTAAGTTAAATTCATAACTTTGTTAAAGTCAATATTAAGTTTGTAACATCCATGTTGTTCTTGTCAATTACATGTATTAATAGATCTCATTGTTAGATAGATGGGTTTTTTTATAGTTAATCAAAGTGTTCATATTACTTGTAATGTATCTAGATATTGTACTTAGATCAATTACACATGAATTAATAGATCTCATTGTTAGATAGATGGTTTTTTTAGATATTGATAAATTTAATTACAATTGATATTAAAAATGATTTCTTTTCCATAAGCTCATATATATAAATAACAACTCATGATCTTAAGATAAATAACAAAAAAAGTCCTGAAATAATTTACATGTATCATAATTTCCATCATATCAACTCATGATATATACATACAATCACAAAAAAAAGTCCTACTCTAAAAATAAGTTCAAGTACAATATATGATAACAAGTGGACTAGTATGTAATGCAAGTCCTACTCTAACAACAAGTAAAAATAATATGAACAAGTCCAAATAATCATCATCATAATCTAAATAATATGACAACAAGTCATCATAACACAAGTCCAAATAATCATCATCATAAAACAAGTCCAAATAGTCATCATAATCTAACTCTACTCATCTAGCTAATCTGTAGTCCTCTTCACTCCACGTGAAGATGACTATGATGCATCAACATGCTCTGTCTAGTCCTAAGTACGCTCATCATGCTATGTCTGGTCTCGAGTACCCTCATCCTCAGCTACATGAAAAGTGGATGTAGCCAAGTCTTGTAAAAACATTTAAAGTACAAATTTTTAATAAGTAGGTGTAAAAGATCTAGATACACAATGGACATTGAAAAATTACTTTTAATCATCACCCCAAAGGATAGTGTCGATGGCTTCATTTGGCTTAATCTTGTAGCCATGCCAAGACTCATGGTGGTGTCGACCTGAACAACATATATAAAGCATGAATCAAACTTATATAGTACATATATACATAAATTATAAAGTATATATAACTTGACTATATATTTATGGAATAAAAATATGTGTACATTACCTGTGTGTGACACGTAGCTAATGTCACCGATGAGTCAAGACGTAAATGTGATTGTGCAACATGAGACAATCCAAAAGCCTACAATTGCAAAAAAATAAGTGTGAATCAAATTTGTACATAAATTAGTAAGATATAAATGATTAAAATTAATAAATGAAAAACATACTACAGGTATATGCGACTGACTCTCGGTGACTGGTGGGGCAGTAAATGAAGGACTACCAATCTCAATGGTACATAAGAGACCCTACAAAATCACAAAAATATGTCAAACACATTATCAATTAAAGTTTATTTTGTTTAAAGTTTAAATGTATCAAGATCAAAGTGCATTCCATGAATGGAGCACCGATATGTCGAGGTGTCAACGTCATATGATGACGGTTAATGAATGATAGAGGGTCAACCCTCCTCTATTCACCAAAAAATCCACATGTTATGGCTAATAATTGTATAAATAAGATATTTAATATTGCAATATATAAATTATAATTAAATTTACCTATGTGGGATGATCATCCTCTGCATTGAGTAAATCAACATATGATGAGATATCATCTCCGACATCACCATGTGCGCCATCATCATCATCGACATATCCACCGTGTGCGCCATCATCATCATCATCATCATCATCATCATCACCATATCCACCATGGGCAGCATGGGCAACATCAGCATCAAATTGGGGACCCCTGCATATACCCTCACAACTCGTGAAAATATGTGCTATGCTGCGGGTAGTCCTCGCCTGGGTCAAGTGCTGTAACAAATTGCCCGTAAGGGCACTCAAAGAACCAAGAGATGATTGCACTGCTCAATGATGGACAAGTGCAAAAATAGCAGATGGAAGAGGAACAAGGGGCTCATTGCACACATGATTTCTAGTTATGTCACTCAATTTGGCCCCTGGCCTATCCTGTGGCATGCCCCGGCCAACCGCCTGAAGTACTCTCATGTAAAAATAATTGGGTTTCTTACCCAATTCAAATTCAGCCCATAATTTCTTCAAAAAATAAAGTGGGACCTCATGATTAGCATGTGGTGGATGGTCAAATACCATCCACCACTGCTCCAAAAAATGCTCTGCTATGTCGGGGTGCCTACACCATCTAATCAAAATACGTGGCTTCTTGCCAAGTATCTGCTCACCTATTGTAGGGTTCAAAAAATAGCGTACCAAATCAGTTTTTGTAATTTTTCATTTATTAACCTCTTTATAAGAGAGGTCATCAACATAATATACATGCATACTCTCCCTCCATCACTCAAAACTATCAATCTCATAGTCTAATGTGTGTATGGAATCTACTATGCCTTGCATGCTATTTGCAAGCCGTAGTAGCTAGGCAGATGGATAGGGATCATTCCTAATAATATTTATATCTCTAATGATCGCCTCTACATTTCTCCTAATATTATCTCTTAACTCTCTAGGTGGAGGTGGAGGCGGAGGTGGAGGAGGTGGTGGTGGTGGTGGTGCATGCTGACCTATAAGCTCGTCAATGTGAAAATCATCCATATTGCCAATCTGCGTACATATAAAAACATGATAATTTATAATTAACATACTGTAAAATACATTTTACCTTACAACTTGAAAGACTAAAATAATTAAAACTTAAGAGAGAGAGAGAAAGAGAGAGAGAGAGAGAGAGAGTTTCTAAATTTATGTTTTAGTTTAAACTAAATTTATGTTTTGGTTTTTCTAAGTTTAGGGTTTCATAATTTAGTTTTGTATAGGTTTACATTTTTGTTTTACTACCTAGGGTTTTAGTTTTCTACATAGGGTAGAGAGAGAGAGAGAGAGAGAGAGAGGATTTCTAAATTTATGTTTTGGTTTGAACTAAATTTATGTTTTGGTTTTCTAAATTTATGTTTTGGTTTTCTAAGTTTAGGGTTTCGTAATTTAATTTTGTTAAGGTTTACATTTTTGTTTTACTACCTAGGGTTTTGGTTATCTACATAGGGTTTTGTAATGTAATTTTGTATAATTAAATTTTACCATTTTTCTACTTTAGTACGGTAATTTACAAAGTAAACTAAAATAAAAAAAAGTACTACTTGAAAGATAAAATGTAATTAAATTTATACAATAATTTTGAAAACAACATTAAACTATGTTTTTTAATTAAAAATAACTTGAAACTACAATTTTTAATGACAAAAATTTAAAAAAATAATAATAAATAATGGTACGTACCTAGAACACAAAAACAAATGGCAAATAGGGTCAGTAGGAGAAGCTAAAATGGGCACCCGAGCTCTGCTAAACGCGATCCCATTTTTTGAAGATGAAAATGACAAGAAATCGATTATAAAAAAAAATAGATATTAGAAACGAGCACCCAATTTTTATAAAACGGGCACCCGATTTGTAAAAATTGGACACCCGTTTTACTTTGGGTGCCCGATCCTAACTGGGCACCCGATTTTTGAAAATGGATCTTGCTCTCGAACCTAAATGTGCACCGGATTTGTGAAAAATGGGCGCTCATTTTTTATTGCAAATTTTTCCTCCCGCGGACTTTTATGGAATTGGTACCCAACTTCAAACACCCACTCATATAATTCGCTAATTAATTTCTTTCATAATTTTAAAAGGTCTCATATAACATGGAGGCGACTTTTTTTTTTCTAAAGGTTATGAAGCTCTCTTTTGGTTTTACTTTTAAAATACTCTTACAACAACTTTGAATTACATATGAGTTATATATTTAATGGTGTAACATTTTGAATAGCTCACACAATGTTTCAATTTCTACCTAGTAATTTTAACCTGATATTCCATTTCATAAATCATTTCAAGCTCGACTACCATCATCCTCCAATCGATTCCAACTTAACAATGTCCAACATTTTTTGTAGACAAAGCTTGAAATGGAGTAATTCTAAGAATGCATGATGGAAATTATTATATGCAAACTTTGCTAAATATTATTGTTAACAATTAAATATAGGCATAAGGTCTACATATTATTTATGTTAGAATATTAACCTTAGGGTGATGCAATAGGAAGTAAACTAGAAATAGTTTCACATATAACATGAAAGCATTTATAAACCTATATAGACTCAATAAGACTAGTCTAAGTATCTAATAATAGTATATATACTCTTTATAAAAATTATATTTTGCACCACAAGATTAGATTTATAAATATCACATATACTTAGATAGTAATTCTTATACTACATCAATTATATATTTTTTTAGATTATTAAGTGCTCTATTTTACCATTGATATTTTCTCTGCCACATCCTAACTTCTTGTGCTATGGTTCGATGTTGATATAGCTTCCTATTAATGCATAGATGTATCTTTTGCATGTTTCTATGTTTTATAATATATTAAACAATACCACACACCATTGTATGTTGTCATGATAGTTTTTTGGTGGCCACAAATTAGTTTATCCTATTTCTTCTTCCTATTTTCCAACATCCCCTTGGAAAGTAATTCATTGTCTTGTTTTTAAGACAACCTTATCTTGATTTAAAAAAGACTCTTATCAAAATTCTTTCTCAATTTATATATGCATTCTCATATACATTTTCCTATTTTAACACCACGTGTTCAATGTATTCTTACTAGAAAATAATTTAGTGTTGACTTATCACCAATACATGATAAAATAAGATACTCTTTTTATTAAAATTCTTTCTCAATATTAGATTATTCTTGTGAAATATTTGATAAGGTAACAAATATTTCTATGTTATCTTAATATGCTCACATGCATTCGCTCATGTTAACATTACATATTGAATGCATTCTTTCTAGGAAAAATTTAGTGATGATTTGTCACCAATTGATTTTTTTACTTTTGGGATTTTGGAAATGAAAAATGGAAACCATTTAGGTAAAAAAAGTTTAGTTAATTTTTTAATTTATTTTTCTTTATTTAGTATCATATTACCATAAGTTCCTAAGGATGAAATATTATAAAGATAACTTTCAATCTAGATCTAATTTATCATCATTTATTGATTTTTTAAATTTATGCTTCAATTTCCTACCTTTTTACATTAATTAAGAAAAATAGTGTAGTCATCAATAAAATTATAGATAATTAAGGGCATAGGCCAGTGCAATTACTAACAAAACTATAAGAAATTAGAGATGAATGGTGGTGGTGTTGATTCCCAAATCTGTTGATTGTAAACCCCTAAGACCATGCCAAGGTCTATGATTGGGTTTCTCAATTGACTTGGCCAACAAATAGGATAATCAAATTCCCCTGCACTTCTGATTCTACTAGACCAATGTAGGTATACCTTATCACCAACTATATCTTCAAGATTGATGATTCTTTGTAGAAAATTTTGAATTATATGTTGTAAGATTTTCTCCTAACTAATTAAATTGGCATATAATTAATCTCTTGCTTCTAATTTCACTCCTAGTTCCTTTACTTATATATTTTGTTCTAATTCTTCTACTTCTATCTTTACTGATCCTAATCCTTTGTTTAATCATTTTGTATATTTCTACAGGCCAGTGCCTTCTCTTCTTGTGGGTAACAAAGTCACATCCTCCTGATATTTTAATTTATCACTCTATAGGACAATTTTTAAATCTATAACTTGTATAGATCGGTCAACTATATAATCCTTCACCCAAGACCATATTACTTATGCTACCATAACTCATCCACTTGAATTCAACTCCTACTTGATAAGACTAGTAAAAAAAGCTATATAAAGAACTTAATTTCTTCAAATGATTTAAAATATACTTGACATCTAAATCAATCTAGTACAAATAACTTCTCATATAAGAATTTAAATAACATTCAATTTCTTGAATTAAAAACTATAGAGAACTAAAACCATAATGGAAAGATTTGTATGTCATAATATGCAGAGAAAGAACTATATGTTCTATTTCATCTTGCTTCCTTAAAGATCTATCTATCTTTTTTATATTCCCCTCTTTTTATTTGAGCTATAGTCCCCTTTTATAGACACAAGGGATCCTAAAAGATTGGTTACAACCTTTGGTTATTAAACAAAAAATTGAATATTCAATTAACTAATTGGTTATTATAATAAACTAATCATCTCCCTAATAAACTAAGTGACATAAACAATTAATTAGTTATCTAAATGTTATGATCTCTAGCTTCATCCTTTAGCAAAATGACCATCTTTACTCAAGACTCAGAGACCAAATACAATTTGGAATTTGCATATCCATCTTCTCTTCATTATGATTTGTGTGACATCAAAATAGGCCTCCTGATCTTCTCGATCTCTTTGACATATATCATGTTCATTCCTTCCATCCGACATATTTTGGGGTGACTTGAAGATACCAATTATTTTTTCTTCATCAAGGTGATTTGTATAGTTGGAGAGACCTCTATTTATTTTAACGATCATTTAAGTCTTCCTAACAATCCATCTTCAACACACCATATTTGCACATGTTATTAGCCTAGCATTTCTAAAACATTTTATACACCTTATTGGGTCTCCCTATTTGTCATCAAAAAGACATGAAAAATCAGGGATTATTTGTACTTTAGGAAACACGTCAACTACTAAAAAATGCTTGATGTCAATAATTCAGCAATATAGGAGTGCCCTTGGGTCATTTCCAATCTTGTGTCAGCCAAAAATATTTCCTTTCAATTTTTTTGTTGTTCAATTCTAGTTGGGCAGTTTTATGTGTTTTAGGTAGCGATCATTCAAGTTGGCTCATTATCTTATGTGATCCTTATGTTTTGATATAGGAATCATAGAGATCAGATGTCTATCTTTGCAACTCGATCTTATGTTTCTAAATGAAGTTATCTTATGATAAGTTTGGTCCTATATTTCTTTTTTGTTCTAATGGTCAGGTTGGAGAGATCCATCTTGCAATGGAGACTCGCATTATGCAAAGCTTCATGGCACATCATTCTATGTTCTTATACATGTGGCTAGCCTCCTTGTGCATTTTCATATCATAACATATCTATTTGGGGGTGTTCTTATGGATTTAGGTCCTCACCTATATGTTTTAATATGTTTCATTTATCTTGGATATTGTTGATCAAATAGGTCCACTTGTGGTTGGAAATCTTGTATATAAGTAGGGTAGTAGTTATTTTTTAGTAGGAGGGGGATATTGGTAATGAGGATAGCCAATATATCTAATAGTACAAACCAAGAATAAGGCTTATGTCCTTAGTAATGAGGCATGTCTGTTGAAATCATATTTTATACCACAAGATTAGATTTATAAATATCACATATACTTAGATAGTACTTCTTATACTACATCAATTATATATTTTTTGAGATTATTAAGGACTCTATTTTACCATTGATCTTTTCTCTACCACATCCTAACTTCTTGTACTATGGTTTGGTGTTGATATAGCTTCCTATTCATGCACAGATGTATCCTTTTGCATGTTTCATTGTTTTATGATATATTAAACAATACCACACACCATTGTATGTTGTCATGATAGATTTTTGGTGGCTATAGATTAGTTTATCCTATTTCTTCTTCCTATTTTCCAACATCCCCTTAGAAAGTAATTCATTGTCTTATTTTTAAGACATCCTTATCTTGATTTAAAAAAGACTCTAATGAAAATTCTTTCTCAAATTAGATATCCATGCTCATGTAAATTTTCCTATATTAACACCACGTGTTCAATGCATTATTTCTAAAAAATAATTTAGTGTTGACTTATCACCAATACATGATAAAATAAGATACTCTTTTTATTAAAATTCTTTCTCAATATTAGATAATTCTTGTGAAATGTTTGATCAAGGTAAAAAATGTTTGTATGTTGTCTTAATATGCTCGCATACATTCTCTCATATTAACATTACATATTGAATGCATTATTTCTAGGAAAAATTTAGTGATGATTTGTCACTAACTGATTTTTTTATTTTTGAGATTTTGGAAATGAAAAATGGAAACCATTTAGGTAAAAAATATTCAATTAATTTTTTAATTTATTTTTCTTTATTTAGTATCATATTACCATAAGTTCCTAAGGATGAAATATTATAAAGGTAAATTTCAATCTAGATCTAATTTATTATCATTTGTTTTTTTTTAATTTATGCTTCAATTTCCTACCTTTTTACATTAATTAAGAAAAATAGTGTAGTCATCAATAAAATTATAGATAATTAAGGGCATAGGCCAGTGCAATTACTAATGAAACTATAAGAAATTAGAGATGAAGGGTGTTGGTGTTGATTCCCAAATCTGTTGATTGCAAAACCCTAAGACCATGCCAAGGTCTATGATTGGGTTTCACAATTGACTTAGCTAAAAAATAGGATAATCAAATTCCCCTGCACTTCTGGTTCTACTAGACCAATGTAGGTATACCTTATCACCAACTATATCTTCAAGTTTAATGATTCTTTGTAGAAAATTTTGAATTATATGTTGTAATCTTTTCTCCTAACTAATTAACTTGGCATATAATTAATCTCTTGCTTCTACTTTCACTCCTAGTTCCTTTACGAGTATATATTTTGTTCTAATTCTTCTAATTCTATCTTTACTCCTAATCCTTTGTTTGATCATTTTGAATATTTCTACAGGCTAATGCCTTCTCTTCTTATGGGTAAAAAAGTCACATCGTCCTGATATTTTAATGTATCACTCTATAGGATAATTTTTAAATCTATAACTTGTATATATCTATCAAATGTCTAATCCTTCACACAAGACCATATTACTTATGCTACCATAACTCATCCACTTGAATTCAACTCCTACTTGAGAAGACTAGTTAGAAAAGCTATATAAAGAACTTAATTTCTTCAAATAATTTAAAATATACTTGATATCTAAATCAATCTGGCACAAATAACTTCTCATATAAGAATTTAAATAACATTCAATTTCTTGAATTAAAAACTATAGAGAACTAAAACCATAATGGAAATATTTGTACATCACAATATGTAGAGAAATAACTGTATGTTCTATTTCATCTTGCTTCCTTAAATATCTATCTATCTTTTCTATATAACCCCCTCTTTTTATCTGACCTATAGTCCCCTTTTATAGACACAAGGGATCCTAAAAGATTGGTTACAACCTTTGGTTACCAAACAAAAAATTGACTATTCAATTAATTAGTTGGTTATTATAATAAACTAATAATCTCCCTAATAAACCAAGTGACATAAACAATTAATTAGTTATCTAAATATTGTGATCTCTAGCTTCATCCTTTAGCAAAATGACTATCTTTAGTCAAGACTCAAAGACCAAATATAATTTGGAATTTGCATATCCATCTTCTCTTCATTATGATTTGTGTGACATCAAAATAGGCCTCTTGATCTTCTCAATCTCTTTGACATATCTCATGTTCATTCCTTCCTGTATATTTTGAGGTGACTTGAAGATACCAATTATTTTTTCTTCATCGAAGTGATTTTTATAGTTGAAGAGACCTCTACTTATTTTGATGATCATTTAAGTATTCCTTTCAATCTATCTTCAACACATCATATTTTCACATGTCATCGGCCTAACATTTCTAAAACATTTTATACACCTTATTGGGTCTCCCAATTTCTCATCAAAAAGACATGAAAAATTAGGGATTCTTTGTACTTTAGGAAACACATAAACTACTCAAAAATGCGTGATGTCGATGATTTGGTGATATAGGAGTGCCCTTGGGTCATTTCCAATCTTGTATCAGCCAAAAATATTTCCTTTCAGTTTGTTTTTTGTTCGGTTCCACTTGGGCAGTTTTCTGTGTTTTAGGTAGCGATCCTTCAAGTTGGCCTGTTATCTTATGTGTTCCTTATGTTGTGATCTAGGCATCATAGAGATCAGATGTCTATCTTTGCAACTCGATGCTATGTTTATAAATGAAGTTATCTTATGATAATTTTGGTGTTATATTACTTTTTTGTTCTAACGGTCAGGTTGGAGAGATTCGGCTTGCAATGGAGATTCACATTATGTGAAGCTTCATGGCACATAATTCTATGTTCTTATACATGTGGCTAGCCTCCTTGTGCATTTTCACATCATGATCTATCTATTTTGGGGTGTTCTTATGGATTTGGGTCTTGCCCTATACATTGTAATATGTTTCCTTTATCTTGGAGATTGTTGATGAAATAGGTTGACTTGTGGTTGGCGATCTTGTATATAAGTAGGGTAGTAGTTCTTTTTTAGTCTAGGAGGGGGATATTGGTAATGAGGATAGCCAATATATCTGATAGTGGAGACCAAGAATAAGGCTTATATCCTTAGTAATGAGGCATGTCTGTTGAAAATCTATAGTTTGCATTTGCTGGCCAACTTGATGATAATTGAAGAGCATTGTTCCTTATTTGTCAGTGTTAATTATTGCTTTGTTTTTTCATTTTTGTTGTGTAATATCTAGTTGTAAGGTGGACATATCCATTGGGTATTTTTCCTTACTTGACTACGTCAAGTGGTATCAAAGCATATTTGTGATTCTTGAGGTTGTAGATCTGAGTTCCTAAGGTTGCAAAGTTGCAGATTCATCGTTTGTGGGGTGGCAAAATTAAGGATCTAACCTGCATCAATAAATGTCTTGCACGAGGTAGCTAGGAATAGAATTTATTGTTGACTGGGCATGAGAGAAGGAGTTCAATAATAGGATTGATCAAATCTAATCTCATAGGTTGTAAACCTTCAAGATCTTGGTTGTGGTGGTTGAAATAGATATATCTGACCTACAATTACAGAGGGTTATATGAAGGGATCCGCAGGAAGAGTTGGAGGATCAGTTGAGCTCGGAAGTTGGTGATTTTATGTATAGATAGATTTCTTTAGGAAGATTGTGCGTTTTGGTAGATTTATTGATTTTGTTATGCAAATTAACATTATTTATTAGATCACCAAATTTGTGGAATTTGAAAAAGTGATTCCTTGAGTTTGCAAGAATGTTGCCTAGAAGAATGAACCCTAGAAGGCTAAAGAAAATATTTGAGGAATTCAAGAATGAGATGAGGACTGAGATCTTAAATACTATGACTAGGGTCAGAAGGAACCATGAAGCTAAAGATGAATAGGAAGAACCTATTTGAATATCTTGAGACAGTTGAAGTTAAGATCCCTGCAGATGAAGAAAGATTACTGAGGGCTATGGCACAAATGGGTAAGATTCATAGACTTGATGTTTCAAATTTCTCTAGTTCATTACATCCTGATGATTTGATAGATTGTATCAATGAGCTTGAGGATTACTTTTAGCTTAAATATATTAAGGATCCACCGAGGTTCAGGTTTGCACAGACTAAGTTGAAGGGTCGTGCTACCTTATGGTGGAATGAGTTGTAGAAATATAGGGAAGATAATTTTGAACTTAAGATCACTAGGTGGAGAGTTATAGTTTCTATACTTAAGGACAAGTTCATACCGGAGGATTATAAATTATTTTTTTCTAAGAAACTACAAAATCTGAAGCAAAAGGATTTGATTGTTAAGGAGTACACCGAGGAGTTCTACAAGGTGCAAATAAAATCTACACACCTAGAGTCATCAAAAGAGAAGGTAGTAGAAATATCAATGGTCTAAGACTTAAAATTCAGGATGAGTTGAGTATGTTGAGGATTAGTACAATTGAAAATGCTTATCAGTATTCCTTGAAGGAAAAAGAAAAGTTTAAGAGAAGACAAGGAAACCCTAAGGGAAGGGGCATACCAGTTGGTGATAAGGGAAAAGAAAAGATTTTTGTTGAAGGGGAACATGATCAGGAGATTCTTGGAAGGAGAAGTAGCAATATTGGTTTAAAAGGTACTTGTTTGAAGTTTGGAAATATTGTTCATAGGGATTTCCAATGTTCTAAAACTTCTAGAAAAGGTAAAGGAAAACAAAAATTGGTGGCACATGATCATAAAGTTGAGGATGAACCTTTTGAAAGAGAGGTTGCACCTGATATGGGATAATCTTTGATGTTTCAAATATTTATGTTGAGTAAGAAGGAACTTGAGCCTATTTAGAGAAGGCAATTGTTCCAAACAGCTAATAAATCATAAAACAAATGTTGCAAAGTGATAATGGATAATGGTAGTACTGAAAACCTTGTATCATAGGAGATGGTACATAAGCTTGGGTTAAGGATACTTAAACACCCTTGTCCATATGGGATAATTTGGTTTCAGGATGACCATATTGTGGAGGTTAAAGAGAAGTGGTGGGTTAAGTTCAATATTGGACCATACCAGGATGAGGTATTATGTAACGTGGTTAACATGAGTGCTTGTCATATAATTCTTGGAAGACCTTGGGAGTAAGATGTTGGAGCTATTCATTCTTATTTAAGGAATGTTGTGTCTATAATAAAGGATGATAGGAAGTTCACTTTAATTCCTTTAAAGGAGGGAAAGAAGGCTAAGAATTTGAGTGTAATGAGGATTTACACCTTAGGAGATCAAACTGCTTCAGATTAGAAGGTGATGGATTTGTAGGAGGTTACCAAAGTGGTTTATAATGAGCATTAGGATCTTTTGAATGGATTATAAATAAGGAAGTTATTAAATGATATCAAAGGTGGAGGAAAGCAACATAGGAGGAAGCTGACATTAATTGCATAATGAAGGAGTGACAAAAGGAGAAGCAATTGGTGTGAGTTGGATAATCAGAGAAGTGGTTGTTAGGAATAATAGTCTACAATACAATTGAGAGGCGGGGTGAATCAGTTGTATGATAGATTATTAAACTTTAAACTTTGAATAGAAGCAATATCAAATCCAATGAACACAATGAATGCCAACACAACAACACAATATTTTTGTGTCAGGGAAACCCTATTAAAGGTAAAAACCCTGGTGGGAATTAGCACCCACAAATGATGAACTGAGAGTATAGTATCCTTGTTAGAAGATCTAGCCCTATTAGGAGCTTATTGAAACATTACAGTACATACTCCTTGTTAGAGGACAAACCCTGTTAGGAGTCAAGAAAGAAGGGTGGGCTCATTGCCCAAAGAAGGTTAAATCCACCTTCAGAACTCATTGTTCACAACACAAGTGTATATGAAGAAATACACAATCTTTTGAACTATATGATAGTAACTATCTTTGCTTGATCAGTTCCAATGAAGTATACTAGCAATTCTCTACTCTACATCCAACAGACACAAGCTCGCAGCTTTTATAATCTCCTTTACATCACATACATTTTCACCATTATCTTTTCCAAAGAAAAGATCTTACATATATATTACCCAATTACATTCTACATGATCAAGTCAGTTGATTAGGCTTTCCTAATATACAAACAATTACATAAACCCTTTATAAGATACACACAATATCTAAAACAAGTATACAATGATTACATTACAACAATTAAGGACCAACATCCTTAATTTACATTCACCATCTATAATACATGCTACAGCCCTCAAGTCAGCTTCCAAATAAGTCATCTCTAGAACACACACCACAGCTAACGTCATCCAACATTTTGTACCTTGTGCTGCGCATCAGACATTCTTCAATACCTTGTCTGACAACCATCAAGCTTGCATTTACTAAATCCATACCTTCTGTAAGATATACCAAAAACACAAAGACTCACTCTGTCAACTTCCACTATCATAGTCCAGTAACCAGCCTTCACCAAAACATCTGTAACTCATCCAATATGAAACATTACATGATGCGATCTTGGACATAAAATCACAACATCTTCTTGTACTCTCATCTGACTTCACACATTCTGAAACATCTGTACAGTGTTTGTACACTGTAGTAACCAACATGTTCTCTTCACAGAAACATATGTTGACATCGGTGACAAAACACTAATGACAACAACAGCAGCTCCAACATCACTCAACGTAGTGATTAAACATATTAAACGTATCAACCATTTCCTCAATGCATTAGCAATATCCAACAATCTCCCCCTTTTGCATTTATGTCAACATATGGTAAAATCCATTAACCCAAATTTTTATCAGTCCAAAGTTTTGTAACCAAATAGTACTCTCATAGTATGCCTCCATACAATCTCCCCATACAGTATGAATTTTCTCATAGCAACACTCCCCCTTTGACAACAATGGAAAAGGATGTCATGAGTCATTAACTGTTCTTCTCAACTTTCTTCAATGATCACTCCCCCTGAGGAGTAAATCCCTACATCAAGTCCAGAATATGATAAGGCTCTAAAAACCTCTAGACTGATGCATCCCTGCATCAATTAATTCTGACTGGGAAGGGCTTGAACCCCAAGCATACCTCTGAGATATTCAAAGGTATCTTTCGGAAATGGCTTTGTAAAGATGTCTACAATCTGTTCCTTTGTACTTATATACTCCAACTTTATTTCCTTCTCTACCACCTTGTCTCTCAAGAAGTGATACTTGATAGAAATATGTTTAGTTTTAGAGTGCATCACTGGATTCTTTGACATATTCATTGTACTGGTGTTATCACAATGGATAACCACCGGTTCATCAAAGTTATTCCAATGTCCTTTAGCATTTGTTTCATCCAAAAAATTTGAGTGCAATTAATAGAAGTAGAAACATACTCTGATTCTGTGGTAGATTGAGCAATACAATCTTGCTTCTTACTTAGCCATGAAACCAACTTTTTCCCAAGGAAAAATGCACCACCACTAGTACTCTTCCTGTCATCAATATTTCCTGCCCAATCAGCATCAGTATAAGCATGAATTTCAAAGCTATCATTTTTATCATACCATAAGCCATAGTCTATTGTTCCTTTCAAATATCTCAATATCCTTTTCACAGTAGCTAGGTGTGTCTCTTTAGGTTCTACCCGATATCCAGCCACAATTCTAACAACATTAGCAATATCTGGTCTGGTGTGAGTCAGATATTGTAATCCTCCAACCATTGATCTTTACTTGGTCTAAAAAACACACTTTGATTCATCATCATTTTTCATCTTATTAATTGTCACCATGGGTGTACCAACTGGTTTACAGTCTTCCATTCCAAACTTTTTCATCATTTCTTTAAGATATTTAGTCTGAGAAATAAAAATGCCATTCTTATTATATTTTATTTGCAGTCCAAGAAAGAATTTCATTTCGCCTATCATGGACATCTCAAATTCATTTTCCATCTCTTTATAAAATTTCTCACATAATTCATCATTCCCTCCAAAGATAATATCATCAAAAAAGAATTCTATTATCAAAACTCCATCTTCACTAGTTCTTAAATACAATTTACTGTTAGCGTTACCTTTTCTGAATCCAAGCTGAAGTAAGTATTTGTCTAACCTTACGTACCAAGCCCTTGGAGCTTGCTTCAATCCATATAGAGCTTTCTTCAACTTGCATACCATGTCTCCATCTTCGCATTAAGGAAATCCATCAGGTTGTTCTATATACACTTCTTCTTCAAGATCCCCATTCAAGAATGCAGATTTCACATCCTTGGATTTACCTTTAAGTTCTTATGTGTAGCATAAGACAAGAATAATCTCACATCTTCTATTCTAGAAATAGGAGAAAATGTCTCTTCAAAATCTATGCCTTCTTGTTGTGAATAACCTTTACATACCAATCTTTCTTTGTTTCTTACTAAAATTCCTTCATTCATTTTTTTTCTGAAAACCCATTTAGTTCCTATTACATTTTTGTTCTTAGGTCTAGGAACCAAATCCAAAGTGTTATTCTTCTTTATCCAATCTAACTCTTCCTTCATGGACTTTATCCGAGATTCATCTCTACAAGTTTCATCTATAGTCTTTGGTTCAACTTAAGAAATCAAAAAAATTTCTTCTCTAGCCTTTCATCTAGTCATTACTCTTTGATTAGAGATACCAATAATTTTATTTTTAGGATGATTTTTCTTTACATACCTCAGAGTCTTAATAATCTCAGTAGCCTCATTTGTGTCATCATCACAAGTCTCATTTTTTTATTCAGCCTCAACAAGTTCTTCTTCTTTTGAAGCAGCAGCCTCTTTGATCTCTAAATTCTGATTACAGTCATACATTCTCTCGTCTCTGAAACCTTTCATCTATCTTCACATTGTTACTTTTAATCATCTTTCTTAATCTTGGATTGAAACATTTGTAAGCATTTCTCTTAGTATAATAACCAAGAAAAATTCGTTCATCACTTCTAGCATCAAACTTCCCTATCTCATCATCTCTCTTAATATAGCACTTACTACCAAATATTCTAAAATATTTTATAGGAGTATGATCAAACCATAATTCATAAGGAGTCTTACTTGTACCTTCTCTAATTTGAACTTTGTTCAATGTGTACACCATTTTCCCAATATCCTCTCTCCAATGCATATGAGATACATTTGCTTCAAGCAACATTGTCCTAGTAGCATCAAGTATAGTCTTGTTTCTTCGCTCTACTATCACATTCTGTTGTGGAGTCCTAGGAGAAGATTTATGTATGTGTATACCATGCTTTTCATAGTATGAGTTGAATAAGTCTGGAGTAAACTCTCCACCTCTGTCTGACTTCAAACATTTTATCTTTAAACCTGATTCATTCTCTACTTTTTCCTTGAATAACTTGAATTTATCAAATGCTTCTAATTTTTCTTTCAAGTAAGTAACCCACATCATTCTAGAAAAGTCATCAACAAAAAGTATAAAATACCTTTCACCATAGTATGATCGTGTCCTTGTAGGTCCACATAGGTCTGTATGTACCAGATCCAACTTTCCTTTTGATGTATATGCTTTTCTTTTGTAACTGCTTCTAGTTTGTTTTCCCATAACACATTCTCTGCATATAGTGTTAGATGGTTTTACAATCTTTGGTAGATCTCTTACTGCTTTATTCAAACTTGCCTTCACAATATTATCAAATTTAAAATGAAAAAACCTTTTGTGCCATAACCAACTGTCATCTACCTTTGCAACAAAACAAGAGGCTCCAGATGTATTTAATTCAAATACATTACCTCTAGATCTACTACCGATTGCAATCAGCTTTCCTGCCTTACTTCTGATAAAATATTTACCATCATTGAATTTTAACTAAAACTCTTTATCCATTAACTATCCAACACTTAACAAGTTATTCTTAAGTCCATCAACAAGTAGTACATTATCAGTATTAGTTTTTCCATCCTGAGTAATAGATCCTACTCCTATGATAGGTTTAGGAAGATTGTCTCTAAAACTTACAACACCACCATCATACTTCACTAGATTAAAAAAAAAAAACATTTCTCCAGTCATATGATGTGAACAACTGCTATCTATAATCCATTCATATTTCTTATCAACATGTGATACTAAAACTTTTTCCTCATATACTAGTTCATCTTTAATAGCAAAAATTCTAATCTCCTCATAATCTAAATCATCATCATCATCAGAAATACATGTATCATCTTAAAATGGAAGCACTTCCATGATAAGAGTGTTTAGCCCTCTAATTAAGTGGTCTAGGGTCATTTTAAGCACCTTGATTGGGTCTTTGCATGGATCTGGTTGTTTCCCCTTGTCCTGCTTCTCTCTCCCTGTTTCCAACCTCATTTCTGGCAACTTTCTCTAAGAATATGAAGATCTTGAATTTTTGGGTCAAAGATGACCTAATGGGTCAAGGATGACCTAGTCCCTGACCTAGGTCAAGCACAACCTCATCCCTAACCTAGGGCATAGACTACCTCGACCCTGACCCCGGGTCTAATTTTCAAATTTCAGAAGTTTCAGGATGTCAGGTTTCAGAAAACTTTATTTTCCCGCTTCTAGGTCGGTTGTTTCGGGTTTTAGAATGGTAAACTCTTAAATTGAATTTAATCTAGGTCCATTTCTAGGGGTTAAGGTTAATTTGGATTTAATTCTCCAATGTCAGTCTTCTCTAGGAGTTTGTGCCCTAGATCACTATAAAAGGAGGCCTTCCTCTCTCATTTTCTCAATCAATTTTTTGTGAGAACATCCATAATCAAGCGATCTCATCTCATAATCTCTCAAGCTCTCAAGTGCAAGTAAGAAAGAAGGAGAAGGAAAGAAAGCAAGCATGCATTCATCTTCAAGCCAAGCATTCAAGCATTCATCAAGGAGATCCATTGTTAGCTATTGAAGGATTCAATCTCTTTGGAGCCCCCTTGAAGATTTCTCCATCCACATTCATCCAAGCCTCTTCCTATGCAAAGATACATTCAAGATTGGTGTTGAAGATCTAATTCCATTGATTTGAGACATCCTCTATATTTCTACATTCATTTGGAGCATCCCTACTTGTGGATTCAAGGATTCGAATCCTCCACAAGGACTTCAACATAAGAAAGGTGAATAGTTTCATTTACTTTGTTTATACATATTAATATTTCAATTCAATTTCAATGTTAATTCCTAAATTGTGGTTTGACCAAGGCAAACCCCCCATCTAAACAACAAAAAAACCATTTTTCTTATAGGTATACATACAGGACAGTGAATTGAAGTGCAGATCTAGATACCCTTTTCAGAAAACTTTCAAGATCCACGAATAGAATTTCTATCAGAGATGATCTTCAGTGAGGGGTAAGATCTTGCCTTGGGGTAAGACCTTTCCCCGCTATCTGGTTCAAGGATGACCTGCTTCCAGAAAGACAAAATTTGTATGGGTTCTCTCTGTCTCAACATTTCCAGTCTGGAGCAGATTGCAGAATTTTCCAAAATGTTGCACAAACATCAGAAATCAACATTTTTCAAATTCACCCTATTTTGAGGTTAGTATTTTCCTTCTATTCATTTAATATTCCAAGTACATACTTTCTATAGTAGATTATAGGATTTCCTCCTTTCTTCATGTTCTCCATTATTTGATTCAATTGTGCATTGATCACTTGTTTGTGATTAATCCATTTGGATCTCTCCTATTGGGAATTTGCATTAAGGATAGATCCTATATTCTCCCTTTACATATCATATTATCTTATCTACCACTATTCAACCCCATACACACACAATTACCCTACCCATAGAGGTGAATCCATTCCACCTTTATTCATTTTGGTGAACCCGACATGGTTACCCTCCTTTCTTTTGTGGAATTAGATGCCCTATTGTGTTTTGTGGTGTTAGATTTCCCTTTATATTATCTTGTTGATGTTAGATTTGTCTTTTATGTTAAATCTTGCATTCTAATTAGATTACTTGCATCTATATTTCAAAAATACAAAAAAAAAATTACAAAATCTCTTTCAAAATACAGAAATATTCATGCTTTATGTTTTCTTAGTTTAGTTCATTTGCATTGCATTGGTTTATGAGCTTTACTACTACTAGTCCTACTTATAACATTCTGGTTAGAAGATGTCATAGACTTATGGGTGCCTTTGATCCTGAATCTTCCTCTCCTTTCCTTAGGATCCTAGATGATAATTTGATTCTTCATGATTCCAATCCTATTATGGAGAAAAACTCTTCTCTCATCTCATGATGAGGATGATGCTTTAAGAGTTCCTCTTGAACAAGTCCAAAAGCTTTCAACTGAACTTGATAAAATGGGTAATTGGCTTATTCAAGAAAACCATAATCAAGATTTTATTCAAGCTATAGAGGCTCTTAATAAAGTTCTTTGTGATAGTGATCAAGGTGTTAATCTCTTGCATGGTATTACTCACCTTGTGCATTCAAATGTTAAACCTTTAGCTCAAGAAGCTCAAGATTTAGGGTTGATTCCTCCTATCACTAGTGTAGAACCTTCTTCTATTCCTTTACCTAGTGTTCCTACCTATACCCCTTCTTTGGTGACTATGATGGTTCCCTGTGTTCCTATGAGTGTTCCTCCTGTGTCCCTGCCTACATCATAACCTTCTTATCATAATGTTCCTTTTACCTATTCCAATCCTCTTCCAACTATAGTTCCAAGTTTTCCTCTAGTTGTGTCTTCTATTCCTGTAGCTTCATACACTTTACCTAGTGTTTCTAATGTTTCTATTCCTCCTATTTCCTCTAATGATTCAACAATCATTAGTTTGGCTCAAACTGTGTGTTCCTTACAACAACAACTTGCATCCTTGACTCAAAACAAGTTTAGCAATCCTACATGTGACATGAGAAGTCCTTTTTTCTCGAGATATCATTCATACTCCTATTCCTCAACAATTTGATATGCCTCATCTTGAGAATTATAATGGAAAAGGAAACCTCATTCATCATGTTAAAACATTTCAAATCCTTTGTAGTGATTATGCTCATGACCATAGGATTTTAGCCAAGCTGTTTGCTAGAACTTTTCATGACAAGGCCTTACAATGGTATTGTTCCTTGCCCCCTTATTCTATTGACTCATTTCCACAACTTACCAATGCTTTTATTCAACAATTTCAAAACAACATTGGTCTGCAAGTGTCTTTGACTGATTTGATGCATTGTAAACAAAGTGCTAAGGAAAAATTGACTGAATTTATTGGTAGATTTAAGCATTTTCATGCTCATATTTCCTATCATGTTCCTGATATTGATATTCAACGTATGTTTATTTCAAATTTACAAAAGGATATTAGAGATAAAAAATTTCTTACTGAATTTACCTATTTTCAAAAACTTTGTGCAGCGCTTCATCATTATCAATTACAAGTGAGTCAATTTGAGAGAAACACTCCAATGGCTCCTATTCCAGTTGATAAAAGTGATGTTGCTCTTAATCCAAACAAATTTTAAAAATCAACAACTATGTCAAGATAAACAAACAAGCGAATGCAGTTGCTAATCAAGTTGTTGTTGCATCTCACAATGCCACTTCTGCATCCACTACTTTTTGATTAAATTTTACGTTTACTCCTCTTTCTAAATCTTTACATTCTATTATGAATAGGTTGTTAACTTCTAATATGATTACTTTACCTCCTATTCGACCTCTTTTACCTACTACGATTGAATCTAAATCTTTTGATCCTAAAGCTTTTTGTCAATATCATCGTCAAAATGGTCATGATACTGAGAAATGTTATTCTTTAAAACATAAGGTTCAAGAATTAATTGATTCTAATGTCTTATCTGTTGATAATCTTGATGGCAGTGGAAATAAATTTGTTTCTCCTCCGAATCAAAATCTTCAAATCTATATGAATCATTTACCTGAGCATGATACTAATACCATTGCTCAGCCATCTTCTATGGAAATTATGTATGATTCAAAGATGGATGATCTTAATCACATTTTTAATCAAGTGGAGCATATTGTTCAATCTATATCTTCACCTCATCCTCAACCTCAGCTTCAAACTATACATCAAGTTCCATCTCAACCTCAACCAAAACCTAAGCTTAAATTGAAAACTTGACCTAAACCTCGACAACAACCTAAGAATAAAAGACCTCAGGAACTTTTGATTACCTTTGATAATTTTGAGACTATTAAAGCTCCTAATGGTCCCCTTTATATTTATGCTAGGATTTCTCAGATACCTACTCATGGTTTTCTTGTTGATCCTACATCCTTAGTCAATGTTATTACTGAAGAAAATATTTTTATGAAAAATTTGCAATGTGATTCTTATGATACATTTGATGTGTGGATTCAAACTTGTAATGGTTTTCTTTATCCATCATTTGGTTCTATTAACTTGTCAGATGAACTTTGTGGTAAAATTGTGAACACTACCTTTGTTGTTGTTCCTACTTTTGATCAGTTTCAAGTTAAGCTTGGTTTTTCATTGTTAAATGCCATGCATTTTGTTGCTTCACCTATCCATAAATGTCTTAAATTTTTTCATGATGAAGAAGTGAAGATGATTAATCATATTTTATATCAACCTTCTAGGCCTAGGGATTGTGCTACTCTTGATTTCTTTTGGCCATCATTACCTAATTCATGTCCTTCTTGACCTGATAATCTTTTCTGCTCATATCAAACCTATAAACAGCATAAGATTCTCAATTAAGTGTACCTCCGATGGATATTAATCGTGTTCTTTTTCCTACATCTTCTATACCTTCTTTATCCATGACTTCTACATCTGTTAATCAAGTTCCCACTATTGATCGTCCGACTACTGATAATCTTATTAATCTTCCTAAAGAACCTGTGAAGGATCCTATGATTGTTCCTCCTAGTTCTCAACATATTTCAGGTAAAGCAAAATGTAATCAATCTGCTAATGAACGTTGTAAGAAGCGTCATGCTCAAGCTAAAGCTTGTAATTCTATTCTTCAAAATTCTTTACTTTCTTCTGATAAGCCTATGCATGATGTTGTTACTAATAATGATGTTAAGATGCATGATTATGATGATTCTATTTGTATCTTAGATCCTATTTTGATTATTCTAGATGAAGAAGATACTCTTGATGATGTTAATGATGAATATGAGACTATTGACATTGACATTGATTTACCTAATATGCTTTCATCACAATTAACACTTACACCTAGTATTGAAAATTGTGATTCTCAAGAGGATCCTTGTTTGGAACTAGCTATCATTCCTACTATTTTGGATATAGTCCCTCTTGTGAGTTACCCACCTTCCCTAAATGATATAGAATGAGATGGGCAGAGTAGGTGGCATGCTTGATCAACTTGTCCTTTATGGTAGCTTTGTTGTGTGTTTTCCTATTGTATTGTGCTTCTCATGTGATGTGTTTGCTAAATGTTGTTAGATTCTTTTATACAACCCTTCTTACTATGTTGGTGCAAGGTGATAAAGGTATTGACCCTATTGTACAATTCCTCTATATGTATCTCTATTCTTCTATATGTTGTTTCATGTTATGTTGTACTTGTGCTATTGTTCGTAAATGTTTCCTTGTGTAATCTGCTTGGATCTACAACTTGGTAGCACTAATTCTTTTTGGTCTCCATGTCATGGTCTGAAAAGATTCTTCTTTGTATAGCTTATGTGATCTTTCCTCCTTTCTGATTGTAGTTCTACTTTCTTTGGGGAATGATGTCAATTCATTTGCAATAATATCATATATATATTATCTTATGATCATACTGACCCCACGGTAGGTAGTTCCCTTCTGTGTTCTTTGTATGTTTATGTGGTATTTCCCTTGATTTGTCTTCATCTGGGGGCATCTCATAGTGGAAACGTAATCAGTGGAGTTGTTTATGTTTCCGTTAAAGCCATTACTCATGTTAAAGTGTTAGAAATGACTTTAACATGGGGGCATACGCTCTTCTCACCTATTGCACACATGCACTTTTCGATACACATATATTATTTTTCAAGATACCTTTTTTCCCTTTTTGGATTAGTGACTAATCCTTAAAGCATGGATTTATATTTTAGGATCTCTTGATCCCTCCACTTTCAAATTTTTGATCCCTTAAGGTCCGAAGTGTCCTTAAGAATGGATCTCTTTTGCTTTTGGTTTTACTCTTATGGAATATAATATTCCTAAGGTTGAATCCTTGATGGGTTGACTAGTGAGTAGCCACATTCGCTAGGTAGTTTAAATCCATCTTTCCAGTTGTGTTGTTTCCTTGTGTGGTTCACAATGGGACATAAGTTCTCATTGGGTGAGATAATCACACCCTCTCTCTCTCTCTCTCTAGAGGTGTCTCTCTTATTATGATCTTGTAGTTGATGAAGACTTGAGTCCTTGGGGGCTTGAGGTTTCATTTGTCCCTTTGATTATGATAAGATTATCTTTTCATTATGATCTCCTTTACCAAGATTTTACATCGAGTCCATACTCTTGCTAAAGTGGGGGCTTAATGTATCATCTTAAAATGGAAGCACTTCCATGATAAGAGCATTTATCCCTCTGATTAAGTGGTCTAGAGTCATGTTAAGCACCTTGATTGGGTATTTTCATGGATCTAGTTGTTTCCCCCCTACTTCGCTTCTCTCTCCCTATTTCCAACCTCATTTCTAGCAACTTTCTGTGAGAATCTAAAGATCTTGACTTTCTGGGTCAAAGACAACCTGATGGGTCAAGGATGACCTAGTCCCTAACCTAGGTCAAGAATGACCTCATCCTTGACCTAGGGAAGAGACTACCTCATCCCTGACCCCAAGTCTAATTTTCAAATTCTGAAAGTTTCAGGATGTCAGGTTTCAGAAAGATTATTTTCCTTCTTTCGGGTCAACTATTCCAGGTTTCAGAATGGTAAACTCTTAAATTACATTTAATCTAGGTCCATTTCTATGGGTTAAGGTTAATTTGGATTTAATTCTCCAATGTCGGCCTTCTCTAGGAGTTTGTGCCCTAGATCACTATAAAAGGAGGTCTTCCTCTCTCATTTTCTTAATCAAGTTTTTGTGAGAACATCCACAATCAAGCGATCTCATCTCATAATCTCTCAAGATCTCAAGTGCAAGTAAGCAAGAAGGAGAAGGAAAGCAAGCAAGCATTCATTCATCTTCAAGCCAAGCATTCAAGCATTCATCAAGGAGATCCATTGTTAGCTATTGAAGGATTCAATCTCTTTGGAGCCCCCTTGAATATTTCTCCATCCACATTCATCCAAGCCTCTTCCTATGCAAAGATACATTCAAGATTGGTGTTCAAGATCTAATGCCATTGATTTGAGACATCCTACATATTTCTACATTCATTTGGAGCATCCCTACTTGTGGATTCAAGGATTCGAATCCTCCACAAGGACTTCAACATAAGCAAGGTGAATAGTTTCATTTACTTTGTTTATAAATATTACAATTTCAATTCAATTTTAAGGTTAATTCCTAAATTTGGGTTTGACCAAGGCAAACCCCCCATCCAAACAACAAAAAACCATTTTTCTTGCAAGTACAGGTATAGGACAGTGAATTGAAGTGTAGATCTGGATACCCTTTTTGTAAACTTCTGAGATTCATAAACAGAATTTCCATCAAAGATGATCTTCAGTGAGGGGTAGGATCTTGCCCTGGGGTAAGACCTTGCCCCACTATCTAGGTCAAGGATGACCTGCTTCCAGAAAGACAAAATTTTTCTGGGTTCTCTCTATCTCGGCATTTCCAGTTCAGAGCAAATTGCAGAATTTCCTGAAACTGTGCATGGATATTAGAAATCAAGATTTTCTAGATTCACCCTATTTTGAAGTTAGTATTTTCCTTCTATTCATTTAAGATTTCAATTACATACTTTCTATAGTAGATTATAGGATTTCCTCCTTTCTTCATGTTCTCCATTGTTGGATTCAATTGTGCATTGATCACTTGTTTGTGATTAATCCATTTGGATCTCTCCTATTGGGAATTTGGATTAAGGATAGATCCTATATTCTCCCTTTGCATATCATATTATCTTATCTACCACTATTCAACCCCGTACACACACAATTACCCTACCCATAGAGGTGAATCCATTCGACCTTTATTCAATACCCTCACTAGCATAATAACATTCCTTATCCTTTGAATGCTTAGACTTGAAAAACTTAGGCTTGTACTTAGGAACTCTTGTAGGACATCTAGATGAAAAATGACCTACCTTATTGCATGAAAAACATTTCAAAGGTAACTTTCCTTCAAATTTACCCTTACCTATCTTTTGTCTTCTAGAAATCAGTGCAACAAGTTCATCCATCTTTCTTTCCTCTACTTTTATATGTTCCCATTCCTCGGCATATTCACCAAGATCTTCTTTTAGGTTCTCACTTTCAGTGCTCAAAAGTGCAGACATTATCTTCTTGTGTGCAGATTCTTTGAATGCATATTCAACTTTAGGTATAGAATCTCGCATTTCAGCAACTTCAAAGGTAGTTAGCTTTGCAATCAACATCTCTTTGCTAAAGTTCAGAGTCAAAGGTATTGTTTCTTGTATAGATTTAGCCTTAGTCTTTTAAAAAGGTGTCAATGATCTAAGGATCTTCGCAATGACTTCTTCTTCATCATAAGTGCCTCCACAATTTCTGATTCCAACTACAACCTTTGTAACCCTTTGAACATAAGCCCTAATACTTTCATCACCTTCATTTGTAGCTTCTCCATCTTTGTTTTCCAGTTTTGTAACTTTTCTTTCTTGGTATACTTGTCTCCTTCATATAGTTCTTCTAATCTATTTCAAATATGGTGTGCTGAATCCAAGTCTTTAACTTCACTAAATTATCCTTTAGAGAGTGTGTTGATCAGTGCTTCCCTTGCAACCATGTTGTATAAGAATACCTTCTTTTCATCATCAGTAGCTGATGGAAAATCATTCTCAGTCTTTATAGCTACCTTATTCTTTGTAATCAACCAATAGTCAATGCGCAAACATAGAAAATGAGTTTGCATCTTGTTCTTCCAACTGTCAAAGTTTTCAAGATCAAATTTTAGACTATCTTTCCTATAGAATGCCATCTCCAAGATCACCTAAAGCTGTTAAGATTTCTCTCTAAGGACCAGTAGCTCTGATACCAATTGTTAGGAATAAAAATCTAAAATATAACTGAGAGGGGGGGTGAATCAATTGTATGATAGATTATTAAACTTTAAACTTTGAATAGAACCAATATTAAATACAATTAACACAATGAATGCCAACACAACAACACAATATTTTGGTGTCGGGGAAACCTTGTTAAAGGTAAAAACCCCGGTGGGAATTAGCACCCACAAATGATGTACTGAGAGTATAGTATCCTTGTTAGAAGATCTAGTCCTTTTAGGAGCTTATTGAAACATTACAGTACACATTCCTTGTTAGAGGACAAACCATATTAGGAGTCAAGAAAGAAGGGTGGGCTCACTACCCAAAGAAGGTTAAATCCACCTTCAAAACTCATTGTTCACAACACAAGTGTAAATGAAGAAATACACAATCTTTTGAACTATTCGATAGAAACTATCTTTGCTTGATCAGTTCCAATGAAGTACACTAGTAATTCTCTACTCTACATCCAGCAGACACAAGCTCATAGCTCTTACAATCTCCTTTACATCACATACATTATCACCATTATCTTTTCCAAAGAAAAGATCTTACATATATACCCTATTACATTCTACATGATCAGGTATGTCGATTAGGCTTTCCTAATATACAAACAATTACATAAACCCTTGCTAAGATAAACATGATATCTAAAACAAGTATACAATAATTACATTACAATAATTAAGGACCGACATCTTTAATTTACATTCACCATCCATAATACATGCTACAGCCCTTAAGTTGGCTTCCAAATAAGTCATCTCTAGAACACATGCCACAGCTAACGTCATCCAACATTCTGTACCTTGTGGTGACCATTGAACATTCTTGACTACCTTGTCTGACATCCCTCATGCTCACATTTACTGAATCGATACCTTCTATAAGATATACCAAAAATATAGAAACTCACTTTGTCAACTTCTACGTCACAGTCCAGTAACCAGTCTTCACCAAAACATTTGTAACTCATCCAATATGAAACATTACATGATACAATCTTGGAAATAAGATAAAAACATCTTCTTGTAATCTCATATGGCTTTGCATGTTCTGAAACATCCGTACAGTGTGTGTACACTATAGTAACCAGCATGTTCTCTTTACACAAACATATGTTGACATTAGTGACAAAACATTAATGACAATAGAAGCACCTCCAGGATCACTCAACGTAGTGATTAAACATATTAAATGTATCAACCATTTCCTCAATGCATTAGCAATACCCCATAGTGGTTGTGGAATAAATAGAAGAGTATTACTTGATGATGGATTGTATACTACAAGGTTGGAGGATTTGGATAGTAATCATATCCATTTGCAGAATATGATGGTTGTAGACAAAGAGGATATATTGGTCATGAGAGTGGGATTTATGTCTTGAATCTTGTTAGATGTTTATAAGTTCCTCTTATGTAACATATTCTATTCACCTGGGGTGTCTAAATCAGGAGCATCCTTGGTTAGTTGGCAATATTGCATCACCCAAAAAGATTTCATTTCAATTTATTTTTTATTCGGTTCCAATTGGGTAGTTTTCTATGTTTTGGGTAGCAATCATTCCACTTGTCTTGTTATCTTATGTGATCCTTATTTTTTGATCCAGGCATCATGAAGATCCTATGTCTAGATTTGCATCTTGATTTGATGTTTTTAGATGAATTTATCTTGGAGATTGTTGATAAGATATGCCAAATTGTGGCTAGTGATCTTGTATATAAGTAGGGTAGTAGTTCTTCTTTAGTAGGAGGGGGATATTGGTAATGAGTATAGCCAATATATCTGAAAGTGCAAACTAGGAATACAACTTATGCCCTTCATAATGAGGAATGTCTATTGAAAATAGGCAATTTATATTTGTAGGCCAAATTGATGATAATTGAAGAGCATTGTTCCTTGTTTTTTGATGTTTATTATTTATTTTTCTTTTCATTTCCATTGGGTAATCTCTAGCTACAAGGTTGGACATCTCCATTGAGGATTTCTCCATCCTTGACTACATCAGTTAGGGTGAAACACTAACTCTCATACCTTTTTGGGATTTTGGAGAGAAGCTTGACTTACCAACAATGTAGGAAGTTAGGTAGTTGGGGCACAACTAAAACCTTCAAACTCGATAATGTGCCCACCCCCTTTTTCTTTTACTTTTATCTATTTTACTTTATCACTTTTTTTTTTAGAATTTTTCATTACACCTATGCACTTTGATCATGGTAATTGAGTACACCATTGAATATAATTCATTGATCCATTACTTGTTTGATACTATAGAGATCAGACTTATTTTGAAATATATCATTACTGAAGCAAAAAGATGTTATTTTCGAGGCATTTTCTTTTTCTCCACGAGCTCATATCAATTTGGTAACTATAGAGAGAATAAATTAAGAAAAAATTCATATATTTATGTAACAATTACTTGCAGTGACTCAGGTTCATCCATTTATATAATGATTCTCAGTGATTAGGGAGAACAATGCGCTAAATATAGTAGGGAAATTGAATGTTAGATCTATGGAATAAAACAATGAGAATTGTCCTAGATGGATTATTTTATCCTTCTTTTGGAAGCCCACTTTCCATGATTTCCTAATGATAATACTGGCTCAAGAGTTCAGATAGAGGCCCAACTATTTAACTATGTATGATGTTGGGTAGTTGGGGAAAAAATGAAACCTTTAAACAGCTTTTACATGGTTCAAGAGTTGGGAAGAGATCCCTACTACCCAACAAATTTATGTTCAATGAGACTTGGCACTTCATTGAGACATTTTCATGTCCTGGAGGTGATGAATTGGGGTCAAATTTTCTTGCTGAGTCCTCTAACTGATAAATTGGTTGAAATTATTCCTAATGATGTGTTACAATTCAACAAAGTTTTGTTCTCATTGAAGTGACTTATGTGATCAGTGTGGATACAAAATATCGTTATGATCCATATGGTACATTATTCAAAGGGTATAAGATAGATATTCAAAAATATAGAAGACAACAATGACAGAGTTATGAAAAATGGTGGGGAAAATTTATGTGAAATGAAAGGCAATATGATTTAATAGCTCCTTATTTTTCTAGGTGCTAACAATGGCTCTATCTGGGGATGAGATTTTCATGGGAAATATGCAAGCATCCATAAAATCTTTAGATGTAGACCAAATTAGATTGGAGACATAAAATGGCATGGTGAAAATAAACCTACTCTATTATGCATGGAAAATATCTTCTTTCTTAAGAAAAGAAGTGCATCAAGAACTATCCATGCAGTAGCAATTCTGGAGCTTCTCCTGACATATTTTGGATAAAGAATGAATCTTCTCCTCCTTTACCTATCACTGTGTATGGCCCAATCCATAATGCCTCAAATTTTCTATGTTTTTGTTTGTCTTGGTTCCTGGAATTCCACATGAGGACCCAATCCCCTTCTTGAAACTTTCTATTTTCAGATTTTGTACCATACAAATGCTTCACATGTTGTTGTAACTTGGCATTTTTATTTTTTCCTTCCCTTATAACCTCATCTAATTCTATTATTTGCTCAAATCTCTCCTCCATTGTATCTAATATTTCTAATTCTTCATCAACTATAAATTTATGAACTAGTAGTAAGTTGTCTAATGAAAACCTAGATTTATTTTCATACACTAATTCAAATGGGGACTTACCAGTTGATTTTTTAATGGAAATTTTGTTTGCCCATAATGCTAAGTTTAATTTAGAGTCCTAGACCCTTATATTATTGTCCAGTATTTTCTTTATGATCTTCAAAATATTATTATCACTAGATTCTACATGAATGTTTCCCTAGGGATGGTATGGAGATGCATATGAAACCATAATACCATAATGTTCATAAAAGGTTTTAAATTCCTCATATCTGAATCGCATACCATTGTCTGTAATAAGTCTAAATGGCACCCCAAACCTAGTCAAGATATTTTCAATTGGGAATTTTATTACCACTTTACTTGTATCGTGATTGCTAGGGATTACTTCCACCCATTTGGTGAAAGAATTATTAGCTAACAAGATCCAACAGTGTCCTCTACTTAATTTTTCTTTTATTTCTCCTATAGAATCCAACCCCCATTTCTAAAAATGTTCTTCTATCTCCATAGGCCTTAAGAATAAAGCTCCTGGCCTGGTAATTTAACTTCCTTGAGAATTTTTGACAAGCCTCACATTTTATAACATAACAATGTATGTCCTTAAAAATACAAGGCCAATAGTATCATGGTTTGATTATCTTGTCATCTATGGTTTTAGCTGAAAAGTACCCTCCAAACACACCAACATGCATCTCTTTCAACAATATCTTTAACTGCTACTCATCTAAATAATATAATAATACCTTATCTTGGTTCTTCCAATATAGGTCCCCTCCAATTATTACATATTTGGAGGCTTGCAATTTCAATGATCTTCTCTGATTTTCACTTAACTTTTCTAGACATCTCATATATGTCAAGTGATATGCAATGTCATTATAGAAAATAATTTCTTCAATATTGAAAACAAAATCTTCCCATTATGCACTATTCACCTCAACAAATTAGAACTTAGATTCAACCATCAACCTTGCCAGCCCATGTCCTATCACAAGTTTAGTTACCTGAATATCAATGTTAAACTCTTGGACTTTGTTTATCCAATAACACCTTCTATCTATTACCTCTTATTGACTAAATATATCCTTCACTATTGCATTTGGAACATAGGCCACTCCATTTCCCCAACCAAGTATGGTCTGAAATTATTTACTAATTTTACTAAGGAAAAAGCTTGTTTCTCATTTATGTCATATTTCACTTCTACCCCTTGAAGTGTAATTTTGAAAAAGGCAATGGAATATTCATGACCCTCTTCATTTTTATGCAACATAAAAACTAAAGTTTTATGGAAGGAAGAAAAAGAAAAGATCTGAAAGGGCTTAGTAAAATTTACGGCCCGTTTGGACCATGGCATATCGGCCGATATTCCAGAATACCATATTCCGAATATGCTATCCATTGTTTGTGGTCGACAGCGAAGGATGGAATTGGAAATTCGATATTCCAATTTTGCCAAAAAAATAGGCATATCATCTTCCACTTAAAAAGGTGGAATTGGAATATGGGGCTCATATTCCTATTTCGTATGCCAATTTTATTATCTCTGTCGGGTCCGCTGCGTTGATAATGTTTGACGTCCGCTTTGTGAATCGTGGGTTACGCGATCTCATCTGTATTCTTCATTGAAGAGGAGGGTTTTGAGGGTTCAGTGGTTCCAATCCCGCAAGGATGTGGCGAAGGGTTGCACAAAAACTTTCATCAACTGCAATGATCCAACCATTTTAAACCACATTCAGCTGGAGCACCAAGATTTTACCATATGTAAAGTTGATTGCGGACAGCGACAGAAATATAAAATAAATGGCCACAATGAAAAGAGCGGCATTGGCCCACCATTATTTGCTCAAATCCCTTGTTAATTTGCAAATGGCTGCTTTCTCCCTCTGCTCTCGTGACGTTACAAAAATCTCCATTTCAGTTTTTTCTGATTGTTATGATTTGCAGATCAAAAAGTGGCTAAATCATTTCTGGTCTGATTGTAAGATCAAACAGGTCATCCCATTTAGTGTGAGATTCGCTGATTGGCAAGCTTGGATTGTATGAGAGGTAGCACACGTCACAGCCGTCTCCGAGTCCTGAGCAAAATCATCTTAGTTTACCAAATAGGTCATTCCATTTTGATCTTCTCCATGCTCTTGTGTGATTTTTATTTGCTCCAGCCATTGAGAAACCCATGGCATATTGCCTTGCACAGAGAATTTCGGTGGTCTCCGTCGTCTCGGAGGACCAGGGATCGAACCAGGCTCAGTAACAGCATTTCCTCATCGCTCTAAAAATTGTTTACTACTTTCTTCCTGCTGATTTCACCTTCCTTCGCCAGACCCGGGGAGCAAACAGGTCATTCCATTTTGTGGATATCATTTGAGAATTTGATCTTCCAGAATTGACTATATCTGGCATTTGGTATTCCGGCGTCCAAACGGGCCCTTAGGGATTTCAACAAGGGTGCCTCTTTGATTTCTCTTTTGATAGCCACAAATGAATCTATGGCTTCCTATGTCCAATCTAACTTTGTTTCCTTTTCTAGCATCTTGGATATTGATTTGACTATTTCTACAATGTTAAAATGAATCTTTTGACAAAGTTAATCTCCCCAAAGAAGGATTGAATAGCCTTCACTATTTTAGGAATGATAATCTCATCAATAGCTACAATTATTTCAGGGGCAATTCTTACTCCTTCCTTGGACACTATATGTCCCAACAACTTCCCCTCTATAACAACAAAATGGCACTTTTTGGCTTTAGAGAAATTCTATTTTCAAGAGTCTTCAAGAATATTTTTTCCAAATGAGTACAATGGTCTTATGAAATTTTGGAGTAAGTAGTGAGATCATCTTGATAAACCACCATGACAATATCTATTGATTCAACAAAAGCCACATCCATAGCTTGCTAAAAGGTTTCTCCAGCATTAGTTAATTGAAATGGCATTCTAACATAGAAATATGTTCCCTAGGGTGTGGTGAAGGTTATCTTGTATTTCTCTAATTCTTTACTTTGACTTGATTATATCCTAAAAAACCATCCATCATGGGTAGGAGTTCACAACCAGTGACCTTTTATAACAAAGCCTCCATATTTGGTAGTGCATAATTGTCCTTTAGGGATGATATGTTCAAATTCATGAAATCAACATATTAGTACCTAGATTTTTTCACTCATTATGATCTAGTAGGTGATGTTTTATAACCCATCATGTCTTGTCAGCAGATTATGTATGGAAAATTAGGGAGAGCTTTTCCCTTTTTCTCAATAATCACTTTTTTAAATTGATCATGTCCTTGCGTTCTTCTATATCAAAAATCATAAGAATAGCGACTGTTGGCATTTCTATCTACAGGATGATCCTAGAGAAACAACATAATCAAGTGCTCCATTTTTTTTTGGTCCTAAATTCTACCGTTGGAATGACTGTAAGGAGTATTACACCAACAGAAGGAAGATCCAAGGGAATATAAACATAATATTTCATATCGTCAAGACATTGTTGTGGTTATCCTGATTGGAAATAATCTCTTTTGATCAGTATCCTAGGAAGGAGTCATCCCAATAAGAATTCACAAGAGAAAACTAAGTGGTAGAGTGTATCGTGGAAGGATATATGGCCAATAGGTAGATTTTAAAATTTACAAAGGAAATTTGTGGCTTGGTGCAATGATACAAATGTAATCAAATTGGCATAAGTAATACCGATAGACAAATGAAAGAACACATTATCGAAAAAGCACATGCCAATAGGATTCATCAGTGTAATAATGATAAGCAGAAAAGGATTTATATTATCTTTTTTATGGCCAATAAGGCCATCGGTAAAACCTATACCAATGGAAGTTACAATAAAGAAGGTGGCATCGGAGAGAGTACACCTGATGAAATTCATCAGCATATCTTTAACTATCAAGAAGACTATTATGAATTTTTTCCAACACTTGATGAGAAAATTGGTGTAATATATACCGATGGAGATATGTTGAATTAAAAACATTTGGTATCGAAGGATATATGTTGATGGCATATAAACACCGGAGAAGGTTGTGTCGATAGTTCCATCAGCGTAACTTTACATTTTGGAGTAACAATATAAATGTCACCCTAATGCCCGATGAAAGGAATGGTATGACCTATGCTGATGGTGATGAACAATGGACCTGTCAGAGAAACAAATCAAGGGTTTGGATGATGGCCCATAAAAGTAAGAATGATCGGAACAACATATGTCAATCCCAACCATTGTCATATCAATTTTTTTATTTTCAAAAAGAGGTTGAGGGACACTTAAATGACCAGGTTAGCTAGATTAATAAGATTACACAAGGTGATTTAATAATTTGATTACTTTACAAATTGGTGAAATCAATACATTCTTCAAGAACTGAAAGTTAATCGATACTATAAGAAAATAAGGGGAAATTTGATGATCGGAGGATTACACAATTGCAAAATTGAAGAAGAATTTGCATAAAAAACTGTTATAAAATGGATTCATCCAACACTTTCAGTAAGAAGAGACCAACAAAGAGCGGGGATTCTAAAGAAAAGAGGTCAAAAATGAAGGAGAAAATCCAAACCAGGAAATTGAACCAGAATATGATTGATCAAATGCAGTCCCCTGGTCTAAGATCAAGATGGTAAAAATAGCATTTACCTGAGAGATACCAGTTGGAGGACAGATAAAAATAATTTGGAGACATCTGGACTATAATCAGAGGATATGAATTGTTCTTATTGCATTATTTGAGAAGAGATCACCCAGTGCCCATTTTCCATCCTTGGAAGTAGAATATAGGTAAGCTTACTATGATGAATATCTTTTTCAACATTGAGTTAATGGATATGTTAGTGAGGAAGTACAATTCAATCAAGGGCTGCAGGGCAGCTAAGTTCCTGCCAAAATTTGGAAGAATGGTTATGCCCTACCAAAATCTAAAATATTGTTTTAAAATATTGAAAGTAATAAGGTGGTATCAAATAAAGAGAAGTTGAGAATGACACAATTGTAACTACTTCTCACCCTTTTAAGTCTTGAATATGAAAGTGGGAAGAGAGAAATGAATGTGGATATGTTCATGTGACTATTTTCAAGGGTTGTTGTATGGTCATGGCTGGGAGTTAGGGCGACTGGGTATGAAGCCATAGCTGTGTAAAAGGTTGACACATCCCTTGAAACCGATTGCAAGTTGTGGATTGGAGAAGGATGAAGAACAAACCCCCAAAACCCTGAAATACCACTGGTAGTTTTGTAAGGCTACAATCAGATCCAAAGTGTGCAGCAAAAATAACTCCAAAGATGTAAGGTGGTTGGCTGTGATGAAAGCTGGTCTATGGGAGCTGGAAACAAGTGTAGAACAACAGCCTGCAAGGTATCAAACCCTCCCTAGGATGGCACCTAAATAGAAACCTTGTAAAAGATGGTCACTCCACCAAAACAAGAAATTAATATAATCAAACATCCCTTCCAAAGTGTTGCAACAACTCTAAAAGATGATGGCAACTTTATCCGAAAAAGCCATTCCAGAAACAATGACTAAAAAATTGCAAAATAGCTTTATCCGAAAAAGCCATTTGAGAAAAATAACCTATCTTGTAGTTGTGCTTACTCTTGAAAGATGCGGTTAACAAATGCGTTGGAAACTTGCCACGAACTCTCCAAATATTAGCTCAAACAAATATTAGCTCAAACACAGCCTTTGTGTGGAGATGCCATAGACAGAAATTATGGTTTTGGTTCCCAATTGCAATAATTTTTGAAATTTCATCATAGTTTAATTTTAAATGAAAATACCAAAGAAGCTAGTAAAAGAATAAAGCATGTAGAATAAAAAGGATTCATAAATAGATAACCAATAAACTCTTCCCATAAACAATATTTAGATTTAGCACACAACAAGCTCGTGTTGAAGGATTTTTCAGTAACTTTTATGACAGTAAAAATGATGAATAGCCTGGCTCCTTTTCTGGCCTTGAAGCCACTACAATGTGAGATCTTTTTAAAATTTATACCCTGACGGAGGGTTTAGTTGAAAAATACAGGACTACACCTTAAAATAGGTCATGATTCATTACAAAACTATGCAAAATGTCAACAGATTTTGTTAGGCTAGGCCTCTAAGGATTTGGAAAAAGGTGACCACTATGTTGGGCAAGTTGTGAACAAAGAAGATTGACCTAGAAGAGGACATAGAAGATCATCGTTGAGGCTAATCTTGTAGTAACTTCTTTTCAACTGCAAGCACTCCTCAGAATCACACCACCTGCACCTGCAAAGTGATGGTTGAAAATATGATATTGATGTTTGTTTTGCATAAGTTGGGCAGAGAATTGTAGAATCTTTGTTTTGTTAAACTTCTCACAGATTGTAAGGAGACCTTGAGGAATCCAATTGAAAATTCAAAAGAGCGAATGGAGGACACTTCCTAGATGGTTGAATATCTGCAAGGATGGCCATCTAACTCCCACTAGAGTGAAAACTAGTAACAGAGCTCTAGATGAGGTGAGAATGATCAAGATTTTGTAAAGGTGTTAAAAGCATCCCCTACCAATCCTTACAAAGTACTTTTGCAGAGAAGTTTTGATGGAAGCTGCACAATTTTGTATGTGAGAATTGTTGTCTGTAGATGTTTCAATTTGGGAGTATTGTATAGAACAAGATAAAAGATGATGATAGTTTGAGAACAAACTGAACTAAGTGTGTAGAATTATAAGAAACCAACGAAATTTCCTTTGTTAATCCCAAATTCTCTTATTGTCATCTGTCTTTATTGCATGTTATGCTCAGTGATGCTTTCAAGCTATTTTGTAAAGAGGAAATCACCATGGATAAAAGAAACTATGTGAGACAGATAACCAAGTATTCATGTACAAATTTCTCTTACCTGTGTGCTTTTACACACATCCTGTCTACCCACAAATAATTGTAACAGATGAGTTCCTGAGTGCAGATGGAACAATTGTCTTCTTTTGGAAGGCAAGTAATTTCTTCCTAGTGGCCCATATTTTTGAGTGCATGTGAGAAGTTTGTAAGCAGTCCCATTATTTCTTCATCTGCAAACTAATGTTCTGAGATGGCGGCATGTCAAATGAAGATAATAGATGCAAGAAAGAATTTATTCATTGTTTCCCCATTTCTTTACACGTATGCAAGAATGTGGAAACTTATATAAGGCACATGGAATCTTTGCATGTTTAGGCTGGGAATGTTCGCCAGGACCTTGCTAGAAAGGCCAGCTGCTAAGGTCCTCTATGAAGGAGAAAAACCCAACACATTTGCTTTGGTTTTCAATTACTAACTTATGAGTTTAAAATGGCACAAGCTGCTTCCTTTTGTCTACATACCTTAGCAGCATCATCCAACTTTTCCATCAGTGCCTTGACTTTGCCTGCTGTATAAAGTGCTCTCCCTAATTTATCTTCTGCATTTCTTGCCCATTTTGTGGAGTTGACAATCAAGGCAGATTTTATTTTGTGCAGGCAAGTACATATGATGTATGCCAATAAACATTCTATCTCTTTTAATAGTACATTTAGATCCATATTAAAGTTACAGTCAATACTTTCACATAATTTGTAAACTGTTGTGGCTGCTGATACTTCCTTCCAATCTATGGAATCATTACCTCCTGTTCCATCCCAAGTGCATCTTGGTTCAGCTGCCCTGTAATCATTTGAATTGACTATTTGCATAGGGATTCCAATCTCTTCTACTTCATAAATGTTTGCATCTGTTTCCCAATCTTCCACCATATCTTGTTGGGGGTGAACTGCACATAATTTATAGAGTACCACAATATAGCTAGTTAGAAAATACATAAACTGACAGATTTAGTGGAACAGACACTCTGATCAGTTGTTTTGTAATACAGAAAGGATGACCCTGCATTCTCTTCTATTCTAATTAACAAACTTCTTTATTTTCTCTATTTCTTCTAGAGAATTTTATAAAGCCGAAAAAACTGTTACCTTGAAGTTTATGGCCTGTGGATAGATCTGCCTTTTTTTCACTTTCCATTGCAAGTTCTTTTATTACTGTAGGAGGAATAAAAGTAGGAGCATAAGCAATCTAAATCAGTCTTCTCAACAAAATCTATAACTTCCCATGATTGAGAGTAGACCTCCAAGCAATTTTTACCGACTTGTGGAGAGAGTTTGATGCCGAAACTTGCCATATTTTTTAGTGCATGTGAGAAGTTTGTAAGCAGTCCCATTATTTCTTCATCTGCAAACTAATGTTTTGAGATGGCAGCATGTCAAATGAAAATATTAGATGCAAGAAATAATTTATTCATTGTTTCCCCCATTTCTTGACATGTATGAAAGAATGTGGAAACTTATATAAGGCACGTGGACTCTTTGCATGTTTAGGCTGGGAATGTTCGCCAGGCCCTTGCCAGAAATGCCAGCTGCTAAGGTCCTCTGCGAAGGAGAAAAACCCAACACATTTGCTTTGGTTTTCAGTCCTTCTCTCACATTGTAAACTGTGGAGCCTCCGTTCTATCCACAGAAAATGCTCTAGCATTTGAATTGGGCAGGCGGCCCATACAAGTCGTTCACCTTTCCTTCACAAATATTGAAGGTATATGCGGGAAGAAGGAAATTAAGCAATGTGATTGGTTGAGGGGGTAAAGATTAATAACATGTTAAGCTCTTAGCCTTCGCAATAGTTCTCTGCCTTGGCAGGAACTAAAAAGAGATGTATCCTATATTTCTAGGGAAAACACTTCATTTATTTCTATGGGGGCACATTGGCATAAGTCTTTAACCTAGATCAATCATGTAGTATTCCATTATCATTTAAGGAGATTGAGGAAGAATATACCAGGATGGATACCACAAAAAGGGATGGAAATTAGCAATTCACAGGAATAGGGAAGATAGGAGAATTGTCCCTCTCACAGATTAAGATGGTCCACCATTCAACATGGACTTATTCAAACCATATTTTTAGTATGCCTATTTGTCTTGTTGGAAAATTGGAGATGTGTAATTTTTAGACTTCATGAGTGTACGGCCAATGGTACTAGCCACTAATATTCAGATGTTTAAACCTAGGCCATTTGATTATGCAACCTACAAATCATAAATATTGCATGAAGTATTTCTATATTTACAAAAGAATAATGAACAGCCTAGGTTCATGTATTACTCATTGTTAGTGAACCTAATTTTGTTTTATGGATACCTTAGGGGTATGTGGCAAGAAGAGATTAAATTAGTCGTCAGGGAAGGAAGGGAAAGAGAAACCTATACAACTGGGGACTTCCATCTGGGACTCTAGATATACAACATCCAATTACATTAAATTTAAGGGGTAGTTTTTTAGGCCTATCTATCTGATGTATAATAATGCACGTGACAAATCAATTACAATGGAGATTAAGAAATTTTTAAGGCAAAATGATTTTTATGAAAGGGGTCTTGTTTAACATAGGTGGGGGATTAGTATGTCCATCTTGGTTTCACTTGTTTTAGAATCTATGGCTTTGAAGGTGATCCATACATGTTTCCTAAAATGGCACCAGACAAAACCACTTATTTGGAGATAGTTAGACAATTGAGTATATCAAAAGCTCAACATTTTGGTAATTTACATAAATAAAATTTCTTTTCTAGGACTTTGAGTTTTGGAGATTTTACTATTGTGTCAACTAAAGAATATGAAGTAGTACATAAGAATTTTATTGATGAGTTCAATTTGACAGCCCAAGGAAAGGGTACGATCCAGAGGACTACATACATTCTTTCAAAAAGAAACAAAATCTAGGAGACTACCTCCATAAAGATATGCCTGTGGAAGATGTTTTTATGAATATGGAGAAACTTGATGGCCATGAATTAATTGATAAATACAACAAGGAATTGGATAATAAAATGCAACAATTAGTATAATTGGAGTCTCGAGAAGGGTCAAGTGATTATGAACCCCAAGAACAAGAAATAGTTTAAAGATTGCAGATAGAAGTAATAGAGGAAGAGCATGATAAGGATGATTAGATTGTATCAAGAATGGAAGTTCAAAAGGATAAAATACTGGATGCTTGTTCTTGTTTTGTATTTGATTATGTGTTTGTATAATCTAAAGAGTTTAAATAATTTTTATTATATAAAAGGAAACAAACTTAGGGATTCTATCCCTAATATTACCCCTGAAAATGAAGTAGAATTTCTGAGGAAATTAAAGGTAGATGTTGACTGGGAGGTTTAGAGCATGACTCCCCAAAGAGGTAGGAAGTATCTCATTGAATCTAGTATTATTCTTTTTCTAGGTTGGTACATCAGTGCTTCATTGATTTTTGATAGTTTTCTTCATTCTGATAGTAAGGATTTTAATCTTTACATTGAAGATCTAAATAAAATTTACCTTGGGTCAAGATTTGACCCAGATGAAAATGTCTTATTACTATGGTAATTATATCCACCCAACAAGAGGCCCAATATTATTTATGTGGACAAGGTGTTCGGGCATATAATGAAGTTTAAAGTCGGTGAGATTGACCCTATCATTTCTACAGATATGAATATAGACATGGCCAAATTTAATAAGGAACAAGTGTTGAAGGTAGTCAGGGAAAGGGATCACTATAAAGATAAATTTTAAGAATGATCAAAGTGGAGTGGATACTCTATTCTCATGATTTCAACACTAGAGGATTAAAAATGGAAGAAGAAATATGAAGAGTTAGAAAAGGAACATCAGAAGATAACAAGAGAAGTGCAAAACATCAAAATAAGCACAATTTCCCTTATGTTAAATAGAAAAGGTTTGACAAACTAAAGGATACCTTAGAATTTTTTTGGGATGTATACAAAATGAATATGGAGAATTTCATTGCTCAAAATAGGATAAAAAATAGACTTGATGTAAAGTTACACGACATGAATATGAGTAGAGAAGGTACTAAAGAAATTGATGAAATCAATGAAGTCATTACAAAGCATGTAGAATTCACTGAGAACTTGCAGTTAGAGTATAATGAGTTCAAAATTTCCATTAATAAGGGATTGCCAAATCTTGTTGATCATAATGGAGATTTAAAGGATTTAGATATGTGGATGGGAGAAGTCCAAACTATCCTTGCAACCACCCTAGACACTACTCATATCGATGGACCATACTTAGAAAGGACCACAACATAGATGGAGAACTTGATTACCATGGAGTACGCTGCCAAGGATACCATATATGATGCAGACACCTACATTTTAAAGGAATACCTAGATCACATTCAGAGATATAGCACTATATTGGGAGATTGATCCTTGTTTTTTATGATCTTTTTGTATAATTTTAATTAGTTAGGTTAGTTTTCATGTAGTCTCAAAACAATTGTTGTATCTTTTGGAGAAAAGGCATGTCTTTTAACCCTTATAGATTCCTCTATTATATAACTAGGGTCAATTTTTAATGGGAGGGTGATACTTTTAGGATTGTTTTAAGAAATTTACACAGAATGAACAATTGGAAGTTCTTTTTATATATTGTATCCAATTATATGAAACTCTATTTCTACAAGTAATATAGTTACAAGAATTTCTCCATTCAAAGGTGTGAAAACTATTCTTATTTGATTTGTTCCTTATGATATCTATTTCAGGGAATGATTAATTTAATTATGTTACAGTTTGAATATCAGAATTAATACTGGTTTACATGTTAATTTTTTCTTATTGGCCTTTTCTATATAAAAAAATTAGCATCAGTAAGACTAACTATAGCATATTAGATAATTTGAACACATAGAGGCCTTTCAAGTGACATATTTGTTCAAGAAATAAATTTAAAAAGTGTCTCATAAGGTTAAACATAAAATCATTAAGACATAATTTCATCATCTAAGGAAGAGAAGGCACTAGTCTTGTATTGATACTCGATTTTGGTTGGCATATTGCATTCACAAAGAATTTTACTTTACACTTTACATCCAAGCATTCATATATTTAATTACAAACAACATTTTTAAGCATTCATTCATACAATCAGAAATGATTTGATATTAACCAACTCATAAGTATATCAATATGATTTCTCTCAAGAAATATTTCCATCTTGAGATATCACTTGGAGAACTATTTTTATCTACTATAAAAAGCCATAACCAATGGATAACCATAAGGTATAGACCCACCTACATTGGTTATGTAGAGCCTAAAGTGTAGGGTAAGAGGATCATAATCAATTGTTCTCATCAGTTGACCAAGTCATATGGAAGATTTGATCATAGAGTTTGGCAAGCTCTTAGAATTTCCCAATCTATTGATTTGGGAACCAACAGATTGGGGAATTTACTAGGGAGTTTTATATTAAAAATATTGTTGAATTTTACCTAGAAACTTTGGTGTTAATTTTCTAAATATTGGATTGTTTAGTTTGCCCCATCTGAGTCACACAACAGATTGGTGACTCTACTAGAAAGTCATTCATAGAGATATTGTTGAATTTGTGGTAGATTACTAAAAAATTGACAGTTCATAATCTGTGAAATCACTCTACTAGAAAATAGAACTCATAATATCAATAACCTTTTTTCCTCTTAAAGAGAGGTGGCGATGACTCTACATAAGCACACATAATATAAGAATGAAGAAGTGACTTGTGAAATATAAGGGAAGACTCAAGACACTTAGTTCTCATGTATATATGGGGCATAAGGTCATTAACCAAAGGAAAAAATACTCACATTGATTTGAGCCCCAAAAGAAGTAAATTGGGCAAAATAAAGAATCCAAATTCAGAAATGGCATTTGGAGCACTTAAAAGATTTCCTCCTAGAGCAAATGATATTTGGATGAAAATGGTTTAGTCATTTCAAGTGAGCATGATGTTGAAAATACTATTTTTTATGAAAATAGAAATCCTTGGAATATTAACTATAATGAGAGTTCTAAATGTCTTACTCCTCAACGCCAAGGACTAAATTAGGAAGAAGAACCAGCAGAAAATCAAAATGAGAATGTCTAAAGAGTAGAAGGAATATTGATAGGGATTCTAAATAAAAAATACATCCCTAACATTGAATAAGTAATATAGGGATTTCTGAATAAGCTCCCACAATGTGCTTTGGATGAACATGGGATCAATAGGAGGATAAATTTCAACTCACCAAGTACAAGTAGGGATGAACAAAGGAGGCAAGATAAAGCACCTAAATATTATCCACCACATAATAGGAGATAAGGAGAAAAAGATTTTAGAAATGAATAAATTAATCCCCTTTTTTAGCCAAATAAAAGAGACAACAAATGAAATTATCAAACTGGATAGAGACAAAGAGGGCAATAGAGTGGTGGTGGTAAAAATAACTATGGGGAACCATATAATATCAATGGTAATGGAAGGAAATAAAATCATAACCATAATAGACAACATAATGGTGGATATGGAAACCAAGGGAGATGCAACCAACATAACAATGTTCATAAAATAAATAATCAAGGTGGAAATCAAGAAGGCATGAGAAGACCTTTGGTAGTTGAAATATATAAGAAACTATATTTCACTGGAATGGTAGGATATCCAAATGACATACAAAATGAATGGAGAACAATTATCCCTAAATTCAGTGGTAATAGTTCTAAATCAGGAGAAGAGCATGTGAAAATATTTTAGGATTCCAAAGAAAACTATGAGGTTGAACATAAGGATATATATATATGAAGTTATTTGTACAATTCCTGCTTAATGAAGTTGTTGATTGGTATAGAAGATTACCCAAAAATTCAATCACCAGTCGGTCTAATTTTACAACATAATTTTTGGAAGAGTTTGGTGATCACAATGACCTTACATTTGCATCACATGAACTTAAAAGTATTAAAAAGGGGTATAAAAAATCAGTTGCAGAATTCAATAAAAGGTTTAATAAGTTATTGAATAGAATATCCAAGAGTATGAGACTAGTTGATTCATTCCTCATTACATTTTATATGAGTGTATTTGATAGAAATACAAACTATGAGATCAAATCACACAATCATACTACTTTGCAAGAATAAAATAAAGTATCCCTTACAATTGAAAATAACCAAAAAGGTGCAGGAAGAATTGGTAAAAGAGAAGATCTGAAACTGTAGAATCCCAAAGCTCCTAAGAAAGTTAAAGAAGAAGGTAAGTTTGTTAAGATATTTGGTATGATCAAAGACTTTTAGTTGAAATAGAATAGAGGGGACATATTGTAGGTATATAGAAATGACACACCTAGGTTACATGATATATCCTATAATACTAATTGGAAATATGGGAAGCCTAAACATCCTAAGAAGAGTCTAAACAGAGATCCCCCTAATCCATTAAGTATAAATAATAACATGGTAGATCAAAATCCTTGGTGTGTGGAATGAAACATGCCCCATTTATCACAACAATGTGTTATAGCACAAATCCTCAAAGAGGAAATGAACTAGGAGGATAAATTTAATCAAGAGTGGGTTATAAATGCATTATCAAAAAAACCATTATGGGATGTTGATGGTTATGAATCATCAAAAGAAGGTTATGAGTTGGATGTGAATTTTTTTGGCATATCTACTGTAGTGATGCAAAGTGATTTTTGAGATGTCATGACACATATTTGATTACAGGATGATAAGTTATTATGCTAACATTGTTGTCAACCATTAACCTGATGGAATATGGATGAAGTGACTGAGAGGGGGGGGGGTGAATCAGTCAACCATAAAACACTTCACAATTAATTCTTTCCAGATCCCTTAGGATATCTTAAAAATGTTATCTGTTTTAGCACTCGATAAATAGATTGCAGTAGCTTTGAAGATGCAGAAAGTATTAGCAAAATTATCTTTTAGATATTCATCAGCACTAGTGTATGATTAAGATAGCAATTAAGAACACAAGAGACACAAGATTTAACATGGAAACCCAATATGGGAAAAAACCACCAATGTATCTAGATACTGATTTTCACTTTTCTGAAGTGATGCCCGGTTAGAAGCCAACCCGGTAAAAGGTTACAAAACACACTGTTAGGTGTGACCTTGTTAGAGGATTTAATCACCCTGCTAGGAGTGGCCTGGTAAGAGGTCTTGAAAACAATTCAATGGAATTGTCACCTTGTTAGAGGATTTACAATATGGTTGTTAAACCAACTCGGTTAAGAGATTTAGAATTCACTGTTACAATGATAAGAAGGTAACAATGAAAAATGACCTGTATAATGATGCAACTGCCTTGCTAATTACAGATCTCTGTTCTGCATATGTGTGATCCTTCCTGATCGAATAAATCTCTGCTGCACCTTAAGGATATCTGAACATCCTTCACAAATTCGCACACACCTTTCCTGTCTTTCCTGAATTTCCTTTGACGACCGACTGAACTCGGTAAATGCTGAATTTCCTTTGACGACCGACTGAACTCGGTAAATGCTGAATTTCCTTTGATAACCGAGTGGACTCGGTAAGCACTAATCTTCCTGTCTGGCAGACCGACTAAGCTCGATAGGAACTGATTGCTGCGAACTATGACATTGTGTGACATCAAAGACAATACATAATTTGAGTAGCAATTTCCTTTAGACAATTGTTTCCAACAATCTCCCTCTTTGGCATTGATGGCAACACAATATGTCATAGCAAAAGAAATTTGAAAGAGTTAGCTCGGTTCAGATTCAAATCTCCCTCTGTCAGCAAACTTCCTTTATCCTGAAAATTCTTCCTTCTAACTATTGAAAATTTCTTGAAGTAGTAGCAAAGACATAGCAAACACTCCCTCTTTGACAACACATGCCAAAGACAATTCACATATTACCAGTGTAAATTAATGTACCTCAAGTACTGATTCATATGCAATGATTCCTTGAATATGCTGCATCAACTGGTTGATTTTCAATCATGTTCTGGTTGATGCATCACTAAAACTGTATTTAGTGAGCCTCGGATAGGGGAATGACCCCTAACTTACCTCTTAGATACACAAATGCATCCTTAGGTAATGGTTTGGTAAAAATGTCTGCAATCTGTTCTTTTGTATAAATATATTCTAATCTGATTTCCTTGTCCTGCACCAATTCTCTGACAAAGTGATATTTAATAGCAATGTTCTTGGTTTTGGAATGCATCACTAGATTCTTCGAAATGTTTATTGCACTGGTATTGTCACAAAATATAACAACTAGTTCTTTGATTTCAACCTTCATACCTTCTAATAACTATTTAAACCAAACAATATTTGAACAGTTTACTGCAGCAGCAACATATTCTGCTTCAGCTGTGGATTGAGATGTGCAATTTTGCTTTTTACTAGTCCAGGATACCAGTCTTTTTCCAAGAAAAAATGCTCCACCAGTTGTGTTTTTTCTGTCATCAATGTTTCCTGCCCAATAAGCATCAGTAAACACTTTTAAGTCTAGATTGCCTCCAAATTTATACCACAAACCATATTCTTCAATTCCTCTTAAGTATCTTAGGATTCTTTTGATTGCCATCATATGATTTTCCTTAGGTTTTGCTGAGAATCTAGCTACTATACCGACTGCTAAGGCAATATCAGGTCTTGTATGTACTACATACTGCAATTTTCCAATCATAGATCGGTATAGGGTCTGATCAACTTCTTTTGAATCATCATTTTTGGTAAGTTTCAGTCCAGTACACATGGGTGTACCAACTGGTTTTGAATCTTCCATACCAAACTTCTTAAGTATTTCCTTAATGTATTTAGATTGAGTAATGTATATACCATTCTTGCTTTGCTGAATTTGAAGACCAACAAAGAATTTTATTAAACCAAACATAGACATTTCAAATTCTTTGTTCATTTGCTCTGAAAATTCTTTGCACTGATCCTCATTCCCTGTAAATATAGTATCATCTACAAATATTTCTGCCAATACAATTTTGTCATCCGGTCCTTCTTTAATATACAGATTGCTATTATCATTGGCTCTTTTGAAGTTAATCTGAATCAAATAGTTATGGAGTCTTTCATACCATGCTCTAGGAGCTTGTTTCAAACCATACAATGCTTTGTGTAACCTGCAGACCATGTCCTTTTTATCTGGATCAACAAAACCTTCAGGTTGTTCAATGTAGACTTCTTCATCAAGAATTCCATTGAGAAATGTAGATTTTATATCCATCTGATATACCTTAAATCCTTTGTGTGCTACATAAGCAAGTAGAGTTCTTACACCTTCTAATCTTGCAACAGGAGCAAAAGTTTCTCCATAATCTATACCTTCTTCTTGAGAATAACCTTTACATACCAGTCTAGCTTTGTTTCTAGATACTTGACCATCTTCATTCAACTTATTCCTGAATACCCATTTTGTTCCAATTACATTCTTATCTTTAGGTCTAGGTACAAGAGTCCATGTTTTGTTCTTTTGTATTTGTTCTAATTCTTCATTCATTGCTTCAATCCAACTTTCATTTTCCAATGCATCTTTGATATTTCTAGGTTCAAAGTCAGTAAGCAGACATGTACCTTTTAGCTTGCTTCTTGTCATAGTATCATCTAATTTGTTTCCAATAATTTGATCTGGTGTATGATGTCTTCTGACATATTTGGCTAATATAGGTTCCTTGCTTTTTGAATGATTCATGTTGTTGTCTTCTAGGATCTCTTCTTCAGGTTGCTCGGGCTCGGTAGATATTTTCTCGGTAACTTCAGGCCTAGACTCGGTCTGAATTTCTTCCTGTGACTCAGTTTGAACTTCTTCCTGTGACTCAGTTTGTGACTTGGTAACTATGCTCGGCTCGATAGATATAGTTTCCTTATTGATAGTTGTGTCTGCCAATGTTTCAGGTTCAATGTAAACGAATCTTCTGTAGTTCTCAGGTTCCTTTTTGCTTTCTTCTTCAGTCTTTTCTGCAAACTCATCAAATTTTACGTGTATACTTTCTATGACTTTGTGAGTAGATAAGTTCAGACATTTGTATGCCTTGCTTTTGCTAGAATATCCTAGGAATATTCCTTCATCACTTTTCACATCAAATTTATTTCTTCTGGATTCTTTTAAGATATAACACTTGCTACCAAATATTTTCATGTAACTTACATTGGGTTTATAGCCATACCATAATTCATAAGGAGTTTTGAATGTGTCTTTCTTCAATTGTACTCGGCTCAAGGTATGAACTGCAGTGCTGATAGCTTCCTTCCAGTACTTTATAGCGATGTTCTTTTCTATCATTAGAGTCCTTGCACAATCCATAATAGATCTATTTCTTCTTTCTGCTATTCCATTCTGCTCAGGAGTTCTAGGAGCTGATACCTGTCTTTTGATTCCTCTTTCAATGCAAAAGTTGTTAAAATCATGGGAGATGAATTCACCACCTCTGTCTGATCTTAAGCATTTCAATCTTTTCCCTGTTTCCTTTTCTACTCTTGCTAAGTACCATTTGAACTTTTCAAATGCTTCTGATTTTTTTCTTAAATACATAACAGTCATCATTCTAGAATAATCATCAACGAAAAGAATAAAGAATTTATCTCCAGTATAGCTTTGTATTCCAATAGGTCCACATAAATCAGTATGCACAATTTCCAAAATTTCTTTAGACTGATAGTTCTTACTCTTGAAACTAGTTTTACTCATTTTGCCAATCTGACAATTCTTACATAGACCAGTATCAGGTTTCTTCAAAGTAGGAATGCCTCTAACCTTCTTGAATTTGCTTATTTTTATCATGTTATCAAAATTCACATGACATGACCTTTTGTGCCATAGCCAACTTTCTTCAATTTGAGCAATAAAGCATGAATATTCACTGAGATCAAGATAAAATAAGATACCTTTTGTTTGTTTGCCTGATCCAATGAGTTTTCCTTTTTCATCCAGCAGTCTTGCTTGACCATTCATGAATTCAACCTTGAAACCAGTGTTGATTAGCTGTGCTACACTTAGAAGATTATGTTTTAGTCCTTCAACCCAATAAGCATTATCACATATGAGTTCTTTGGTTAATGAGATTCTTCCTTTTCCTTTTATACAACAAGGTTCATTGTTTCCAAATCTTACATTACCACTATCACAGTCTTCTAGATATTCAAATTTTGTCTTGTCACCAGTCATGTGGTGTGAACATCCACTGTCTATTATCCATATATCATCTTTGCTTATATGAGAAATAAGTGCCATCTTATCTTCATCATCATCAGATTCATCTTTTATAGCAATAAAGACAATTTCTTCTTCACTATCATCAGAATCTTTAGCCATAAAACATGTTTTCTTACCTTTATCCTTGAATGATTTGAAATTCTTTTTTCCATAGTACTTGTGACTTCTCTTCTCTTCCTTGACTTGCTTGTTTGGGCACCTAGCTGCAATATGTCCAATTTCTTCACATGAAAAATAGATTAAAGGAGTTTTACCTTTATATTTACCTTTTCCTCTAGAGTACTTCTTTGCAAGTAATGCTTCTACAATTTCAAGATCACTATCAGAACTTTCTTCTGATACTTCTTCACTTTCTGACTAAACTTCTTTAATTTTCTTGTTCTTCTTTAGTGAAACCTTGGCCTCAAATGCTGATTCAATATTTTTGGAACTAGGAACATAGTTGTCATAGTTGTCTAATTCAAAGGCTATCAATCTTCCAACTAAAGCATCCAAAGTTATATTGTGGTTTGTTTCACATCTTCTTTCTTGAATAGCTGATACTCTTATTGCATAGATAGGGAGTAATGTTCTGAGTACCTTACTTATAACAGTTTCATCTGAGATTGTTCCTCCAGAAGCTCTAATTGCACTTACACTTGCTTTGATTCTTTCAACATATTTTGCAATGTTTTCATCTTCCTTCATATTCATCTTGTCAAACTATCCTCTTAGGCTTTCTGCTTTGGCTCTTTTCACATTTGCATCACCACCATATATTTTCTTCAGTGCCATCCACATTTCATATGCAGTAGTGCAGTCTTTAATATCATCAAATTCTTCATAGCTGAGAGCAGATGCAATGTCTATCATCATGGTGTTATGAGTCTTTTTATCTGCAATGTCTTCAACAGTTAATGCGCCATTAGGAATTGTGTATTCTTCATCAATGTATTTGCATCCTGAATCACCAATGGAAGCCAGATGAAGTCGCATGAGACCTTGCCATGCTGAAAAGTTATCTCTGTTGAGCTTTGGAATTTCCCTCTTGTAAGACATCTTGATCTTTAGCTTAGGTCCTTGAAACCCTTCCTGCAAGCACCAAAAGCTCTAATACCAATTGATGGAATATGGATGAAGTGACTGAGAGGGGGGGGGGGTGAATCAGTCAACCATAAAACACTTCACAATTAATTCTTTCTAGATCCCTTAGGATATCTTTAAAATGTTATCTGTTTTAGCACTCAGTAAATAGATTGCAGTAGCTTTGAAGATGCAGAAAGTATTAGAAAATTATCTTTTAGATATTCATCAGCACTAGTGTATGATTAAGATAGCAATTAAGAACACAAGAGACACAAGATTTAACGTGGAACCCAATATGGGAAAAAACCACCAATGTATCTAGATACTGATTTTCACTTTTCTGAAGTGATGCCCGATTAGAAGCCAACCCGGTAAAAGGTTACAAAACACACTATTAGGTGTGACCTTGTTAGAGGATTTAATCACCCTGCTAGGAGTGGCCTGGTAAGAGGTCGTGAAAACAATTCAATGGAATTGTCACCTTGTTAGAGGATTTACAATATGGTTGTTAAACCAACTCGGTTAAGAGATTTAGAATTCACTGTTACAATGATAAGAAGGTAACAATGAAAAATGACCTGTATAATGATGCAACTGCCTTGCTGATTACAGATCTCTGTTCTGCATATGTGTGATCCTTCCTGATCGAATAAATCTCTGCTGCACCTTAAGGATATCTAAACATCCTTCACAAATTTGCACACACCTTTCCTATCTTTCTTTTGTAAATCTTCTGCTGTATATCTTATTTATTTTTCACATTTTGACCTTTTATTTATATGATTTTAGATTTGTCAAATCGACATTATTTAGTATAACAGTTGGCTGAATTAAGCAAACTCTATTTGCAAAAATCCTTCAAGGGCTGACAGTGCTCGGTGACCATAACTTTCTACAATCTTTCGGAGACCGAGGGAACTCGGTAAACACAGACAATCCTTCGATAACCGACTGAACTCGGTAAACACTAAATTTCCTTTGACGACCGACTGAACTCGGTAAACACTGAATTTCCTTTGACGACCGACTGAACTTGGTAAACACTGAATTTCCTTTGACGACCGACTAAACTCGATAAATGCTGAATTTCCTTTGACAACTGACTGAACTCGGTAAATGCTGAATTTCCTTTGATAATCGAGTGGACTCGGTAAGCACTAATCTTCCTGTCTGGCAGACCAACTGAGCTCGGTAGGAACTGATTGCTGTGGACTATGACATTGTGTGACATCAAAGACAATACATAATTTGAGTAGCAATTTCCTTTAGACAATTGTTTCCAACATAACCTTGTGGTCTTAGTGTGTTTCCAAGCATAGTTGTGATGAATGAAGGGTTTTAGTGAATTTCATTGGTTTCTATTTTTATAGGAGATTTAGGTGTGTCTCTAGATGTCTAATATTTGACCGCTACTACTGAAGTGATCTTATGTGAAAGTTGTGATTGGTTAAAGAATAATAATGCAATTGCTAGAATAGTTAATGATAGGTGATAGATGATTTGAACATCTTGTCAAATATTTTTTGTGTCTTATGGTGCGGTGACAAGATATGATGGTCAACCATTTTTAGATGCTACATTTTTTACTGCAACTAATTTGAGTGACTGGTGTGTAGGATAGGTGATCGATGAGCAGAGACATAGTTGTTAACAAGTTAAAATATTTTTGTTCTTGAGAGACAATTGATAAATATTTGATCATTGATCAGTGTTGAGGTTGTGGTGGAATCGGTTGAATTAGTCACAATCTGGTGACGTGTCTTCATGATTGGAGGTGATGCTCTTGCATCACATTGTTTGATGCTAGTGTGTAGAGAAGATTCTAGAGAGAACATGTGTTTGGTCAAAATGTGTTTGATCCCTTGACACAAAATTCTATGTAAATCATTGTATTGGCCGATGTGGTCTTGGAAATGTGTTTTGTACATTGAAATTTATTTTTTTGCATGTTGGATCTGAGAGGGATATTTGAAATTCAAATGTATTTCAAATTTAGGTCTTGATTAAGGTGGTGGACTTAAAAGTTCAATACATAATGGATGAAGTTGAAAGTTTTTCTGTGTTGATCATGTGTTGGGAAAGTGTGAGTTTTGATCAAGCTAGAGAAGAGTTAAGTGTGTTGAGAAGATATTGTGTGCTTCATTGGATCTAATAAAGCAGAGGTAGTGCTATTATATAGATCATTATTTATGGTGTTCCCTAACAGTTACAGTAGGTTAAATCCCTTAACCATGTAGATCTTAACAGATCTTTTTTGTAAATCCTCTAGCAAGGTGACACCTTTTCAAGTGTTCAAATTCCTCTAACAAGGCTACTCTTAATAGGGAAAAGGTATTAACAGGCCTAAGTAAAATCCCTTAACTAGGTAACACCTAACAATCTTGTTGTAAACTCCTAACAAGGTTAAGCTCCTCACAAGGTGTACTTTGGAAGAGTGCATCATTAAGTGGTACTAATTCCCACCATGGTTTTCTCCTGATTTGGGTTTCCACGAGATAAATTTTTTTGTCAAATTTTTGGATGGATTTGTATGTTTATGATTTTTATTTTTTGTAATTAAGTTTAATCTTGTGAATGATGGTATAAGTTTAAGAAGTTAAACAGTTAGATTATTTGGTAGATTACTGATTCACACCCCCTCTCAATAATATGATCTTAGGACTAATAATTGGTATCAAAGCTTTGGTCATCTATTGTGGTGAAGTTTAACAACTTGATTTAAAGATCCAAAGATGATGAGAAAGGAAGGTCCTAAATTCACAAGAGATAACTATTGAGTTTGGTGCGGTTGAATGAAGCTCTATCTTAAAGGTATGGGTGATTAGTATTGGGATCATATGGCTAATAAGTATATTTTCCCTTCTCAAACCTTGAATACAAATCAATTGAAGGTGAAGAAATAACATATTGCTACTATAGAATCTATTATCAGTACTCTTTCAGATGTAGAGTTTATTGATATCAAAGACTTTGATACTGCTAATGAGATATAGGAGAAGTTGAAGACCATCTATGGTGGAGATCCACATAGGCAAAAGGAAAAGGTTGAAAGTTTGAAAGGAAAGTATGATAACATGAGGATACAAAAAAATGAGAACATTGAAAAATATAGTCAGAGAATCAAATAAGTTGTTACTGCTATCCAAGGTGTTGGTGGTAATCTTCCTGAGGACGACAAATTTACTACCTTAGTATTCTATTAGGGTTTTAACCATACAAGAGCTCATATCTCTAGGAACTTTTAGTGTTACTCTTGATGCATTAATAGGGAAATTAATTGCATTTTAGTTAATAAATTATGATAATAGTATGCCAAAAGTTGAAGTTAATTTCAAGTCATCGTTGACTCTTGAACCATCTAGGAAAGGAAAGGAGATATCTAACAGTTCTTTAATATTTTACTCTAATGATTATGAATCTATATTGTCTGAAGAAAGAGAATATGAGGAATTGGAATCTTTACTTGCTAAAAGGTTTCCTAGAGGGAAAGGTAAATATAAGGGTAAGTTGTCTTTGAAGTGATTTTCATGCAATAAGATTGGAAATATTTCCTCTGGATGTCTTGACAATGATAGAAAGGAGAAGCCAAGAAGATTCAAGGATAAGAACAAGAAAGTATGCTACCTAGATGAGGAGGTTGTTACCGATGAGGAATATAATGGAAGAGATGAAGAATAAATTGTGTTTGTTGCAGTAAAGGAAGAACCCTTAGATGAAGGTGAGAAAGATTTAGTTTCTAACATAGATCATAGTGGTGACTGAATTATTGATAGTGGGTGCACTCACCATATAATCGGTGATAGAAGAAAATTCATCAAGATGGAAGAATGTGATGGTGGCTCACTAAAATTTGGGAATGATGTTCCATGTTTGGTAAAAGGTAAAGGATCTATTTCTTTGAATGATAAAAAAAAAATTGATGATGTTTACTAGGTTTATGGTCTGAAATACAACTTGTTAAGTGTCTCTCAATTGAATAAAAAATGATATAGAGTGGCTTTCAATGGAGGTATATGAAAGATTATTGAGGAATGAGGAGAATTAATTTCTATTGGTGAACAAACTAAAGATAAATTGTTCCATTTGAATTATACTATTAAGAGTTATCTAATTGATAAGGTAGAATAATATTGGTTATGTAATAAGACATTTTTTCATGTAATTTTTGATAGCTTGATCAAAGTAAGTAAGATGAAGATAGTGAGAGGTTTTCCCAACCTAGTGAAACTAGACAATGTAATGTGTAAAGAATGTCATCTTGGGAAGTTAAATAGTTATAGTTTTATAAGTAAAAATTATTCTTTTAAAAGTATTTTAGATCTGGTTCATACCAATCTATGTGGTCCAATCAGAACTCAGAGTTACTATGGTGATAGATATTTCATGTTTCTTGTTGATGATTATTCTAGAATGATGTGGGCTATATTTTTAAGAGATAAATCTAAAGCTTTTCACATGTTTAAGAGCTACAAAGCTAGAGTGGATAAGGAGACTGGTAAGACCCTGAAATGCCTTAGATCTGATAGAGGGGGTGATTTTACTTCACATGAATTTACTAGATATTGTGAAGAATGGGGAATTCAAAGGAAGATGTTAGCTCCTAGAACACCTCAGCAGAATGGTATTATTGAAATAAGAAATAGGTATATCATTGATTGTGCTAGGACTTTAATGATTCACAAGGGTGTCACAAAGATATTTTGGAGAGAAGCGGTGAGCAGTGTGTTTTACAAATTGAACAAAGTTTAGTTGAAGAAAGGTAAAACAAAACTCACTGTGATTTGTGGCATGGTCAATCACATGTGTAAGTTATTTCAAAAAATTTGGGAGAAGATGCTATATAAAGAGAGATAAAAATACAGGTAATTTTGACCCAAGAAGTGATGAGGGGATATTCTTAGGATATTCCACAAAGAGAAAATAATACAAGTGCTTCAACAAGAGAACAAATAAGATAGTGGAAAGTGTCAGTGTAAGAGTAGATGAATTTTCTGTGAAAAATAATGAATCCACCAAGAAGGAACCCAGAGACTATCATGGGTTTGTATATGTACAACTGGTGGAGCATGACACTATAGAAGAATCGATGGAGAGACAGGTCAATGGATAGGAACCAATACAAGCAATTGAAGAAACTCCTAGAACCGAACTGATATTTCCAAGGTATGTAAAGTTGAATCATTCCCTTGATCAAATTATTGGTGACAAAAATACATATTTTTTAAAAAGAAGGAAGGCAATAGAAGGTACCTATTTTCTATCTAAACGTTAGCTAAAACAATGAAAGCTGCATTGAAAGATGAAGATTGGGCAAAAGAAATGGAAGAAGAATTGGACCAGAATGAGAAGAAAAAAAACCTTGACATTAGTGCCCAAACTGGTGGATAATAATGTGATTGGTACTAAGTGAATTTTTAGAAATAAGATGAATGTGATAGGTGAAGTACTGGTAAGAAACAAGGCAAGATTGGTGTGCAAAGGATATGCGCAAGAAGAAGATCTGGACTATGATGAAACATTTGCACCTATGGAAAGACTTAAAGGTGTAAGGATATTTCTTGCATATGATTCTTATAAAGGATTCAAGGTATATGAAATGGATGTTAAGTAAACTTTTCTTAATGGTGTTTTGGAAGAAGAGGTATACATTGAACAACCTGAAGGATTCGCTAACTCATAAGGTAAGAACATAGTGTGTAAATTACAAAAAGCTTTGTATGGGTTGAAATAAGAACCTAGGGAATGGTATCCGAGATTATACTCATATCTGATTTAGATCAGTTTCCTCAGAACAAGTGATAATAATAATGTGTATCTTAAGACTCGAAAATATGACAAGTTGTTGATCGCAAAGATATTTGTGGATGATATCATTTTTTTGGCAATGAAGAGATGAGAAGATCATTTGTAGATGAGATGGGGAAGTAATTAGAGATGTCTATGATCAATGAGATCAAATTATCATTATATTTCATGTTCAATAGATGGAATATGGTATCTACATAAGCTAGTCCAAATATGTAAGGGAAATACTAAAGACTTTTGGGTTAGAAGACTCAAAACTGGTTGGTACCCATATTATAACTAGTTGCAAATTGTCAAAGGAATATGATTCTAAAGAGGTGGATGAGACACTTTACAGGTCCATGATCAGTAAGATATGGTATGTGGTGAATAGAATATGAGACATAGCACAAGCATTTGGATTAGTGGCCATATTTTCTTCTAATCCTAAGGAATCGCATTTGGTTGTGGTGAAGAGAATCTTTAAATATCTTAAGTGGACTGAAGACTATGGTCTCTGGTATGGACATACAGGTGATTTCTCTTTGAATGTGTTTACTAATGGTGTTTGGGCAAGTAATGTTGATGATTGAAAGAGCACAAGTGGAGGTGCATTCTTTCTTGGAGATAGGTTTTTATCTTGGACAAGTAAGAAGTAGAACTTCATATCTCAATCAACAGTTGAAGATGAGTATGTTTATATTGTAATCAATTGTACAGAGGTGGTAGGGATCAAGAATATTCTAGAAGGAATTCAGGAGAAGGTAACTTAACTGGTGGTTATCTATTATGAAAATACAAGTTTAATTAACATTTCAAAGAACTCAATGATGCACTCTAAGACTAAGCATATAGCTATAAAATATCATTTTACTAGAGAATAGGTACAGGAAAAGGAAGTGGGGTTTGAGTATGTGTCAAATAAGGAGATGGTTGTTGATATTTTCACTAAACTATTTCCTGATGATACATTTGCATATCTAAGAGGTAGGTTGGGGGTCATTCCCCTATCTAATTTGAATTAAAAGAAGATGCAGTTGCATCAATCCAATTAGTGTATCCATCAAATACCTTTATGTTTGGATTGATTTTTTAGGGCTACTCCTTAGGGGGGAGAAGTCTATGTAGTAAAAACAATTTGTTAGTCAGGTACAACAGAGCAGATATCAAGTGTGTTTGGTTCCTTTGGCATTGTCGTCAAAGGGAGAGAATGTGTGTATGATAAAGAGGGAAATTGTATAGTGAAACAAAGGGAGAGAATGTTTAGATTTTCATAAGGGAAATGCAAATGAGAGAAGTTCATTGAAAGGGGGATTAATTGCAAAACAAGTGAAAGATAGAAGTGTAAACATATTTTTTTTCCTAGTTTTGTTGATGTTGAGAAGGTTTTGTGCATAAAGTATGATGTTGGAGAGAGGAAGAGAGTGTTTCCATCAATGCCAAAGGGGGATATTGTTGGCATATATGATGCAGTGATGGTAAGTGAGTTTTAGAGATTTCATTTAATGAATATTTGATTACAAGATGATCAATTATTTTGTTTTCATTGATGTCAACTATTGACCTTGTGTTCTTAGTGTGTTTCCAAGCATAGTTGTGATGAAGGAAGGGTTTCAATGAATTTTAGTGGTTTCTATCTTTATGGGAGACTTAGGTGTATCTCTGGATGTCTAATAAATGACCGCTACTACTGAAGTGATCTTATTTGAAAGTTGTTATCAGTTGAAGTATAATAGTGCAACTGCTAGAACATTTAATGACAAGTGATAGATGATTTGAATGTCTTGTCAAATCATTGTTGTGTCTTGTGGTGCAGTGATATGATATGATGGTCAACAATATTTAGATGGTACAGTTATGATTACAACTAATTTGAGTGGCCAGTGTGCAGGATAGGTGATTGGTAAGCAGAGACATAGTTGTTAATAGGTTAAAGTATTTGTGTTCTTGAGAGAGTTGATAAATCTTTGATAGGTGATCAGTGTTGAGGTTGTAGTGGAATTGGTTGAGTTAGTCACGATCTGGTGACCTTTCTTCATGATTGGAGGTGATGATCTGGCATCATATTGTTTGATTCTAGAGTAAGGATAATATTCTAGAAGAAGCGTGTGTTTGGTCAAAAAAAATTTGACCCCTTAACACAAAAATTCTATGTAAATCATTCTATTAGTCGACGCAGTCTTGGAAATGTATTTTGTACACAGAGTTTTGTTTTGTGGCACATTGGATCTAAGAGAGATATTTTAAATTCAAATTTATTTCAAATTTAAGGTTTAATTAAGGTGGTGGACTTAAAATTTCAATATATAATGGATGAAGTTGAGAGTTTTTGTGTGTTGATCGTGTGTTGAGAAAGTGAGGTTGTAAAGTGCAAGTTTCAATCAAGCCATGGAAGAGTTAAGTGTGTTGAGAAGAGATTGTGTGCTTCAATGGATCTAATCAAGAAGAGGTAGTGTTATTATATAGATCATTTTTATTTTTTCCCTAACAGATGCAACATGTTAAATCCCTTAATCAAGTAGATCTTAATAGATCTTTGTTGTAAATACTCTAGTGAGGTAACACTTTGTCAAGTGTTGAAAGTCCTCTAACAAGGCTACTCTTAATAGGGTAAAGGTCCTAACAAGCCTAAGACAAATCCCTTAACTAGGTAGCACCTAATAGTTATGTTGTAAACTCCTAACAGGGTGAAGCTCCTCACAAGGTGTACTTCATAAGAGTGCATCATTTAGTGGGTACTAATTCCCACTGTGGTTTTCTCCTTATTTGGATTTCCATGAGATAAATTTGTGTGCCAACTTTGTGGATGGATTTTCATTTTATTATTTTCATTTGTTGTATTTAAGGTTAATCTTGTGAATTGTGGTTTAATTTTAAGAGGTTAAAAATTTGGATTATTTGGTAGATTATTGATTTACTGCCCCCCCCCCTAGTAATTAGATCTTAGGACCAAAAAATACACAAAGGTTCAAACATTAGCATACCATACAACAAGTTTTTTAAAATGATGACAAAGAAATTCCCACCTTACAAAAATTCATGGATGATGAGAAAAGAACATATAGTATTGCTTCTATCACGCGGGCTAGAAGCAATTTGTATTGCATAAAAGATGTAATGAAAGAAATAAACTTAAGCAACTAAGCCTATTCTTACATATCTATGCAAACCACACAAGATATGGAAGAAAGCATATAAACATGATGAGATAAGCTAAGAAACTAATTTAATCTACTCAACATAAATGAAAACCTCTCTCAAATGAAGAAGTATTTGATATTGTTGCAAGGTAGGTATGTGGTTTCTCACAAATCTTACAGCATGACAATGTATGAAAGAAGCTTATGGAATAAGGAGAGGAGTTCTCGATGTTATAAAAATACAAAAATGAAATGAACTTAAAGAAAAGAATCCAAGTGAGTGAAGCAAAAGGAATTATTTTACCATTAACAAAATGAAAGAGAGATAGCTTCAAGATCTGCCAAAACCATCAAGATGCTCCAAGATCAACACAATGAGACAAGTATTTTGAAAGGGGAAAGAAAATAAAACCCCTTATGAATATAAAATGAATGAGGCAAAAAACCTAGAGAAAGAGAGAGAATGTGAGAAAGAAGCTCATTACAACAATGAGAGAGATAAGTTGAGAATGTGAGTAAAAGAGAGAAAAAAATGTAGTTAAGTGTGTGGAGAAGAATCTCTTAAATAGAGATGATTGATGGAGTTAGAATGTAACTCACATGGTCTATGAATGCCACATTCATATTAAGTGTTTGCCAAGTGTGAGAATCCTCATAAGGAGGAAAAGATAATTTCCTTAATAAAGGAAATAAAAGAAATGAGATGTCCTCCCACTTGGACTAGAGGACAAAATACATTTTAGGATACCTTGGCTTATCCAAATTTAAAATAAAACACCAAGGAAAGATTTTAAATTCTAACACTGAATTGATAAGATTTTTGAGGAAATGGACAATTTAGATAGAAATTTTGATGAAGGGTCAATATTGCATAGGATTGATGAGGTGGATACCAAGTGGAGGCCAAGTGGATTCAATGTAGATTAGGGTTTTGACCATTCAAAGGGGGAAAGATTCTCACAAATGTGTGAGAAACTGATGCAGGGGCATTCTTGGGTCCTCGGTGAATTTGCATGATAGTGTATTATTTAGTCAGTGTTACTCGGTTGCAGCCTTAACTGATGGTCTCAATTATTGAAGGAAGCTCAGTCGTTGAAGGAACTTGGTGAGACTTCTTGTGCTTGGTGGAACTGGTGCTCAGTGATGCCTGTGTTTCTCGGTGTTACTTGGCTTGGTCATTTGTTTCACTGGCGCTCAGTTGTTTCTCTGGTGCTCAGTAGTTCTATTTTATCGACTGGAGTTCTTGGTGGTTTTCTTGGCTGACTTGGTGCATTTAATGTTGGTAGCTTTTGTTGGATTATCCTATGTAGCTCTGGAGGCCAACATGTTGAATTGAATAATTATAAGGCTATTTGAGAGCTAACTTGTATTGCATTTAATATTTGTTTGGAGAGTTAATTATGTCATCCAGCCAACTTGTGGGTGATGATTAGTATTTATAGGATGTTTGGGTAGTTGTTTAGGGAGTAGATCTGGGAAGTCAGGAGATCAAATTGGAAGTTCTGAGAGCTGATTTGGGAGAACCATATAAATGAAGTGGTGGAAAAGATCATGCAAGATCTTACAGATCAGATTGTTATCTAATAATTTGTAATAGAAGAGCTAGTGGTTGAGGCTTGGAGACAAGGAGATTTCTTGGAGGCTTGCGAGCTCAAGTTTAGATCTGCCTTAGGGTTTCCATCAATTGTGGATAGTTTTCAGAACTAAACTAGCTGGAGTTGTGTTGGATCTTGTTGATCTTGTTGAATTACTTATTTTTTGTAATTGGCCCTAACCCAAAAGGCCTTACAACTGGGTATATTAATGGAAAATATGTTTTGAAACATCTCTTGTTGTGTTATTTCCAATGTGTTGTTCTGAAGCTGCAAGGTTGGATTGTCCTTAATTGGATCCACCATCCTTGACCTGCATCAGAAACCTTTGAAAGTGACATGTCAGTGATAATTTGTAAGAGGGTGTAAGAGGGTGAGATGGCCAAGGTTGCTCACACATGTGAGAAACTTTAAGAAGTGATGGCTCAATGAAAAATGTTAAGAGATATAAGAGGGTGAGAGAACCAAGGTTTCTCACACACGTGTGAGCAACTTGAAAAAGTGACATGTCAATGAAAATGGTCAAGAGATCTAAGAGGATGAGAGAACCAAGGTTTCTCACACGTGTGAGGAACTTTGTAAAGTGACATGTCAATGAAAAGTGGGAGACAAGTGTGTAAGAGTTACATGTGACTAAAGTCACATATGACTTGGGTTTGGGTTAGGATTTCTTAATCTTTGGATTAAGGTTGTAGAACTGGTTAGGATGTATTAGGTGGGAGATTAAGATTAATTAGTGGAGAAGTGGGTTGACTTGGGTTAGAAGGATGGGTTAGGTCAAGGAAGTGAGGTTAGGTGAGGGTTAAAGTTAGGAGCCATGTGCTCAAATAGAATTAAATGTAATATTTAATTTCAAATGAGATTAAAGAGGATTAATTAAGTAAACTAGGTCATTTACATAATTAAATGGAGGATTAAGATGAGTGGAAATGGGAAATAGGCTAAGTTAGTTTAATTAATTTAGGAATTAATTAAACATTAGGGATAGGCTAAAATTAAATAAATGTAAATTTATTTAATCAAGGATAAGGGATAAAGAGGGTTGTAATTAAATAAATGTGAATTTATTTAATGAAAGGTAGAATAAGGTTAATTATTAAATAAATAATAAATATCTATTCAATTTGCTAGGATAAGGGTAATTGTTAGGATAATTTTTGGTGTCTACATTTTTACCCTCTTTGATATAGCATTTTAAAGTGATGTTAGATCAAACAATATTAAAACATAGTGGATTAAAAAGATAAAACTAGTAGCATGATGCTCCAGTCATGGAGGGATGAGGAAGGATGATGAGGAAGGAGTGGTATACCCCCTCGAGAGGACATGTAGGTTTTGAGAACACGGGTGCAATCTCAAAAATAGATAGGAGTGTGGAAGGAAAGGGAAAAGGTTATAGTTGATGAAGGAAGAATACACAAATTCATGCTACAATGGTGTGAGAAACCTAAGTTTTATATTATATTCGACACTATGCACCAAGGTATGAGGAACCAAGATGACAATGTGTCAAGTGCGTGATAAAAAGGTCAAACACAACCTATGCCTTAGGACAGCATGATTTGGAAGACCATGATGCCTTGTGACAATAGGAAGTAAAGACCACAATAAATGCAAAAAATTCTAACACATACAAGAAATAAGAAAGCAAGAACAAAAAACTGAAAGAAAACCAAAATTTGGCCCCTAGTCAAGCTAAAAAATAATTGATGGATTGATTGAGGATGATTGATTGAGGATGGAAAAGTTAATGATAAGAAAAATTCACATCAAAAGGATTGGGAAGGATACATCCCATGATGATGATTTGATTAACATGAGTTAATGGATTATCAGATGATTTGGGAAAAGAGGATAGATTGATTAAGGTTGATGTACTAGATTACAAGATTAGATTACATGGATTAGTATTGATTACAGTTGGTTGGACTAATTTGGTATTTTATGGATTTATTATTTATTGAGAAGTGGATTGGATCAAATTGGATTGGAGGGGAAGCTAATATAGATTGGATTGGAAGATTTGGATAAGATAATAGGAGTAGAAATGAATTGGATTGAAGAGGACATTGATTGGATTAATAGGTAAATAATTTGGAAAAGATTGAATTAGAAGATAAATGAATTAGATTCAAGAATATACAAAGAAGGAAAATTGATTGGATTAGAAGATAAATGAGTTGGAAAATAATGGAGAGGAAGAAGGGAAATCGATTGGATTAGAAGATGCACGAGTTGGAAAATATTGGAGTGGAAGAAGGGGAAGATGATTGGATTAGAAGATGAATGGATTGGATGAGATTAGATTGGAAGATAAATGATTTTGATAAGATGAGATTGGAAGAAGGGAAATTGATTGGATTAGAAGATAAATAGAGTAGAGAATGAAAGAAGAAAAATTAATTTGATTGGGAGAGAAATGGATTTGGAAAAGATTGGATTAGAAGAAGGGAAATTGATTGGATTAGAAGATAAATAGAGTGGAGAATGAAAGAAGAAAATTGATTGGATTATGAGAGAAATGGATTTGGAAAAGAGTGGATTAGAAGAAGGGAAATTGATAGGATTGGAAGATAAATGAATTTGATTAAGTAGATTAGAAGAAGGGAAATCAATTACATTAGAAGAGAAATGAATTGGATTGAAGATGAGTGAAATAAGGGTAAATGATTGGATTAGAAGATGAATGGATTGGATGAGATTATATTGGAAGATAAATGATGTGGATAAGATGGGATTGAAAGAAGGGGAATTGATTGGATAAGAGGAGAGTAGAGGAATATGCATGAGTAGATGGGAAGAAGGGAAAATAAATAGATTAGAAGACAGATGAATTTGATTTAGTGGATTTAGAAGATAAAGGAATTTGAGTGAATAAGATGAAAGATTTGGATAAGATAAGAGGATTATAATGTTAGAATAATTGAGAAGGGGGTGGATCAGTTATCCACAGTCCCAAATACAAAATGTATCACTTAAAATAAATTTAGCTAATTCTGCAACTCAATAAAACAAGAATACTAAACTGTCTGTGTCTTTACTGATTACTAGTTAATTGCTCATAGTGATTACCAACCAAATCAAATATACAATATGTAAAGTATGACAACAAATAAATCACCACATAAACACATAACACAAAGATTTAATGTGGAAACCTTGTAAAGCGAAAAACCACCTAGGACTGGTAAACCAAAATATTTTCACTCTTCTGAAGTTAGCTCGGTGAAGAGCCAACCATGTTAAAGGTTACAAAAAACATTGTAAGGTGTGACCTTCTTAGAGGATTTAACACTAACAGTTATCGTCCAGCCAGCATTCACTATGGGGTTGACAGGATAACAATGTACATTCTATGAATGACATAATAAGAATTTCAAGTCCACTCAATTAAGAGATTTTTCTGTTACAATAGTTAAACTAAAATAGTAGGTGATCTGATTATAATACAACTTGATTTTGCAGATGTTTAGATCTATTATAAGCCCATAAAATCCTCTGATCAATATTTCTATTCATTTCATCAACATTCAATAACTTACTATCCCTCGGTAAAGCTCTCTTACGCTCGGTATTGTTCTGCAGTTCAGTTCTTCTTCAACCAGTCTGATCAAGCATGCATGAAGTTGTGTTCATGCGATATCTCTACAGTCTCCTTCTTCCGGCATCCTTTTCACAATGAAACCCTAGTCTCTTATATAGACAAGTAAATCATTTTCTTTTCATCCATCACATTTTGCCGCTTAATCTCCTTCATTGATTTTGCCACTTAAACCTTCCTCGGCAGATGTGTCAAAGACTCATTTCAATTCCATCCTTTAGATCTTTTTCAAATTTTGTTAGTCGTTGATCTCATAACAAACTTTATCTTTCCACCTCGTAATCATACACTTTACAACTCATCAATTTTTTTTGGCTAAACTAATCATTTAGTTATTTTGTCCATACTCAGTTGACAAAGAAATGTGTCGGTGAATACGATTTCGCTTGATACTATCGCTCAATATACACTACACTGGCTCGGTGTATACTAGAATGCTTCATTAACCGACCACACTACTTTGTAACATTTTTCTTCTATCTTCATAACATATTACTGTAACATAATCAAGTTAACAATATGAAGTCATAGACTCATCAATAAGTTACCAAGAGTATTCCTTATCCTCATCTATCATATCCATCTTCCTCCATGTAGATATCTCAGTTCTTCATCTTTTCTCCTCTTTTACAAATGTATAGATATTTGCAACTACCATGATAAAAATTGTCAAAACTAGTTGACATCAATGACAACATAATGACTGATTCAATTACCTTACATATCAATTCAGTGCTCAGTGATCTCTAATCACTTATAGTTCATCAATCAGGTTCTCAATCAATTGTAGTTCATCATAGAAATGAATTTGATTGAAGATGATAGAGAGAAGGGAAATTGATTAGATTAGAAGGTAAATGGATGTGATATGAAAGGAATGGATAAAGGGATTGAATGGGGTTGAATTGAAAGATGGATAAGGAATAGAAGGGGAATAAATGGATTTCATAGAATAAGATTAGAAGACAAGGTGGATTGAATAGAATAGAAGAAAGAGAAATGGATTAGACATGAGAGGGAAAGGAAAAATGGTTGTTATGGGGTGAAGTTGGAAGATGGATAAGAGGATTGAATCGATTGGGACTAATGACAGTGGAGAACCAAGGTATGGTAGAGAAAAGGGGGGTGGATATAGCTTTAGAGATGGAAGGTAGATGGAGGGAATGGATAGTGATAAGATATAGGGGATTAGAATATGGGGAATAGGTGGATGGGGATCCAAGTACTACGGTGCAAAGGAGTGATATGCCCCGCACTAGAGATATGAAAATGAATGGAAAGATGGTGGATAAAGGATGTATTAAATGGATTGATAGAATAGGAATATGCATGGAGGGAATGAAGGCATGTATGTGTAGACACCTAAATTCATCCTTTTAACATTAATTAATGACCTCAAATAACATTATAGTTAACTTTTAATTAATTATATTTGTTAAATTCATTTATTTATTTAATTAAATTTATTTAATTAAATAAATTCATTAATTATAGTATTTGAATTAAATTAAAATACTGCTTTTCATAATGGATTAAATTTAATTTAATACATGTTTCTCCATAGTCCCCTTTTAAATAAATTTTTAATTTATTTAATTCCCTCACATTCTTTATTTTCTACTAAACCATGATTAAATTAAATTTTATTTAATTTAATCCTAAATCCAACCTAGATGCTATCATAGACACATCACTTTTTATTTAATAAGCCTACTCACTAATTAACTAAGGTTAATTAGGCTAATTTTTGGATTCCTACATCCATTAGTCCTAATTATTTGGTCACACATGTGTGAGAAAAATTCCAAAAATTGCACAAACAAGGCTTCTTACATTTTTTATGACACTTCTTACACCTTCTAAAATGGTGAAAATGGAATTTTTCACTTACACATCTCTTACACACACTTACACATGTACTTGAAGTACACATTGACTTCTCCCATCCCAAGTTGCTCACACATGTGTGAGCAAGTCTTGGACTTTGCATGGCTTATGTGTCTCCTTGGTGGCACCTATGTGGATTCCATATAGATGCCACCTCACCCCAGTCCTCCAAAATTCTATAAATAGGACCCTTGTCTCAAGCAAAATCCATTCATTGTTGCATTATAATTATCATGCTAGTTTAGACTTAGAATTTTTTTCATAGATTTTTACTAACCATTTGGTAGTTGCTAAATTCTCATTGTAGACTTAGTTTCATTCCATGCTTTTAGCTTCATTAGTTCTTGTTACTTGCATGTCATTGAGCTTGAGTATTGCCTTCATAGCTCCTCCTTGAGCTTCTTTGGCCTCTTGCATTTGAGTGCTTGAGAGTTGCTTCTATAGCTTCTTCTTGAGCATTTCAATCTTCATTATACCTTGCATTCATAGGGGGATCTATACTTGTGTTGGGAGAGCACACCCACAACCTCTCTAAGAGCTTAAATCAAGCAAGTCTTGGGTGCACTTGCTTCATGCTCATCTGAGGTTATGGTGAAAATTAATGTTTTTTTACAAGTTTATGAACATGTTAGAGTAGATTGATTATGCTCTTCATTGTTAATGTTTGCATGTTTGAACTTGTTCTTAACAGGTGGATTTTCATCATATACAGTATGTTCCAAAGCATGCATGGATATTATTAGTTTTTTGTTTTGTTTTGTTTTTTTTAAGTGCTTCTAGTTTTATGAAGGGAAAAGCTATGAAAGTGGAAGGTGGGTGGATAGGATGAGGGGTATGAATAAGATAGAGGATAATGATATGGAGGATATGGATGGAAAAGGATAATGGATAATGTATAGAGGATATGGATAGAAGCATAGAATGTAATGGAGGAAATGCATGGGATAATCAAGATCAAAGGCATGAAAAGGAAGATGGAGCTTATTATTTCTTGACAAAATCCTCTACAAAAAATTAACAGGCAATCAATGATGATTTTTCTAATATTTTCATTACTGGCAAATAGCATTAAGTATAGAGATGAACAAAGGAAATACTTATCGGCATAGACACTATTAGAAAGTGTTATCAGCATAAAGGAATATTTATTGGAAAAGTTTATTGGAAAGCATTAGTGGAAAAAAGAAAAGAAAAGGTTACGAACAAGGATGATATCTAATTAGAAAAATTGTTTATGGAAGTTAAAGAAACCCTAATAAGGGCAAGCAACTATAAGAGGAGATCTAAGGAAAAGGTAATATATACAATGAGCTAGATCAAAGAATGCAAATTGAAGTGAAGAACAGTGAGGACTGATGCTATCAGAAAAGATCAAAGGATCAGAAATCAAAACAAGATCGGAGTAGAAGAAGAATGAAACGTGATTTGACAAGCTTTTGGAGAAAGCATCTACAGGTCAAATTTCTTGTTGATTTATTCCTAACAGTTTAGCAACAAGATTGTGAAATCCCTTAACTAGGTAGTCTCTAACCGGGCTTATAAGTTCTATTTAGGAACTTATTGTAAATACTTTAATAGGGTGAACACTATATAAGTGGGATAAAATATCTTAAAACAGTATTTTTAATAAAACTTTCAATACTCCTAACAAGGTATTAGACACTCCTAACAGGATGAAGTCATTCAAAAGATGATATTTATGTAAGCTCCTAATAGGGCACCTTATTATTGCAGTGATGAGTTGTGGGTATCATCTCCACTACAGTTTTTCCCTAAGACCAAGGTTTTTTTGTGACACCAAAATATTGTGTTAATTATTTTAATGTTTATGTGTTGTATCTTTAATTTGCATATTATCATTTATCAGTTAAACATTACAACTATTGGTAAAATTCTAAACGATTATCGATATAAGTAATTTACTGGCTATCGGTTTATGTTTAGAAAGTTGAATAAGTGTAAAATCTTTGTTGTACTAATTCACCCCCCCCACCCCCCCCCCTTCTCACTACCCTACCTAAAAATTTCCAACAATTGGCATCAGAGCTTTGGTTCTCTAGAAGAAAGTTTAACAACTTGAGATTAGATATGGAATGATGGGATGTTATAGGTATCAGAGAGAGTTGGAGGAAGCCCTAGAATACGCTAGTGAAAAGATTCGTGATTTTAAGAGTAAGATTAAAATATCATTTTCAAAAAGAAAGGAACTGATAGAAAGACTACAAATGATCCTTGATGACCTTGACAGACTATCAAAAGACAGTATTAATTCTGAGCAAGTTGATGTAGCTATATAAGACCTATTGAAAAATAACAATTGAATTACTTGAAGAAATCAGTCACATAAAAACGGAACATGAAAGTCAATCCTTGAGGACATAAGTACTAGAAAGAGTGAGGACTACTAAAATTTCCAAAGAAACTCTTGAAATCGAGAAGATAAATATTGAAGAAATAATCAGAGACAAAGACTTACTCATGTAGGTACAAATATAAGAAGTATGAGAAATAAATGACATGATAAAAGGTATCAGTGATAGAATCCTACAACTGGAAGTAGAAAATTAGAAGCTAAAGAAAGAAATTAAGATCTGAAAAACAACCTAAAAATTGAAAAATAAATCAATGTTTAGACTCACAAAGTTTGAACAAAGCATGCAAAAAATAGATCAAAAACTGAAAAAATCAAGAAAGACTAGGTGACATTACTAGACTAGGGTATATCAGAAACAACATAATGGAGATGAGAGAATCATCAAAATCTAGAAAATGAACTTCTGAAGAATCTAGTGATACATAAGGTAAGAAACCCTACAAGCCTACCTGCTACAATTGTGAAAAATATGGTCATACTGTAAATATTTGTAGAAGAAAACAAGTGAGCACTCCTAAAAGCACATTCTTTAATGGAAAATGCTACAATTGCAACAAGTTTGTCATAAATTTGTTGAGTGTAGATTTGAAACTATTAGTAGAATATATGAGAAAAACATCTATGGACATTGTTACAAATGTAATCACCGTGGACACAAAGCTGAAGAATGGACAGTGAAGAACTAAGGCACTGACAACAAGGAAATTAGTTTATTATCAGAGAAGAAAAACAAACAATTTTGTTACATGTTTTAATTTTGGAAAACATATACATCTAGCATCAAAATGTAGAAAAGAAAATAAGGAAGTAAGAACTGAACCTTGGTGACCATTTGCACTACCATGTTATATTTTCTCAAAGTTTGGTCATGCCACCTACAATTGCAAATATTGGTACACTACCACCAATGGTATTAAAGTAGAAAGAATTATAAATAAAGAACAAGTCAGAGAGTAAATGAGAAGCTATGGAGAAAGAAGGAAGATGATGCACCATCAATGGAAGACCCTATGTTAGATGACGTAGGGAATTCATCTACAAACTAAGAAAGTAAGTAAATGCTTAGGGACACAAAATTTTATTGAAATATTTGACAAGTCCCTTAAATTAAATTCTGAGTTGAAATATTCAAAAGCATAAAATAGATAAAATGATAATTGGGAGAATAGAAAATTTGATGAAAAGTATTAAGTATAAGATTACTATTGATGAACTAAGATCACTATCAGTATATAAGCTATTGTTGGCCTAAAATAAATGTTTTGGTACAATAGCCATTGTACACCTTGTCATTATATATAAAGACACTTATCATGAAATAGTCACATTCTAAAAAGTCACTGTGAAGAATAAAGCCTGAGAAAAAACTATTGTGTATTTCTCTAATTCATTCTACAGAAAGGATTCAGACAAATTTATTGACCTGCAAACCCTAGACACTCAAAATCTCAGATAAGCGAAGGAACATACTAAAATCACAATGACAAAGAGAATGGCATTAGTTGACATATTGGAAGAAGATGAACCATAATATCAGTTACATACTCAAAAAATCACAAATGTAAATAGAGATGGAGTATTATCTTGAAGACCATGTAGAGTCATGTTGACAAAAGATCTAAGATCATTTATTCAATACAAATAGATTGAAACTGGTGATGAAGATATAAGGATATCCTACAAGGAATTATAGAAAGAGGAAGGAATATTGAACGTAGACTATGAGCATCGAGAAACAAAAGGACTAACACACATTGTGCACATGTCAAACAATTTTGAAGCTAAATGGATCAAGTGTGTATTGAGTGGAATACATGGAGACTATATTTGGCTAGAAGGAGATAGACAAATTAAAATTACAAAGGAAATCATTAGTGCAATCACTAGATTATTGGTTAATGGGAGAAAATGTGTAAAGGATTTGGATCCTAAAATAGAAATTGAAGGTTTAGTCAGGTACAAGAAAGATCAGAGAACTTTTTTTGTGAGCAACATCTTGGATAAGGAAATGAAATTTGTATCAATGATTATTCACTACAAGATCTATCAATAAAATTAGTTAGATAATATATCGAGAGGAGCACTACAAGTTGCATATGAGATTGTTACTGAAGTTAATAGATATGATTTAGCAGAAATGATGTGAAATCAACTGATGGTGAATATAAGGAAAATCAAGAAACAAGGATTAAAGTTTGGAGCACTATTGGTATGTATATTTTTCTATATACAAAACTATTTTCCAAGCATTAGTAGAGTAAATTGGACATTACATGAACCAATTATACCATCTCATATTGTCAAAAAATATAAGAAAGATATATGTTTTCTAGTTAGCACACATTCGTGTATAATCAAAGAAGTGGAGCCACGTATATCTTGGTTACAACCATTTGGATATGAAACAATAGAGAATGAACTAATAAAAATTATTGAGTAATTGTTGAGTCAACCTAAGGATATGGAAGCTAATCGGTTTGGAACCTATGAAGAAGTGTACAAAAGGATAATATCATATGAGAATAAATCAAAGAAAGAAAGGAGTAGTACAATGAAAAGACATAAACCAAACACAGTACCAGAGACATATGCCAAAATTAAGAACAAGTTAGCTAAACAAAGACAAGTTATTGATAAAGAAGCTGAAGAAGATTTGCCATCGGAAAAGAGAACAAGATTCAGAACAGTGCAAGCTAGACCAAGGATAAATACAAGAAGTCAATCAATAGTAAAAGGAAGCACAAGGAAAAGAAGAAAGAAAAATTTACCTAAACCCAAGAAATAAGCATCAAGAGTAATAATTCCAAGAATAACTATGGATATAGCAAGAAGAATAAGAAAGTATGGAACTATTTGACAGATACGTGAAATCAAATATAGGACATGGTCGAAAGAAGATAAGAAAATTGTAGAAGATGCAACAGTGTTTCACTTTCATAAGTTCATAAGATTTATGAGAAACTTAAGACATATTATTCCTGAGGAACTACTTGACAAAATCAACATAAGATGGGATGAAGTTGTCAAACATGAGAGACAAAGCAGAGAAAGAACCCCGATATTTGCACAAATCTAGGAACAAATGTTGAATAAATTGATCAACTAATAAAGAAAAATAAAATTAGATTTTCTAACAATAATGAAACAACTAAGATATTGGCAGTATTGCAGGAAGAAGTAGAAGATGTATGAATTGAATACATAGTTAGCACAAGAAGAGGACATAGATTTGACAAGAGAAGATAGCTAGATATGGTTTAATGAAGGACAAGCAAGTTAACCTATTGAAATACAAGATGAATTTTATGATCATATGAGTAATAAGGAAGATGAGAAATTTGAGGAACAACACACACTAGAAATTATAGTTGCATACACTGAAATAGAATAGGTAACACATGCTACCGATATGACACCTACTATCAGTGAGATAACAGAAGAAGAATCTAAGGAAGTACAAGTTGTAAGGACGTTACAAAATATGACAATGATTATAACAACACAACAAAAGAGGAAAAGATATTTGGAATCTGATGAAGAAGAAGACTTTGATGAAAGACTCGAGTTTGAAATATTCAAGAGACATCCTAAAAAGATGCATTATGAGGAATAGATATTGTATGAATAAAAACTCAAAGAGAGAATAGTCGTTGAAAGACAATTGAAGGACAAACAAAGGAAAAATATAATGAAGAAGACAATTCAAACAATTTCAAGCTTACTATCAAAAATTACAGTGGATGAAGAAGAATCAAGTATGAAACCGTTGAAAATATATGTGGATATAATAGGAAATGATCACAAAGCAAAGGAAAAACTAAAAGAAAAAATACAATAGAATATGCATACTGACAGAAGATAAAATAAGCTAGCAAAAATAATAGGAATACTATCGAAGAAACTTGAAAATCTAAAGGATTGTTGACTGAAGCAACAGAAATTTCCAAGAAACTATTTGAGAAAGGTAATAAAGTAATTGAGGAATCATGCCTAATAGCTATAAATTTAGATTTAATGCAAAAACATATACAAGCAAAAATTGATCTACTGGGTACACCAAAAAAGAATGATGATGAAGACATTATTAACAAAGTAATAAGAGTCAAAGGAAATATCAATGCCATAAATAATCTAAAGAAGAAAAGGAACACAATGTTGAAAAATATCAAGAACAAGCATAGAACTATTCTAGCAGAGGCAGAAACTAGTTGACACATAAAGGACATGATTTTTCTTTTCTGTCTCCTTTGGCATTGTTGTCAATAGAGGATAAGTACTCTAAAGGGAGAAATAGTACAATCAAAGGGGGATAATTAGTGTAAAGGGATAAATATCTAAGGGGGAGAGATACAAAATGATGCAAAACAAAGAAGGAAAAATAAAGCATGAATAGAAAGGTTTTGTAGAAGAAAGGTTTTTCCATCAATGCCAAAGGGGGAGATTGTTACTTGACAAAATTATCTACAAAAAATTAGTAGGAAATCAATGATGATTTTGCTAAGATTGTCATTGCTGGTAAATAACATTAAGTATAGAGATGAAGAAAGGAAAGACATATTAGCATAGACACTATCGAAAAGTGTCATCGACAGAAAGGAAGAGTTATCAGAAAGTGTTAGCGGTTAAAAGAAAAGAAAAGGTTACAAACAAGGATGACATCCAATTAGAAAAAATAGTTTATGGAAGTTCGAGAAACCCTAATCAGGGGAAGAAACTATAAGAGGAGATCTAAGGAAAAGGTAAAAAATATAGAGATAGATCAGAGGATGTGGATCAAAGTGAAGAACAATGAAGACTAATGTTATCGACAAAGATCAAAGGATCACAAATCAAAAGAAGATCAGAGTAGAAGAAGAGAAAAATGGGATTTGACAAGATTTTGGAGAAAGCATCTACAAGTCAAATTTCATGTTGATTTATTCCTAATAGTTTAGCATTAAGATTATGAAATCCCTTAACCAAGTAGTCTCTAACTAGACTTAGAAGTTCTATTTAGGAACTTATTATAAATATTTTAACAGGGTATTAGACACTCCTAACATGGTGAATTCATTCAGAAGATGACATTTATGTAAGCTCCTAACAAGGCACCTTATTACTGCAGTGATGAGTTGTGGGTATCATCCCCACCATAGTTTTTCCCTCTAACCAAGGGTTTTCTATGACACCAAAATATTGTGTTAAGTGTTTGAATGTTTATGTGTTGTATGTTTAATGTGTATATTATCAATTATCGGTTAAACATTACATCAGCTATAGGTAAAAGAATAAATAGTTATCGATATAAGTAATTTATGAGCTATCTGTTTATGTTTAGAAAGTTGAATAAGTGTGAAATATTTGTGGTACTGATTCACCCCTACTCTCAGTACCCTACCTAAAAATTTCCAACAATATAGGATTATGAATGGGGGAAGGAAGAAATAAATAGGACAAGGACTATGAGATGGAGAATAAAGATAAGGATGTCAAGATGAAATTGAGGAAAGTGAATGGAATTATGGAGGATAATGGATAGGAGAAGGATAATGAGTAAGGAACATGGATGGTGCATATGGATGGATGGAATAAATGGGATAGTTAATTAGGGAAGTGAGGTTACATGAGGGTTAAATTTAAGAGTCATGTGCTCAAATAGAATTAAATAAAATATTTAATTCCAAATGGCATAAAAGGGGATTAATTAAGTAAACTAGGTCATTTACTTAATTAAATGGAGGATTAAGATGAGGGGAAATGGGAAATAGGCTAGGTGTAATCACCTGAAAATGGACAAGATCAATTAAGTGAGCAACCAAGGTAAAATCAAAGCAATTAAATCAAATCAAGCTAAAATTAAAGCTAAATTGCAATCAAGCCATAATCCAAATTTAATTGAAAATCAAAATCCATAAAATCAATTTAAATTAAATAAATCATGATAAATCAATAAATTGTGCAATTAATCTAATTAATTTCATAGTTCATTTAAATCAAATCAACCCATTCAAGGGGTACACATGGCTAAACATATTAATGAAATTAAATTAATTAAATCCTATTTTCCCTCAACGACCAAATGGGAGGAAAATGCATCAACCAATAGGATTTGAGAGCCAAGATCACATGGATCAAGCTCACATCAAATCTCCACCACCCATAAGGAGAAAGAATCTTGTCCACCCATTTTGTCCACTTGTCCCAAGCTTTGAGGACAAAATATTTAAATGGTCTCCAAAGGTGGAACCATGGACCTAAGCCTAACCCAACCATGATCAAATAAACTCCACCCCCTACCCTTGCCAAAATCTATAAAAGAAAGGCATAATTCAATCACAAATCATCCACAATTATTTGAATAGCATCAAACCTCTTGTAATTTTAAGATAGAAAGGCAAATCTAGGAGCTAATTAGACTAATTTCTTTTGGAATTAATTTTTTTAACTTTTCTTATTATACTTTCTCATATTAGGACTGTCACTAATGGAAGCTTGCTGAGAGCTCTTCATTAGCATCCCTAATTAGAGAGACATAGACTGCTCATTTGTCATTTATCTTGCTTATTTAGATTGCTAGTTGTGGTAATTTAATTCGTATTTTGAGTTATTTGACGAAACTAACCCTATGAAAGTACTTATCTTAGTACAAAAAATGGCACCCACCGTGGGGCATTAGGCTTCACTAATTTTAAATTAGGAGAAATTGATGCAAATTCTTGTTGTGTTCTCTGTTTTGCAAGTTTTTCAGTGCTTTTACCAGTTTCTACAACGCATACACATATTCCTTCAGTGTGAACAAGGTCTAAATTAGTGCTTCTACGACAAAGTTATGTACCTTTGCACAGACTTTCAGCACTTTTGATCATTCTATCTTCTTGTCTATAATTCTTTCAGCGCGTATGCCCTGACTCTGGAGCATGTTCGATTTGTTTTGCAGCGCTTCTGATCATTTCTCTATGCATCTTTGCTTATTAAAATTGCACATCCACTTTATGTTTCTGAGCTTTTGAACTTTTCCTGCAGCGCATTTAAAATTTTTAACAACGCTTTTAAATAATTTAGCAACGCTTTCAATTAGTTATGCTGCGCTTTTGATTAAATTACAAATTTCCAAAATCTAACATTTAGAAAATGATTTGTCTGTGTCTACAAGAAGATTGGCCATAAAAAAGTCAGAAAGCCAGAGACCAGATTCAATAGTGAAGGAAAAGCATTGGCTAAAAAGATAAAAGAGGAGAACATAGCACATATCAAGCTGGTTTTGGAGAACTCGCAGCAAGAAACTGAGGTATATGAAAAATATTTGAAGATTGTATAAGTATACAAATCTAAATTCGCCTCATTAAATTGGATTTACTTGCCTTAATAGATTTGGTTCAAATTTGATAAATAAGGCTTAGATTTCAATTTTATTCTTGTTTTTCTTCATTTTGCTTGTTTGTGTTGACTAACTTGTTGGAGGAGAGGCAAAAAAGAAGGAACGATCGCCACTAGGTGAGTCTAAATCATAGAAAAATCATCAAAAATACCCCTAGCCTTTGCTAGCTTCGATTGAAGGTAAGCCTAAACTTGGTCATTTTTTCTTTAAATTGTGGCCTTGTGATTTTTTTTCAAATCTAGTAAGTAAATAGCTTAAAGGATAAAATCAAGCACTAAATAAAATGACCCCTTGTTTGTGGAAAAGAGTAGAAATACTCAATTCCCATTAGTTAGTGGGTTTTAGAAATTGAACATTTTTAATAGTGTTTGGGAAGCAAGAATAGACAGGGATATGCTCTTCACCTTTTGGTGAATCAAACTCCCAAAACCTATCTCTTAATTTTATTTTATCTCTTTCAATATGAACATGCTAGATCTTTAGTGGGCTCGCCTCCCATGATTTGCCTTAACGAGGCCGGTGAGAGGGACAGCCCAAAGTGGGATACATTTGCCTTTGCCACAAAAATCCAACCCACTATAAAATGAAATGCATGCATCCTTAATGGGGTGTGTGACAAAAGGATATTAAGCTTTCGAACTTCCTCGAGTAGTCCTTCGCGATTGCACAAAACTCTGACATACCGATGGTGGGAAGCCTCCTAATTTTGGGGGATGAAAACTTAATGTCCATTTTGAACGAAATCTTGATTAAATACCTTGTTAAATTAGCAAATCCTACCTTGTAAAGCCATGTTTACAAACCAACTTGTAAACTAGGTAGATTGCTTGAAGTTCTTTTTGTAAAAAACCTGTGATAACATCCTTACAAATTCAAACATTTTTTGTGTAGAGGGTTAAAAAGAACAAGTGTATTTTTTATTTCTTTGTTTGAAAAATACGTACAACAAGTAAGAGATGCCCATTTTAAAAATTCATCTTATATTTTTAATCTCTTCATAAAAACAAACAATTGACAAGTTTGGGGAAAACAATCCTAAATCAAACCTTTGTTGAATGTCAGTTTCTACACGATCTCATAGACTCAAGTTATCTTTACAAGAAGATGGCACTTGCATTGGAAAAGAGGTCCCCAAATTTGAATCTCAAAACTCTTTTATAAATCACAACCAAGGGAAGTCTCCCAAATCTTTTTGAAAAGAGAGTTGATCTGATGGATAGAAACTCCGCATTTCACGATTACATCCATGGAGGACATGATGAAAACCAAAGGAAACATTAATCATGCCAATCAAGGGCCTAAAGAAACACTTGAAGACAAAGCCAATAAGGCGGCCCAAGATATTGAGTTCCTTGAAGTTATGGACAAACTAATAAAAAGAGATAGGGAAAGGTATTTCCTTAATTTAACCCAAGTAAGGGTGAAACTTCCACATGATTACGATGTTGACAAACTCAAGAAAGATAAGGAAGATGATAATCCAATGGGTGCAATGAATAAACAATTAAAGATGTTTCAAGTGCAGATTGACTTAATGAAGAAGGCAGCTGAACCTAGGCCATTTTCTATCGAGGCCTTGTGCCCATTTCCTTTTGATAAGAGCTTGGTTATGGCACATTTCCCAATAAATTTGGTCTTCCAAAAATATGACAAATACATGGGTAAATCAAACCCACAAGACCACCTTAGATAATTTTGTGCTCTAAGCATTGAATTCATGCATGACACAACCTATCTAATGAGGATTTTTCCAAGAAGTTTAGGAGGCCAAGCCATGGAATGGTTCTCAAAACTTCCACAAGGGATAAAGACATTTGAGGAATTAGCCTCCAAATTTTTGACTTACTATTCCTACAACATTGAGCACAAAATCACCATGCTTAAACTTTGCGACACTAAAAAATGAGATGGTGAGTCCTTTCTAGGGTTTCTCTAAAGGTGGAGAACAGTCTTCGCACGATATCCATGAAGCATACCCAAGAAAGAAATGATGGAAATATTTATGAATTTATTAAATGTTGAGATGAACTATAGGCTCCAACTTCAATGTCCCCCCACTTTTGAAAAGATCATTGAAAATGGGATCAAAATTGAAGAAGTGTTGGTTAAGAGAGGGGAAATCAAGTTATTCAAAGATAATAAACCCTATACCAACACTAATAACACTCATAACTTATCTAATTATAACAATAATAAAGGAGCCAACAATCACAATGATAAACCAAGACTATGGTTGAAAAACAATAATAAAAATCTTGTGAATGATGGAGTTGTGGAAGCCCACAACTTGAAGGCTACCCCTTTTAATTTATCTCATGGGTCAAGTTCGACATATAATGTTAATCAAATGACCAAGGCTCCTTACAATAACAACAACAACAACAATCCTTTCAACAATGCCAACCTCAACAAGCCTAAACCTTTCTTTTCCACTTATCAAAAAAGAAAATTCACCTTTTTAGGTGAACCGTTGGAAAATGCATTAAGGACTTTGGTGGCTAATAAAATCATTACTCTACTTGAATTAAGGCCTTATGAACCCCAAGTAAAACTCAATTGGTGGAATGATTCTCATCATTGCGAATACCATCGCAATAAAGGACATAAAACAAATGAATGCATGAAATTAAAACACCTTGTCCAAGATCTAATTGATGACGGAACCATAAAAGTGGAAGGACCTCAAAATAATGAGGACCATATGGCGTTCAAGAACCCTTTCCTAAACCATGAAAAAGGGGAATCATCGAATACCAATCATAACAACAAAAGAGGCAATGAAAAGGTTAACTTTTCACATACTTATGATAATACCATCAATACTCTAAGTGGTGATGAAAACACCATAAATGTGATAATACCATCTATCCAAGTTTACACCAAAGATGCCTATTATCAAAAAATGGATCATATGATGAAAAAATTTGAGAAGCAATGTCAAATAAAGAAAAAAGGTTTAGGTGAATAGTCCTTATCCATGATGGACTTACCCTTATCTCCTAAATCCCATGGAAGACCATCTAGTGTACATGTACCCCATAAATACAATGATCACTTTGTGAGGGAAAGTACCTCTTCTTCCATGGATGAAGAAGATAATGAAATCCTAAATTGGCTATATAATGATGAAGAATAAAGTGCACATGAAAAGCGCATCCAAAACATAAGCATTCACACTCATCAATATGGGAAAGGATTTCAAATAATGCAAAAAATGGGATACAAGGGACAAGGGCCTTTAGCTACAAGAAATAAAGGACTAGTAGAACCTATTGAAATGACATGGAGAGATAGTAAGGAAAAGACTAGATTAGGATACCTAGAACAAGGGTACACTCAAAAGGATTATCCCTTGGTTTATGGTCAAATCTTGCAACTAGGTTCCCAAAGTGATGAAGATTCAAACAATTGGGAATGGGACTCATTGTTAATTGATTCATGTCAAGATAAAGAGGTTGATGTCATCCATACTTACACTTCTAGCAAAGGAAAGGAACAAGCCTCAGGATCAAATCAGAATCAGACTAAGGTACTGGATCCCTAAGGTACCAGAAGATGTGGTAACCTAGGAAGCATTTTGCGTGGAGCTGGTAGATGGGATAACTGAACTGAGTGGTAGGGGTGTTGTTGAGGCTACCCAAGATGGTGGTATATGTATGTCTTCCACTATGGTGGATGTTTCAAACCTAGCTGGTAATTTAGTACCTTTTGTATGAGCATGTGAAGGTATTTGTTTGGGTCAGCCTCTATCATGGATTCTAAAATTCCTTCCATCTTCTCATCACGTCAACCATCATCGATCTCTTCTTTCGTACATTTGGCTTTGATTTCTGTGGGGGCTAGTTCACCTAGTGTTTTCTCTTGGTGCAAAAATGTCTCGGGATTGCTATAGTCTAGTGCCATGGTTTTTGGTGAAAATTCAATTTACTAATGGAGATCATGGTCAGGGATTTGATTGTACTCCATTGTGTCCTTACTCTTCTTCAATCGTTTGTTTGGCATATGCAAGTCTATGATGAATGCAAGAAAACTAAGGAAAACAAATTTTATCTTTTTTAGATTTTTTGATATGGGATGATAATGAAAACTAGGATGAATAATCAAATATGATGTCTAAGGTGTAAGTACTTTACCCTGAGAGACATTCTAGAAACTTTGAAGGTAAACCCTCTAAGAAAAGACCCAAATGATAATGAGGACTATCTTGACACCAAAAGGTAGGATAAAGGTGATACATTATGGCAATAGTGTATGTCTAAGACAAATATTAATCAAAATAACAAGGTACCTGTGCTGAAGCCAGTAGATAAAGATAGTGATGATGATGTCAAGATAAAATTCAAGACCACTATAGGAATGTCCTAGAAAAATGGACCCAGTAATTTGAAAAATGACTCTAGGAAGTGTAATACTTTAACCCTAAGAGATGCACGCTATGTTTTTGAGGATTTTTTAATTTTCGAGACTAATATGATGACTATGCAAAAATACAAGATTCTAAGATATGTCTACCTAAGTATGTTGATCACAAGGAACCAAGATGAAATGTTTGTAGGACCAATTGTTTGTAGTATAAATCTTGCAAGACAAATATTGTGGGACCAATTGTTGTAGGACAAATCTTGTAGGACCAATTGTTGTAGGACAAATATTGTAGGACCAATTGTTTGTAGTATAAATCTTGTAGGAAAATGTTGTAGGACAAATCTCAACAAACTCAAAATCAATGTGTAGTTGCAAGAATGACTCAAAAAGAAACAATATGTGTATATTCAACAACTTTTTCAAGATGCAATTTTTCACGAAGTCAATCACAACGGAAGTAGTATAAAAGCAATTTAATCTATGGTCAAATTTGGATTCATCTGAAATATTATAGGCCCATTTCTTGGGTGTCCATTAGCTCACACATCATAAGTGCCACACAACTAAAGCTAAAAAAATCCCTTGAAGTTTCCTGTGCTATCGCCTTTTCTGGGTATTGTTGTCGTGTTAGCGAAGATGATGCAGGAGCATCCTGGGTGTAAGAGAAATCTTGCATCACCCAAAAATATTTTTGTTTTCTTTTCAATAAGGGCTATCTTGTGCAGAGCTACTATTTATGGAAACTTACTATTTTTAGTAAGTTGGTCATATGATCTCAGAATGTTTTGATTTCACAGTTGGAGGTTCATCTTAGTCATTTCATCCTACCAGTTGAGTTTCATTGCCACATCATCATTATTGGTGAAGTTATTGAGATTTTTGGGTATGAAATCTTTCAAGTCAATTTTGAAGGCCTTAGAGGCTCCGGATCGTGATCGACCCCTAGCTGACTAGCACTAGCACATGTCAAGTGTTGTAGATCTCGTCATGGTGTTTCCAAAAAGTGGTTACAATAGAAAAATAGAGTTACGGTTAAAAAGTTATGGCCTCTGGAAGTTGGGTTACCTAAAATCATATTTTGTATTTCTTTTGAGCCGACCCTATTGTAATAATTGTGAAAAATAAATAATTCTATGTCTAGTCGGCCTAAAGGGCTAAATTTCTGGAACCTTCTCGGGCAGTGAAAATTGCTTATATAAGAAAGGTCTATAGTGTTGTCTTAGGTAGTTCGGGACAGTTCTAGGTGGTAGATCTGGGTAATAATTCGAGGCTTTGTCCTACAGAATATTGTAAGGGAATGCCCATGTGGCTTTGCATATTGTAATTTTGACAGTTTGTAATTTCACATTTGTGGAGATAATAAGAAGCCAATTTTCTGTTCTTGCATATTGTTGTTGTTTCTCTGTTTCTGTTATGTGTTTGTGGTATTAAGGGGAGCACCCTTCATCAAGTGGTATCAGAGCAGGAGTTCCTGAATGTGTAAACAAATCACCGATTGTGAGGCAGTTTGCACCAAGACCGTGGTTAGGGTTTCAGCGAGAAGTGCAAAAATGTCTCCACGAAGGGAACGTGGTGGAAGAGCTGGTGTTGTAACACCTGAGGTTAGGGAACTGCAGAAACAAGTGCGAGCATTGCAAGAGGAGATTTGCAAAGGAATGAATCTTAATGTCAAAGATGAAAGCGAGGATGAAGCCGAAGAACAAGATCAAGAAGGAGAAGTCAAAGTTTTGAATCAAGAGGAAGAAAGGCTTTTTCGGGCCATTTCCAAGATCGGGAAAAGACCTAAGATCGAGGTTCCTACATTTTCAGGGAATCTTAACCCAGAGGAATTGATCAACTAGATCAATGAATGTGAAGAATATTTTGAGTATTAAGATATTGAGGATCCTGATCGGGTCAAGTTTGCGAAGGCCAGACTAAAAGGTCATGCAAAGATCTAGTGGCAAGAGATTAAATTGGAGTGAAATAGAATAGGGAAAGATAAAATCACAAGATGGGATCGGATGGTGGATAAATTGAAGCAACAGTTCATTCCTATTGATTATGAGCTTGACCTTCTGAAGAAGATGCAAAGTTTGAAGCAAGCAGGAAGATCTATTCAGGAGTATACGGAGGAGTTCTATCGAATCCTCATCAGAACAGGCCATGCGGAAGCTGATAAGGAGAAAGTTTCCTATTACCTTAATGGGTTGAGGCCGAGCATTCAAGAAGAGTTGAATTTGGTTCGAATGAACAGTATTGAAGAGGCATACCAATTTTCCCTAAAAATAGAGGAAAAGTTGAACAAGAAGTTTGAGAGTAGACAAAGCGAAAGAGGTCATGATTGAAGATTTGGTGGGCGGTCATATGGAGATCGAAATGAAGATCTGAAAAAGCAAGATGAGGCCAGTAACAATCAAAATTAGAGAGGAGATAATTTCAATCATTTCCAAGATCAGAACAATAAAGATCGGAGAGGAAGAGGAAGAGGACAAGAATCTGGAAGAGGAGGCTTCCGTGGAACATGTTTTCACTATGGAGAAGAAGGTCATAGGGCATTTGAATGTCCTCAACACCAAGGAGGGATAGATAGGAGGAACGAAGGCCAGGCCAAAGTTGCATATGTAGATGAAGATGCTAGATCATCAAATTTTGAAGATGCTAAAAGAGGAGAAACGCTGATTAACAGAAGAGTCCTGTTGAGTGGTGAGAATGAACTTAAACAAAGGAGGAGCCTGTTTCATACCAGGTGCAAGTGTGAGGGTAAATGTTGTGATGTGATTATTGATAGTGGTAGTACTGATAATTTGGTGTCAGAAGAAATGGTGACAAAGTTGAAGCTCAAGAGATAGAAACATCCACAACCATATCGGGTTGCCTGGGTGCAGGATGACCACAAGGTCATGGTTAGTGAATAGTGCCTAGTGAAGTTCAAGATCGACGTGTACCATGATGAGGTACTATGTGATATCATATCTATGGATGCATGTCATATGTTGTTGGGTAGACCTTGGCAGTTTGACAGATGTGTTGTATATGATGGTCATGTGAATACCTATTCCCTGACAAAGGATGGAGTGTGACATAAGTTAAAACCATTGAAGAAAATAGAAGAAAAGGTATGTGGTAATACAAGAATAACTTTTGTTGATAGAGGAAATTTCTCAGATGGTATGAGGCATGAGCATATGTGTTTTACCTTAATTCCAAAGGCTGGGAAAGAGGAAGTAGAAGATGTACCTGTAGAAGTTGCAGAATTATTGAATGAGTTTCAAGATATTGTATCTGATAATGTGCCTGATGGATTACCACCAGTAAGGAAGATTAGTCATCAGATGGACTTGATTCTAGGAGCCAGTTTTCCAAATAAGGCAACACACAGAATGACACTAGCAGAAAGTGAAGATTTGAAGACAGATTTGAAGTTTAGTTCATCACATCATCCACAGACTAATGGACAGACAGAGGTGGTGAATAGGAGTTTGAGAAATTTGCTGAGATGTTTGGTTGGAGATAAGCCAATGGGATGGGATTTGATTTTACCACAGGCAGTATTTGCATACAATAATTCTATCAATAGGAGCACTGGTAAATCACCATTCTAGATTGTATATGGGAGTAGTCCAAGAAATGCATCTGAGTTGAGAAAGATAGATAAAGGAGAAATAAGTAGTGCTGAGGCTAAGAATTTTGCAGAACATTTGAAGAACATCCATGAGGAGGTGAGGAAGCATATTACCAAGATGAATGTGTAGTATAAGGCTAAGGCAGATGAGAAAAGAAGGCATAAGAAATTTCAGGTTGAAGATGAAGTCATGGTTCATTTGCAGAAGGAAAGATTTCCAGTTGGTACATATAACAAGTTGAAAATGAAGAAGTTTGGGCCATGTAAGATACTGAAGAAGCATGATTCAGGAAATGCATATGAGGTCGAGTTGCCTACTGAGTTAAATATTTCACCAGTATTTAATGTTTTAGATCTGATAGAGTATCATGAAGGAGGTGTTGAAGATGAGGTTACAGCAGCACAGTGGAGTATTCCAACAACCAGTTTAGATATCAAGGAGATTGAAGACATACTGGATAGGCAGAAGCACAAGGAACAAGATATATGAAGAGTATTTGGTCAAATGGAAAGGACGACTTGTTGAAGATTCATCATGGCTAGCAAAGGAGGAGGTTAATCGTCTTGGTTTTCCTCTACACACCTGAGTCGTGATAGGGTCACTTCTCAAATTACCCCGGGTGTCTAATGCAGGAGCATCCTGGGTGTAAGAGAAATCTTGCATCACCCAAAAATATTTCTGTTTTCCTTTCAATAAGGGCTATCTTGTGCAGAGCTACTATTTATGGAAACTTACTATTTTTAGTAAGTTGGTCGTATGATCTCAGAATGTTTTGATTTCACAATTGGAGGTTCATCTCAGTCATTTCAGCCTACCAGTTGAGTTTCATTACCACATCATCAGTATTGGTGAAGTTATTGAGATTTTTGGGTACGAAATCTTTCAGGTCAATTTTGAAGGCCTTAGAAGCTCCGGATCGCAATCGACCCCCAGCTAACTGGCGCTAGCGTGTGTTAGGTGTTGTAGATCTCGTCATGGTGTTTCCAAAAAGTGGTTACAATAGAAAAACGGAGTTACGGTTAAAAAGTTATGGCCTCCAGAAGTTGGGTTACCTAAAATCATATTTTGTATTTCTTTTGAGCCGACCCTATTGTAATAATTGTGAAAAATAAATAATTATATGTCTAGTCGGCCTAAAGGGCTAAATTTCTGGAACCTTCTCGGGCAGTGGAAATTGCTTATATAAGAAAGGTCTATAGTGTTGTCTTAGGCAGTTCGAGACAGTTCTGGGTGGTAGATCTGGGTAATAATTCGAGGCTTTGTCCTATAGAATATTGTAAGAGAATGCCCATGTGGCTTTGCATATTGTAATTTTGAAAGTTTGTAATTCCACATTTGTGGAGATAATAAGAAGCCAATTTTTTGTTCTTGCATATTGTTGTTGTTTCTCTATTTCTGTTATGTGTTTGTGGTATTAAGGGGAGCACCCTTCATCAGAAGATCTCTTTCACAACACAATATCCCTAGGACATATATGATGGGAATCTTAAAGGGAAATTATTTTTCAGCCTCCCCTTGCAATATAATAAGATAAATGTTCTGAGGTAAACCAGGTGGCCTTTAATTAACAGGTTGTAGTAAATTATGTGGAGTCTCCCCAATTGGTTTGTACATGTGTGACTCACTTAAGAGCCTAGTTAACCATGTTGGTTTCTTAGGGATACTTCACCCAGTCTAGACTATCATCAATACACCTCGCCTAGCTTGAGGAGATAAGACCAGAGTTTTCTCAGAGTCTTATTTATATACTGGCTAGAAGGATTTTTCGGTTTGAGGTCATCCTCTGCAATGGGTTAAGTGAACCCTCCAGACAGACCTCTCTAAAAAAATAAAAATGGTTGCTAATCTAACAGATTGTGTAAGCACACCAAGAACTTCAAACTCCAAGTTAATCATATTAAGCACCAATAGTCAAATGTGAACTGAGCTATCATCCATACAAGCACATGAGTTCAATTTTAAGCCCAAACCAAATGAGTATTGTTTTGTCAAAATTTAGATGCACCAAAGTCCAAATGTATTTTGCCTTGTTTTATTTTATTGCACCAATCTCAAATGTTCTTTGCCTTGTTCAATTTTTAACCACCATGTCAATTTTAAGCGCCAAAATGAGATATGCAATGTGAAGTTTGAGCATGCATTGTTTGTTTTAAAGCACCAAAATGAAAGATGAATTAATTTTAGATTAACAAGATTGAAACCTGCTTCCAAGCCACATGCTAAAAAGAAAAGTTAGTACCCAAATAAAAACCTTCTTCTCTGATTTATACCTCTAAAACATTGATTTGTTGTTTCTTAGCTTGTATCTTGTTCTATTTTTTTTTCTTTCTCTTGTTCTCTACTCAACAGGCTCCTGAATCTTGACCTTTTTTTTTGTTCTTTCGATGATCAAGTGGATTACATCAAGTATGTATTTTCAACAATGAAAATATATCATTTTACAATAGAGAATGAGACTTAGATGGAAGAGAAGGAAATCTTATTTTGTAGTAATGTTTTCCATAAAATTATCATCACCTGCACCTGCACACAAAAAGCAAACTTTTTAAAGATCTATATAAATATGTATTTTTTTTTTTCAAAAATATTTCTCATCAAAATTAAAATCACAGAGAATAGAGCCCCAGTAAAATTTCAATAGATTTCCAAAAATTTAAAATTTTCAAAGAAATATGTTGATTTGTGCCAAGAATTATTTTTTTATTGAATATCATAAAACAATTATAAAAAATTGAACAAAAATCAAAAAAATCTTAAATTTAGAATGTAGCTTTCTTATGTCAAAATAAACCTTCAAAAAAAAAATTCAAACTATAATTCTTAATTTTGTGCTCTCGGGACTCATTTTATCATAACAAAGCAGTTTTAATAGATCTACCTTGTTTGAAAATATTTTCCAACAAAAATTAAATCAAAGAGAATAGACCCCCATTATAATTTCAATATATTTTCAAAAATGTAAAATTTTCAAAGAAATATGTTGATTTGTGCCCATAATTAATTTTTTATGAATAATCATAAATTAATTATAAAAAAATATGAAAATATAAAAAAATATAATTTTTTTACTGTAGCATATCTATATCAGCACCAACTTACAAAAAAAATTTCATAAAAAAGTTCCAAGTGGTTTGAAAGATATGACCAAATTTCACATCGAGTTCACCATTTGTAATCGGGTAAAATAGGATCAATAGAAACTTTCAATAACATATAAAATATCAACCACAAAGAGATTGTTAGAGAAATTAGTATTCCCAATATTCAAGAAAGGGTGCAAGACAAATAATAAGCATAATCAATCAAATGTTATGAAATCAACCAAAAACATGAATATGCAAACCATAAAATCCTTCCTTGGTGTTCTCCTTCTCATGCAATGTGGGCTCTCAGAATTGAGCTCAAGATCGTGCCAACATAAGAATTCAAAGCAAGTGTGGTTACCAAAATCAAAAGTTTGGCTCTCTATTTATTAGATTTTAGGGGTTTCAACCAAGAATCCATGATTGAAGTGTTGATTGATTGTGATTGAGGAGTTGAACTCAGAGTGAGTGAGAGTTCAACTAAGTTGATTGCTTAGCTTAACAGAATTGATTGATCTGTCAGCAAATAGATTGGAAAGATGACTTGAATGGACTGGTGAGTTAACATAATAAACCAGTGATTTAACTAATTGCATGGATGAGTCAATTGATTGCATAGATTAGAAGATTGAATTGATGGAAGACTTAACTAATTGATGAGGGACAAATTAACAATGCAAATTGAATAGTTAGGAGAGGGAATTGTGGAGTTAAGAGCTTTGATTGAAAAGCTAACTCAAAGTGAGTGTGAGTTAGGATTTATGATTTAAATAAATAAAATATTATTTATTTGCACATGTGGAGATATTTTATAAATAAATAATTACTTATTTATTTATGAGAGGGATTATTAGTTATAATTAAATAAATATAATTTATTTAATCATGAGAGGGGAATGTCAATTGTAATTAAATAAATATAATTTATTTAATCATGAGAGGAATAATTACTTTAATTAAATAAATATCATTTATTTAATCATGGGATAGAATTTGATTAAATTATTTCAAAAATGTAATAATTAGGAGGAGGGAACATTAATTAAATTTAGTTATTTAATTAATAATTATAAGATAGGGTATAATTAAATGAAGTTATTTATTTAATTATATTATAGATGAATAGATGTGACGCAGGGGCAGGGAAGATACAAGCAGAATTGACTCCACTTGAATCAACAAACAAGCCATGCTCAGAGTTACACATGGAAGCAATGTTTCAACAACACAAAATACCATGAAACACAATGAATATAGGAAAGCAACAGGCAACTGCACTGGTGCAATTATTATAAAATCAACAAAGCCACAAGTCGGTCAGTCAAGCATTTAGTTATAGTATAGGTCCACTTAGGAGGAGAAACCAAAACTAAAGCAAGAATTAACAAAACACGATGTGCCATTACATTTAGGTCCACACATGACCCAAGAAAAAATCCCCAACCGTGCAAGATCCTATTTCCCCGCATGGAACTGTGCAAGATCCAATTTCCCCACACAGAACCGTGCAAGGTGAAATACCACACGTTTCATGTGAAACTAGCAGTAAATTGATATCCGAGGGAAATGGTAATAACTTATAGGTCCGAATGAATTAGGACATGTGCACTTAGGAGAAGGTCCCAAAATAGGTCCATGGCATAGCATTAACTATGCAAGGCAAGAAACCAACCACAATAATGGCTACAAAATGAACATCAAATAGGTACAGGAAAAGGAAAATGTTTTTGGCGATGCAAGATTGCTCAAGACCCAAGATGCTCCTGCATTAGACACCTGGGGTAACAAAAGAACAGATGTCCACATCAGGCACTGCTCATATTCTGACCTAAATCATAAAGATCCAACTCAGCTTGTGTAATCCATGAACTATCTTCAATTGGCTTGTCTTTCCACTGAACTAGGTATTCCATGTAATCTTTTCCTCTTGTACTCTTGCTCACTCTACTATTCAAGATCTTCTCAATGTTGTCTATGTTCTTCTTAGGATAATCCAGATCATCTCCCATCTCATCAGTTGATTCAAAGTACTCAAAGATATCAACAATGTTGAATATAGGTGATATATCCATGTCCTCTAGTAATTCTACTTCATAAGCATTTCCACTATCAAACTTCTTCAGAATCTTACAAGGTCCAAACTTCTTCATTTTCATCTTGTTGTAGGTACCAACTGGAAATCTATTCTTCTTCAAATAAATCATAACCTCATCTCCAACTTTAAAAGATTTATGTCTCCTTCTCTTATCTTCTCACTGTTTATAATTCAAATTACTGTCTTCCAAATTCCTTTTGACTTCATCATGAAAAATTCTCATGTATACTACAAAATCCTTAGCTTCAACACTTCTTCTGGTCTTAGTAGGTAAATCTCTCAACTCTATGGTTACCTTAGGATGAAATCCAGTAACAATCTCAAATGGTGTCTTCTTAGTACTTCTATTCATAGAATTATTATATGCAAACTCTGCTTGTGCCAAAACCAAATCCCAATTAGCAGGCTTATCTCTGGAACTAAACATCTCAACAAGTTTCCCAAACTTCTGTTCACAAATTTAGTCTATCCATCTATCTAAGGGTGAAATGTAGAACTAAACTTTAAGTTTGTATTCATCTTCTTCCAAGGTGTTCTCCAAAAGTAACCAATAAACTTAGTATCTCTGTTTGAAAAAATAGATTTCAAAAAACTATGCAATCTTACCACTTCCTTGAAAAATAATTCAGCTACATGTAATGCATCAGATGTCTTCTTATAAGGTATGAAATGTGCCATTTTAGAAAATCTATCAACCACTACCAAAATAGAATCATTACCTCTCTGAGTTCTAGGAAATCCGAGAACAAAGTCCATACTCACATCTTCCCAAGGTCTATCAGGTACAGGAAAAGGTGTATACAAACCCACACTCTGACTAGTTCCTTTTGATACTTAACAAATTCTACAACCTCTAACCTTTCTCTGCACATCCCTATAAATTTATGGCCAAAAATATCTTTCTGAAATCAGTTTCACAGTCTTATCAATCCCAAAATGTCCAGCAAGTCCACCACTATACTTCTCTTTTACTATGTTATCTCTCATAGATCTCTAGGTATTCACAACTAAACTCTTTTAAACAACATGTCTTCTTGAATAAAATAATCAGTCCACTTGTCACTCACTATTTGTTCCTTACAAGCTTTCCAAGGCTCTACAAAATCAAGGTCAGTTTCATACAAACACTTCAAATCATCAAAACCAAGTACCTCAACTCTTACTTCTGTCAGTAAATTTCTTCTATGGCTCAAGGCATCAGCAACTTTATTTGACTGTCCACTCTTATGCTTTAATGAAAAGGAAAAATTCTGTAAGAACTCAACCCACTTCATATGTCTTTGATTCAATTTATTCTGACTTCCCAAATACTATAAAGCTTTATGGTCAGTATACAACACAAAATCTTTAGGCATCAAATAATGTCTCCACTTCTTCAAAGCTTGAACAATAGCATAGAATTCTTGGTCATAAACTAAATATTTTCTCTTAGCATCATTCAACTTCTCACTAAAGAAGCTACAGGTCTTCCTTCTTGACTCAAAATAGATCCTATTGCACTTCCACTAGCATCACATTCAACTTGAAAAATTTTACTGAAATCAGGCAAAGCAAGTGTAGGCAACTCTACAATTCTTTGTTTCAATGTTTCAAAATTCTTATGTGCTCCATGTGTCGATTTGAAATCTCTTTTATGTCCTCTCATGGTCTCAAACATAACATTACAAATAGAACTGAAATTTCTAATGAACTTCCTATAAAAACTTGTCAATCCATGAAATGATCTTACCTCTCCAACATTCTCTGGTATAGGCCAATCAAGTATAGCTCTTACTTTCTCAAGGTCCATCCTCAATCCATCACGTGAAATCACAAAACCAAGATACATGATCTCCTATTTCATAAATGAACATTTCTTCAAATTAATTAGCAACTTTTCTTCCTTCAATCTCTGCAATACTTGTCTGATATGTTCAAGATATTCTTCCTTACTCTTATTGAATATCAAAATGTCATCAAGATATACAATCACAAACTTACCCAAGAATCTTTTCAGAACTTCATTCATCAGCCTCGTGAATTACTAGGTGCATTAGTCAAACCAAAAGGCATAACCAACCATTCATACAAACCTTCATTAGTCTTAAAAGAAGTTTTCCATTCATCCCCTTCTCTAATCCTAATCTGATGATAACCACTCTTCAAATCAATCTTTGTGATATAATTTGCTCCACTCAAACTATCCATTATGTCATCCATCCTAGGCAAAAGAAATTTGTACTTTACTGTTATCTTGTTTATAGCTCTAGAATTAGTGCACATTCTCCATTCTCCATTTTTTTTGGTGCTAACACAAAAGGTACTGCACAAGGACTCAAACTTTCCCTAATCAAACCTCTCTCAAGAAATTCTTGCACTTATCTATTCAACTCAGTCTTTTCATCAGGTGTCAACCTATGTGGTGCTTTATTAGGCAAACTAGCTCTAGGTATCAAATCCATACAATGACTTATACTTCTCATAGGAGGCAAACCATCAGGTACATTATCAAAAATGATGTCATGAAATTCAGTCAATAAAAGGTTCAACCTCAGGTGCATGTTCTAACTAATCTTGTTTCTCAGTTTTCCTTGGAATTAAAGCAAAACAAATATTATGTTCTTCCATTTCTCTTGCAAACTTTTTACCACCAACCAAGCAAACTTTGACTGTAGTACAGTGACCTTCATCAAAATTCTCTACTAAAGGGAATAATACTTGTTTCTTTCCATCCATCCAAATAGTATATTTATTCAATCTACCATCATGCAAAGCTTTCCTATAATATTGCCAAGTTCTACCCAAAATAATATGACAACAATCCATAGGCATAATATCACACAAGACTTCATCATGATAATTCCCAATTTTGAATTTAACAAGGCATTGTTCACTTACAAGTAGTTTATGCTCCTTCTGGATCCAAGCAATATGGTAAGATTTAGGATGTTTCAATCTCTTCAACTGCAACTTGTTAACCAGTTCTATGGATGCCAAATTATCAGAACTTCCACTATCAATGATTACATTGCAACATTTGTCAGTGATCTTACATCTAGTTCTGAACAAACTTTTCCTCAGAATAGGTTCCTCATCAGCTTCTTCATTCCACAAGATCCTTATTGGCATCAAGTGTTGGCAATTTGGCTGAGTTGGTTACATAGATGTTGTCATTATGGAAACATATGATCTACATAAAGATCGCACAGGTCAGAGAGCTAGTATGTCAGAGTGCAATGCAAAATTATCTAAGTATGAGACAATATGTTTTTGTTAGTGAACCCGAAGATAGTTTTGATTGGCGATGTTGATTGGAGTAAGTTCAGTGCTTGTGCACTTGAACATAGACACTATGGTGACTATTGAAGATTGACCTCAGAGCGCAAATCAGTACGGCATGTATGGAAGAAGTTATGATAGTTTTACTAAAGATAGTGTTAAGCTGACAAGACAGAATATGAAGACAGAATTGATAAAGAGTTAAGGGATTATTTTGTTTATCAAAATAATGACTTAACAATATAAAGGGATGACATCCTAGATGTTAACCCTTGGATAAAGGTATTTTGTAATATGATAGCCGACTGGAAAGTTATTAATCTTAATAACTTGTATAAAGATATGTAAAGATGTAATTGTAAAGACAAGTAATGAATATGCGTATAGTGATAGTGAAAGAGCAGTGAAGAGATATTGATGCAAGCAATATAAGGTTATGTACCTTGACCTACTTTTTATAATCAGTGAATATTTTATATTAATTGTTTGGGCAGTGGGCTCATCTGGTAATCACATTTTGTACTACCAACTTCTAATAGGGTTGAGGCTTCTAACAAGGCCTATAGTCCCTTAATTAGGACTGAGACATTATATGCATGTAATAGACTCCTAACAAGGTCAACATCCTTAACATGATACTTTTGATTAGTGGATCTTTGTGGGTACCATTGCCACTGGGGTTTTCCCTTGGTCAGGGTTTCCTCAAGAACAAATAATGTGTTATGAGTTTTTTTGTTTTATTGCTATGCATGTTGTTTAGTTTCCTATGTTATGCATGCACAAAGATAATCTATTATATCCATAATTGGGCAAAAGTAAAAGTTTGTAGAATACTGATTCACACCCCCCCCCCCCCTCTCAATATTCCCTATTTCTAACAATTGGTATTAGAGCTTAGTTACTTAGAAAAGAATCATTCAAGGAAAGCCTAGTAGCTTGAGTAAGATCTCTATGGATATGGATCAGCTATAGAAGAATCTTGAAAAAGCTCTTGAACAGATTGATATGCTTACTGAAGAAAGAGATACCCTGAAAGAAAAATATGATGATGCAAACAACCTCATTGAGAAACTGAAAAATAAGTTGGAAGATCTGAAATCTGAAAAGGAATCCAAAATTCACATTGAAGATTGTGATGACAACTTAGAAATAGAAAATGAGATCCTTAAACATGAACTAAAGATAGAAAGTCTAAAGCTAAGTTTGAAAGATGGAAATGGCAAGAGGAATCACTTAAAGGTATGCAAAGAGAATTCAAAGGTAGATGTTTTTCTTGTAATATTGTTGGTCATATGAAGAGAGATTGCACAAGTAAGAAATTTAAACCTCTTAATGGTTATTGTTATAATTGTCATGGTTTTGGACATAGAGCTATTGAATGCAAAAAACTTAAATTTGTTGAGAATAATAATAGTAGTAGAATGTTTAGAAATACTAACCATGCAGATAAGAAACCTATTGAAGATATGAACAGAAGAAATGGAGTAGTATGTTATAGATGCAACAAGGTTGGACACATTGCTAGAAATTGCAGATCATTGATCAATCAGCCTAGTCCAAGATATGGAAACAATGGAATATTTTGTCAGATATGTAACAAGATTGGACATACAGCAAGGTTTTACAGAATGAACAATAGAGTTTTTCATACCAATCCTAACCCTAGAAGTCCTGAAAGAAGAAATGAAGATGCATGCAACAGTCAGAAAGGATGTTGTAGTAATTCAGATGAAGTGAAGTTTGTTAAAAGCACAGATCAAGGACACATATTCAGCATTGAAGGAAGTCAAAAAGGTCAAGGAGACATATTCAGCACTAAAGGAAGTTAGAAAGGTGAAGTATTAAATGAGCACAAAGAAAAACATTATGTTTTGCAAGATCGCAAGAAGTTTTAAGTTTTGCAGGTTAACAGAATCAGCTTTTTGGAAAGAAGCGACAAAAGAATTGAATGCGATGTCAGATCTAAGTGAGATTGAAATGATAAAAGGTCATGAATGGTATTATTTTATCATCAAAGTGAATACAAGTGTTAAGGAGATCGAAGACCAGTGATTGGAAGCATTTTGCAAGGATTTGGTGAAGAATTTTTGTGCCAAATCTACGCAAGCCCTAAATCACGAAATCGAGGTATTTTACTTGGTAGATCTTTAAATCAGTTAAGGAGTTAGAGGAAATCATGGATATTTCTTTGATTTGCAATGTCAGAGATAAAAATAGACCTAAGGTGAAAAGGGAACTAGTAGAACCCTTGGAAGATGATCCTAGGTTAGCTTTATCATCCATACCAGACGGAGTTTTACATCTAGAGAATGTTGGAAGTTATCTAGGATGTAAACTAGAGACTATCAGTGATAGTGATTTCATAAAAGAATATCAGAAGATCTATAATCAGGAAATGTCATTGAAAGTAGGGTTCGAGCATTTGAAAGATAATGAGATCATTAAGTATGCTTTACAATATGAATTTGACAATGAAGAATGTACCAAGATAATCCTAAGCAGAATTCACAATGGAAAGCTTTGGTTAGATGACAGAGTGATAGATATCACAACTGACTTAATTCATGAGGTAACTAGACTATCTAAAACTGGAGCCATTCCTTTGAATGAGAAAAACATGAGGAAAATAGTCATAGACAACACAAATTCATCCTACAATGGCAAAGGAATAGTAATTAGCAAGATACAGCAAGATGATGTCAAATACTTGTGTAAGATCCTAACAACTAAGTTTTGTGCTAACTCAAGAGAGGATGACATGGCAACTGGAATGATACATGTGGCTTATTTGATGTGTGTTGATAAAGTACAAGTTGACATTTGTGAGATTTTGAGAATTCAGTTGTTTGAGAATTTGGAAAAGATAAAGAAGACTAAGTATTCACAGTTTAGATTCTCATCTTTAATCACTCATATGTTTTTTCATTTATTGAGAATATTTCCTTACACCATTGGAAATGACTGGAATGATGGCCAAACTACAATGGAAAGGATTGACAAAGTGTATAGGAGGCATGTTATTGATAAAGTAAATGAAAGTACAGTGTTGGTAATTAAAACATTTCAGAATTTGATGTCAAGCAGATCAAGGATCCCACAGTCTCTTATGGAGAAGTATAAAAATGAGATATGTTTCATGGTTGATATTGACTTTACTTACATTGAAGCAGTAGAACCTAGAATGGAGTTCATAGACCCTCTTGGCTATGAAATATCTAAGATTGAGATAGAATAATATGGGAGTAGACTACTTAAGTGCAAGATGGATGTTCACAGTAACAGGTTTCGAACCTTTGAGGAGAACTTCAACTCCACAAAGACCATCCTTGAAGAGAAACAATCAAAGAAAAGAGTTGAGAGTACAATCAAGAAAATTCTAAAAGATACAAGGATGACTGAACATGAGTTCTTGGTATCCTAGAAAACAGTAGCAACAATAAGAGAAATTCGACAAAAAGAAGTTTTGTTTGTGCCACCTTTATCATCAATTACAGTACAGCAAGGAGAAACACAAGTTAAGGTGAAAGTGGAAGAAACAGAGAAGGATCAAGAAACAAGAAAATCCACCAGATCAACCTCCTCCACACCTAGCAAAAGAATAAAAGAGATTGCTACTGGACCAGGTAAGAGGCAGAAGACATTGGTGCCACCTATTCAAAGGGAAATTGCAGAAATCAAAGATGATGAAAACACTCATGTTAAGAAGAAAACTTGGAAACCTAGAGTTGAAAAGGTTAATGAACAGATTATTCAAGATGGAGACTTTACAAAGATGAACAAATATTATGATCTCTATGATTATGCAGAAAGACTGAATCTAGAAAATGCAGTGGTGAAGTATATAATTTTATCTGATAAGAAATTTGATACAATTCAGGATAAGATACCTGATGACTTGTACAAGAAACTTGTAAATAGAAAGAAGAGAGCATCAGAGGAAGATATAACTATTAGAGAAAATCTTGTAAGAAAACTTTGTGTTGTGAGAGATGAAGAACACTTCAAATAGATCATGAAGGATCTAAACATCCATTTGAGAACCAAGAAGAGAACTATTCAGATTATGGGAGGTAGATATGAAGAAATTAACACAGAAACAGAGCAAGAAATCACTAAGGTTATGACAGAGAATGCTGGAGAACCATCAGTTGCAGCAGAATCTAAAGATCAAGTAGAAGAAGCAGAACAAGAGGACATTCCTTCTCCTCCAGCCATAAATATTGAGGATGAAGCCATGAATGTTGAAGAAACAAAGATCACATTGGATAGTGATGATAACTTATTCAAGAATCTTGAAAACATTGTTGACAATTCATCTTTTGAAGAGCAGGATAGTACCAAAGGAGAAGAGAAGACAGAAACCAAAATTGTAGAACCTAAAGTGACAGAGAAACAAGTACATGTTCCCACTCAAGAAGAAATCAGTCTTACACCTGAGACTGGCAAGAAAACTCAGATTGGTTCTATGATTGAGAATTTGGGAAAGGAAGTAGATGATGATGATCAGATGGAATTGATCACATCTTTGAACAAGATCATCGGAAAGAACAAGAAAGTAAAGATTCTTGAAGGATGTCTGAAGGAGCTTACTGAGAAGTTACAAGGCATTATAACTACACAAATTGTAGAAGATGACCCTCTGGAAAGAGCAAAGAAAGTGATGAATAATTTTGATGATGAGTTTACAAATTTATTTGATATAGCAAAGATGAAAGCTCAAGCAGCTTATGAGGCCAAAACACTTTTGCACATTAGTTAGAATATCACGAATGATATCAACAACCTTGATATCTGCATAAAGGACTTGAGAAAGAATTTAGAAAGAGGAAAATATTTGTACATTCAGTGTACAAAATCAGAGAACTTGGTACCAGAGGAAGTTCAGAAGATGAAGATGAAGGAAGCAGAAATTCAAAATGAGGCAAACCTTCTTTCAAGCCCCAATGTGAAGGTATTTGATATTGAGAAGAAAATCTACAAGATTTATGATGAAATAAGAGTTTTGCAAGATGACAAGGATAGGAAGTTGAAGAGATTAACTCTTTTAAGAGCACATTTCTATAAACTTGAGCATTGTTGAAGGGCAACTGGAAGAATTTCTTTCAGCCAAGACATCTTTTCAGAAGTTTAGTTATGAGAATCTCCAAGCATGTGAGATTGCATCTTATGGATTGTGCGCACTACTCAGTGCAGCAAATTCAACTAAGAAATTATGGGAGAAAGACTTAAAGGCCATGAATATTAACTTTGTAGATTGTGTTGCAAGCCTATTGGCTTTGCAATATTGAATCAAGGTATAACTGTTTGTGAACATAGTTTTGTAACCCTCCTTACCTTTTTTGTCATTATTGTCAAAGGGGGAGAGATATATAGCAGAAAATTGATAAGGATACATACTCTTAGGGGGAGCACAGTATATAGATAATATTTATGAAGTCATAAGGACAGTATATACATATTTTGTATTATGACCACAATTTTGAAATTTTGAAGTCTGAGACTTAGCCAATTTTCTCATATGTTGCCACCAATGACAAAGGGGGAGATTGTTGGCAATTTGGCTGAGTTGGTTACATATATGTTGTCATTATGGAAACATATGATCTACATGAAGATTGCACAGGTCAGAGAGCTAGTATGTCAAAGCGCAATGCAATATTGTCTAAGTATGAGACAGTGTGTTTTTGCCAGTGAACCTGAAGATAGTTTTGATAGGCGATGTTGATTGGAGTAAGTTCAGTGCTTGCGCACTTGAACATAAACACTATGGTGACTATTGAAGACTCACCTTAGAGCGTGCAAGTCAGTACGGCATGTACGAAAGAAGTTATGACAGTTTTACTAAAGACAGTGCTAAGCCGACAGGACAGAATATGAAGACAGAATTGATAAAGAGTTAAGGGATTATTTTGTTTATCAAAATAATGACTTAACAATATAAAGGGACGACATCCTAGATGTTAACCCTTGGATAAAGATATTTTTTAATATGATAGCCGACTGGAAAGTTATTAATCTTAATAACTTGTATAAAGATATGTAAAGATGTAATTGTAAAGACAAGTAATGAATATGTGTATAGCGATAGTGAAAGAGCAATGAAGAGATATTGATGCAAGCAGAATAAAGTTATGTACCTTGACCTACTTTTTATAATTAGTGAATATTGTATATTACTTGTTTGGACAGTGGGCTCATCTGGTAATCACATTTTGTACTACCAACTCCTAACAGGGTTGAGGCTTCTAACAAGGCCTATAGTCCCTTAATCAGGACTGAGACACTATATGCATGTAATAGACTCCTAACAGGGTCAACATCCTTAATAGGATACTTTTGATTAGTGGATCTTTGTGGGTACCATCCCCATCGAGATTTTTCCTTGGCTAGGGTTTCCTCGAGAACAAATAATGTGTTATGAGTTCTTTTGTTTTATTGCTATGAATGTTGTTTAGTTTCCTATGCTATGCATGCACAAAGATAATCCGTTATATCCATAATTGGGCAAAAGTAAAAGTTTGTAGAATACTGATTCACCCCCCCCCCTCTTAGTATTCCCTATTTCTAACATCAAGATCTCACCATGTTCAGGTTCGTTAGACAATTCCTCAACTTCTTCACAAGCCAAATTATTTATGTCATTACCTCTAGTCTTCTTTCCAAAGTTAGTACATTCAAATCTCTATGTCCTTCTTCACCACATTTGTAACAAGTACCTCTAAACCAAGATTTCTCTTCCCTTTTCCCATTATTGTTATTCCTAGAGTAACCAGTATAGCCACCTCTAGAGTAATTACCTCTTCTACTAGCAGGTTCATCTTTCCATCATTTATCTTGTACTGCATTATCGATCTGCCTCTACTTCTCTAAAATCTACCACCTCTTCCTCTCTGTCTTTGATCATGTCTTTTTATCAATCGCTCTTCTACCTTCAAAGAAAATTGGTATGCTTCTTCCACACTATCTATTTTAACATAACTGATCTCATCTTGAATCGATGTCCTCGGACCATTTAGGTATCTAGCCACCTTCTCAACTTCATCATCCACATGTCCAGATCTGATATCTAATTTGTAAAATTCCTAAGTATATTCTTTCACACTCATGTCCTTTTGTCTCAAATTTTGCATTTTTCACATCAAACTAACTTGGTAGTCAACTGGAAGAAACTTCTTCTTCATCTTTCCAAGCATTTTCATCCATGTCTTGATCTTTTCTTTTCCTCTCTTATGTCTCTCAGTTTGAAAATGATCCCACCAAAGATATGCATGACCTTTCAACTTTGTGACTGTTATCTTAAACTTCTTATTATCAGGAGTACCATCATACTCAAAGTATTTATCCATCTCAAAGATCCAATCTAAAAGTGCATCGGTCTCAAGTCTTCAATCATAGCAAGAAACTTCAACCGCAGGTCCGGAGTTAGCCTTAGACAAAACTCTCAAAATTCTTTCCTCATCCTGCTCAACTTCAGGTTCAAGATTAGGTGATGCCTCTTCTTAATCACTAACATATTCAAGATGGGTGCCTCTTCTTTGGGTTTCTCTACAGCTTCAAGCCTAGTTGCAATCTGCCTCAACATATCCATGATAGCATTATCATTTCCTCTACCACGAACCATCTTAACAATCAGGTTCCAGCAAGATGGTAACCTTCTACAAGTTATAGGTCAGATCTCAGATCTACCACCCTACAACCAATCCAATAAGGTTCTCCATGATCCAATCCAAAAGAAAGAACTTGCTCTAATACCACTTGACGCAGGGGCAGGGAAGATACAAGAAGAATTGACTCCACTTGAATCAACAAACAATCCCTGCTCAGAGTTACACACGGAAGCAATGTTTCAACAACAAAAAATACCATGAAACACAATGAATATAGGCAAGCAACAGGTAACTACACTGGTGCAATTATTATAAAATCAGCAACATGCCTAGCTATGAGGCCTTCCGAGTTTTGGCCTTATACAATGAAATTATGAATTCAGAATTACAATTTGCATCTCTCTTCTTACTACCTTCCTACATCCCCCAAACTCTACTACCTCTACAACAACCCAAGTTCCAAATATATAGCCATCAAAGCCACAAGTCGGCCAGTCAGGCATTTAGTTATAGTACAGGTCCACTTAGGAGGAGAAACCAAAACTAAAGCAAGAAATAACAAAACATGATGCACTATTACATTTAGGTCCACACATGACCCAAGAACAAATCCCCAACCACGCAAAATCCAATTTCCCCGCTTGGAACTGCGCAAGGAAAAATACCACATGTTTCATGTGAAACTAGCGTCAAATTGATATTCAAGGGAAATGGCAATAAATGCTAGGTCCGAATGAATTAGGACGTGTGCCCTTAGGAGAAGGTTCCAAAATAGGTCCATGGCATAGCATTAGCTGCGCAAGGCAAGAAACCAACCGCAACAATGGATACAAAATGAACATTAGACAGGTATAGGAAATAGAAAATGTTTTTGGTGATGCAAGATTGCTCAAGACCCAAGATGCTCCTGCATCAAGATGATGAATTAATTGTTTAGAAGTTCAATAATTAAAGTAATTAATTAAAATCACTTAATTATAGAATTAGGCAGAAATGATGATTTTGATCTTAGAATATGGTAGAATGACACAATTAATTAAATAATAAAGATTATTTAACAATTTAGGAGAAATATTAGTAATGTCATTGTGTTAGAGCAATAGGCCATTTTTAAGTGTCTACACTTAGCGGCTATGATATACAAAGTAGGTGCAAGAGAACATCCTTGAAATATTGATCTATGTAAGGAAAAAGTGGTAGAGTGATGGCTATTATTGGTAATACAATCATTGGCATCTGCAAAAATCATTTTAACAGAAGAAATAAAATGAGGACCAAAACCTAACGTAGATAACATAGCAAGGATAAAAGGCCATTCAATATAGTCATATGCCTTGGCAAAATACATTTTCAAGAAAATTGAAAGTTGGTCAAATTGATGAGTTCATTCCATACCCTCCCAAAAAATAATAATATTATCAAGGATGAACCAGGATTAAATAAACCCAGTCTATTCAGGGTGGATTATTTGAGGAAGAAGATGGTGAATTCTTAATGCCATTGAAGCATTTGCTATTATTTTATATGAAATATTGAGCAAGGTGATGGGGCGCTAGTTACAAATGTCCTTGGGATCACCAACTTTAGGTATGAATTCAATGTTTCCTTTATTCATTTCAATTCCTGAAGCTCCAGTTTGTAGAGCTTCTAAATACACATTATGGAGGTTAGAGCCTACACAATCCCATAAGGCTTTATAAAATTCATTAGGAAAACCATCACAACCTAGGGATTTATCATCTTCCATTGATAATGTGGCCTCCCTAAGGTCCTGAAGAGATAATGTCTTCTCACATAAATCTCTTTAAGAGTGAGAGAGATGATTGGGGACACAAGCTAAACAATCCTCTAGAGCCTTCTGTGAGGATGGAGTGGGTTTTGAGAACTTGCATGTAATGAGAAACAAAATATTGGATGATGTTTGGAAGCTCCGGTAGAACTGAATTCCCATGTCTGATCCTTTTAATACTAGAGGTGGAATGTTTGGGGTGTAGCGAAGTAAAAAAATCTTTACTAGCATGGTCTCCCACCTTTAACCAATTCAAACATGCCTTTAGCTATGCTCCCCTAGAAGAATAAGTGTTGGCAATCTATTTTGCATGACGAAGTGTTGCCACCATTAACTATAATTCTGTTGAAAAGGGATGAGCTACCAAGTTATCAATTGTTGCATGCAAATCCTTGGTGATTCTAGCATATGATTGATGGTGATAAAATACCATTTCTTTTCCATAAAAGAAAAGAAAGTGAGTGGTGTGATTAATGGAAACATTCCACCATGAAATCCAACCTATCAGTTGAGTGGTCCTTCGTTGAATATTCCAAACTTTCCTCATGTGGGCCAGGGTTGGTGGATGGTTTAAGAATGACATGTTAAAAAAGAAAGGAGGCAGCAAGGAACATGGCATGTAGACACACCATTCAATTAAAAATTTAATGGGATAGTGGTCTAACAAAGTAATGTTTAATAAAGGTAAAACTAGCAAATCTTGGGCTGTCCCAAAAGGAAAAAAAATATTGAGAAGAGATCATGGAACAATCAAGCCTTTTAAGTACCCTATCAGCACCAACTCTGAAATTACTCCAGGTATGTGAAATTGCATGTGGGAGGTGATGATTGATATTGGGATCATAAAGTCCTAATTTATTGCACATGTAAACTCATGCCTCACATTTTCCATATATCTAATGAAATGGAGAGATTCCATCCTTATCAGAAGCCACCTTAACCATGTTAAAATTGTCGCACAAAACCCAAGGCGTAGATGGAAATGAATCAACTAGTCATCTCCACAAAAAAGCTCTCTCCGCTACATCATTAGGAGCATAAAGATTAATAACACCAAAAAAGTGATTATTAATATTAAAAAGAAGCCACACTAGCCTATGCATAGGGTCCTCTCCATGGTCTACAATTGCACTTTTCCAGCGTGGTGTCAATAGTATCACCACCCCACCTCTACCAGCTTCATGGGAAGAAGAAAAAATTAGGGTTTGAGGCCATATGACATGGGAATTTTTCGAAAGAAGAAAAATAGTTATTTTGATTTCATGAAGGCAAAGAATATCTATCTAAGGAAATCAATGGAGAACATCTCTGACAAAGTATTTTTGATGGAGGTCAGTAAGACCCATCACATTCCAAGAAACAAAATTCATTAGAAACCATCGTCCATGGTATCTTTGTCCCCAAGAGAGGAGAAAATTTTGTGCAAAAATGTCGACTCAATATTGAAAGTTGGGTATATATTTCTTGGAAAGATCTGCTTCTTCCATGGCCTAACGTCATTGAGTTCATCATGCCCAAAAGGGCTGCAAGAAGGACAACGCAAAGAGGATGAAGAATCATGAGGAGTCGGCTGAGGAACTAAAAGTGGTTGGGATTCCATGGATTCTTTATAAACGCCAAGAGAAATTTATTGTGCCTCTTTAGAGGGTACCATTTTCCCTTGAGAAGAAGGGTTTGAAAATACCTTTTTGGCTTTTGTTGGAAGTGGTGAAATTGTAGAAGTTTGCTTAGGTTGAGAAACTGCAGATTGTTTCCCCTTACAAACCACAATAGTCCAGGCGGCATCATCTTTGGAAGCCTCCAAAGCTCGAGAAACAACTAGCTCCTTAGGAGGAACCCTAGGCCTTTTGACTATGAGAGGGCAATCTTTGATCTTATGATCCACAAAGTGGCAACAAAAGCAAGTATTGGGTAAATTGAGATACATTACTTTCTCGGTGAAACACCGCCTAGAAACTTGAATTTCAATTGACTCTCTTAAGTCCTATGCAAGGTCAACTTCAACACAAACCCTCTTCTAAGGGCGAGCATGAAAGAAATGCTCTAGTTTTGATCAAACTACCCTACCTAGGGATTAAACAATATTTTGTAGGAAATGATAGAAAGGAAAGGGAAAACCATGAAATTCAACCCAAATGGGTATTTTGAGATTTTTATCATTAGATACGGTGAAGTTTCTCGACCAAGGCTGAAAGGCAAAGGGGGAAGTGTAAACAAACCAAGGGCCATGATTGAGAATACCCTCAATATGGGAAGGGTTATCAAAACAAAAAAGAAAAAATCCTTTGGTGAGATTCTGGACACCATCTAAGCACACCCCATGAGGGAGCCAAGATTTGGTGACCCAATCCTTAAGCACATTTTTAGATGGAACTCAACTCACAAAATATCCAATTGAAATGAATTTTTCTAACCATTCACAAGCCTTGTCAAAATCTGGCAAAGGCAAAACTACATCAGGGTTAGAAGAGGACTTACCTTGTGGAATAATTTGGGGAGGAATTTCCTGGGACCCTTGCTCAAAGGAGTCATTAGCACCTACAACCAACACTTTGGCCCCAGTAACAATTGTTGATTCAAAAGTGGTTGAATCCATTAAAAAAACAAAACAAATTTCTTGCAATTAATGCGGAATGAGAGGAAGGTACGGCTACCCTAATGAAAACCCTAAAAAACCTATATGGATGTAGTTGAAATCTAGAATTGTGGAGCAATCTCCACCACCTGTTCCCTCATATAGATGTCCTAGAGAACTCTTTCAAGTTAGCAAAGCTAAAAAAATTAATTAAAAATAGAAAGACAACTTTCTACTAAAGTGATTTTATTACAATTATAAGCATTATCTTTTAATAGTGCAATATTAGTATAATTTACCATCTCATAAGACTTGTTAACACTCGATAATTTCACAAAATTTGATATATGCATGATGTATAAAATTAGTTTCAATACCCAGAAACACCCTTGTTATTTTCCCTCATTGTGAACTAATTTGATGTTCTATTAATGTCATGTAAAATCCTATGATAGTCATGTAAAACCACTTGAGAAGTAAGCTCATTTGTTGTCAATAAGTCCACATCTCCATTTCTAGCCTCCCACACTCAAATCTAATGGGTTTTCAAGATGTCAAGTTTGGGTGTCATGTGAAGGTTTGCGGCCCGCATGTTTTTAAGTCTGCCAAATTGGTCCTCCCTTGAGGTCACCTCTTGAAGCTAATGATGTTGTGTATGCCCTTCCCATTCTAACAATTATAACAGACAAATGAGCAGATATAGTAACCTGTGTGCCCCATGATTCACCCGACTACATGGCCCTATTAAATTTGAAGTCCAAGGCAACCCTAAGAGCCAAGTTTGGAGTGAAGTATGGATGGGTATTCCCATTTGAAGTTATTCCTATCATCAATATCCCAGAATTTGGGGACAAATCCACTGAAAAGGTGTCCATTGATTTGAAGATCAAAAGTCAAAATGACAAAGATAGACTTGCAGAGGTGAAGAGATTTACTTATTTGAAATATTTTACTCAGGGAAATAATGATGGTCATGTTAGTAGTTAGATGAATTGTTTCACTAACTGAAGTGTGCAAAATAATTGTTTTATATATTCAGAATGAAGACATCATTTGGAAAAATGCCTCAAGCAATCTCAACTAATGATAAAACGCATAAGAGGCATCAATTCATGGTAGGAGATGACTGCCCGATGTTGCACAACCATCATGGCATAGACAATCTTTATCAGATGTTGCCCTGCTATATTATGTGAATGTGAAATTTGTATGTACAGACAAGGTTGTGACAGAGACGCACTATGTGGATTCACAAACAATGGTCGTGAAGTGTTTGACAAAATGGCTCTGTATATACTACGGTCGATGACTTTTACTTCCAAGATGCCCAGTCTCAGCCACTACTGTTATTAAGTGTAGAATTTTAATTCCTTGTACTTTTTCTAGAACAGAATCCCTTCAATGTGAGAGATGTGCGGAAAAAATTGGAATCTAAAGCAGAAGTATGAGAGGTTGGCATTTTGCAAGATAAAAGAACTTTGTCAGATATGGTCACAAGTACCATCAAAGACATATATGTAGGCATAAATACACAATATGTATATGACATATTTTCTTATAGAAATATGGTTTCACATAGCTATTGTAAATGAATGCAAGAGTTGTAGAAACTTTCAAATAAACAATCTGTGTAAGGCCATGAATCATGAACATGGGCACCAATATTTTACAGAAAAGTGGAAGTACATAGATTGATTAAAAGGGTAGAGCTGAGGGGATGTCTCTATGGATTTAAGAACATAAAATGACACATAGTTTTTGTGTTGCTGACAGATCATATCTAGAAGCATAGTTTTTGTGTTGCTGACAGATCATATCTAGAAGCACAGGATGTCTATACCTAGTTGAAGAAGTTGGCTTCACAGATGAAGAAAGCAGGGTGTAACCTTATTCAGAGAAGTCTTTTGTCAAATATTTTGGTTGCAACATACATATAAAATGTGGAATCATGAGTATTGCACGTAAACTATGTGCGACGAGAGGAGAATCATTCGTATGTGAAAGAGCTTTGTTGGCTATATGTTAAAATGATTTTGTTTGCTTCTTTGATTGTTTATAAGCATTTGTGAGTTAACAAAATGATTGGTTTTTAGTTTTGGGAATAATTAATCAGTTTTTTCTATATGTTTTGTAAATCAAAAGTTGTAATTAATCTGAAGGGTTCCCTTGTGTTTATAAAAGAGAAACTGAAGATTGGAAGAAGGGCATCATAAATAAATGAAATTCAGTACAAGTTCTTTCTCTCCAATCTCTGTGGCTAATAGATTTTTTCTATGGATTCAGTTTTTCTATTGTTTTAGTTCTGGTAACTAAAGACTATTTGAAATTCTTGCATGTAAAGTTGGTTTCTATTATATTGATTTGGATATTCAGAATGTCTTTGATCAATTAAAGAAATGTATCTCTTTATATGATTTATTTATTTAGTTTTTTCAACGAGGGATTAAATTCAAGAGGATAAATTATAGTAATAAAGATAACCTAATTATGTCTGAGAAATCAAATAGTTGACATATCCATATAAGTTGTGGATGAAAAATTTGTCTTATAGAGTAATACATAAAGATTTCAATAGGGTATTGACTCTATTGCCCATATACTTGGATAAGGCATTGGTCACTTAATATTATTAAAAACTATATTCAAACAGTTATAAGTAGAAGTAGGAGTAGGAGTAGGATAGGAGATAGAAGGTCAGTTTGGTTTAGGCTTACATGCCAGTTTGAGTTAATCAAGAAAGAAGAACTAAAAGATATAAATATAATTTTCTTGAAAGGGTACACCCGCCTTGGTCCAATAGAGTCAGAAGTGCAAGGGAGCTTGACCATATTGGTTAATCATGTTTGTTGGCCAAAGTCAATTGCTAAATTTGATCATAAAGCTTGGCATCCTCTTAGATTTTAGCAAGCCTATTATTTTGGGAACCAATAAGGCCTACTTCACTGAAAAAATTACCACAAACTAAAAAGCCCTTAAACCATGAATATACCATTATTCAAAAAAAATTCTTTGAAAATAGGTTGCACACCAAGTAGAACTCCATCAAGCTACCTTGAACCTTTGTAAAGGTGTAGCTCTTGAGTTGAACTCTCTTGTTCTTTAATTACCATCTCCCTAAACTTTTGAATCGTAGATCTTTAAAACCATTGGACAACAATCTATGCTAAGCTATATTCACTGAGCTCTATCATGCCTCATAATCCTCATAACATTATGACTCCTAAGGTCACAAACTCCCAAGCTAACTAGGCAATTATCCATTTTGAGTTTCCTATATAATATGTTCCCTCTGATCTTCAAAGTATGGGCTTCTTAAAATACATGTGACTCAATTTGACATGGTAATTTGTCCATGCTCTTTTATAAATGCATCAAAAGGATCTACAACATGGTGAAATAGTGTGTTGCCATATTTAGGAAGTAGATTAACACATTTTACTTTGAGACACCCATAGACAAAGTACATCGATATAAAACCTTATGAGTATGATCCATATTCATTATGCTAGTCACTTAGGGAAACTCCAATGAAAATTTCCATTTTTGAAAAAAACATATAATAAAATAGAATATTTTCAAACTTTAACTTATCTTCTTGCCAAAATTTTGAATAACTTTAGGATGTTGATGTGCATAAAAGAATCACAAAAAATATCCACTACAATTCACCAATCATTAACAATATGCAATTCCTTCTAATGGATTCCCACAAGCTATCTAGACTTAAAAATTATAATAGAAGAAATAATCATAACTTTAAACACGACAAATCCTTCACATGCAAGTACATGCAACTCACATATATGCACATGCAAGTTATTTTTCTTGTATATATCTACACAATTCTTTGAAAACAATATGCCCACACAAAAAAAATCAAATTCATGATTTAACCTTAAAGGGTCACAAGAATTCCATAAGATTCAACTTGTTTCATGTGATTCCCCTCTATGATATCATATTTCATATATTAAAAGGGCACAATATTTTAGTATTATATTAATTAACACAATACAATTAGAATGAGGTTCATCTCCCTATATAGATATTGGAGAACGAAACCATCCAAAGTAAATAAACATTCCATGACTCACTTAAAGCTAAAAAGAAAATTAGAAATAAATAAATAAATAAGAATTAGAAATTGCCACTAAGGTGACTTTATTGCAATTGTAAGTCTTCTCTATTGATAATTTAGTAATATTCTAATATGCATAGCAAAAAAGGGATTACTAATCAATTCTAAACTAGGATACGTTTAACAACACTTTATTAGTGGGATTTCACCCCCTCAATTATAATGAGGATAAATATATTTAGTTATAGTAGTTACACTAGCATAAGGAGTATTTAATGGAAGATCACGCCAAGTAGTGTGACTATTTTGCATATTTTCATATGCACCTTCTTGATCAACACATAGTTCTTAAATACATCAGTAAATTATTATATTAAATATATGCTTTAAGATGAATTGAATGACTTCAAAAAAATTGCATAAATCATGAACTGTGACATATTGAAGTTAGAAACTAAGGCTTTAAGATTAACTTGAAATTTTCTTGTGCATGAGTATTACTACCTACAAGCCTTTCACATAAAAGTAGCAATCCCAAAGGTAGTTGCAACACTTTAGAGTAAATACATAAATCCATAAAACATCTTCATCATTTACAAAAAAATAAGGAAAATAGTAAAAATCCTTAACAAGGTGCTATATGGTGTCATCACCACCACATCAAATTGCATTATGATACTAAATGTCATGAATGTCAAATTTTGACAAGGTCATAGATAGTGATTATAAGGTGTAATGTCTCAATATCTTGAAAAAATATTATCTTGGTTCATTTTTATTATTGTCCTTAGTTTTCACTTATTGAAAACATCCTTAATAGGCTAACCAAGGGCCCCTTTGTGTCTCGGTCCCATCATTGGACACCACTCCCATCATTGCCCCTATTTCTTACCCAAGGCTCAAGAAACCAAAATCATAATCAAAATGAAGCACCAACTTCTCAAACCAATTTCCTTAAACAACAAAAGCTCATCATATTAATTACATGCAATTTCCAAACAATTAAGATCATAACATGCTTCTACGAAACACCAAAATGATAATCACATCCACAAAGCTCTCAATTTCCACATTTAACATTCAATGTCAATGAAATATAAATCTAAGGAAACCCATTGGCTCTCATGCATCCAATTTCCCAAAAATGTAAACAATTCTCAATATCACCATCCAATAAAAAACAGGCAACATAATAGTACAAAAACCCTCATTCTCTCGCCCAAATTGAGGAAACACTCAAATCAATACCAAATAAAAATTTAAAAACCATAATCATGCTTTACAATATCTAACTACTCCATTGCAACAATCTTTCAACAATAAAACTCGAAAACAAAAGAGAAATAAAGAGATTCTTACCTCCAACCAAGAAAACTTTCAAAATACAAGAAATTGTCAAAGACTCAATGAAACCAAATGAAAATTTGACAGCTACCAAATTTCACTGAGAGGAATCCAATTAGAAAACACCCACAAAAATCTTGCCCTTAAATTTTCCAATCCAAGCCAATTTCAAATTCGAGCAAAGGGGTTTTAGCCAAATTCCAAGAGATGAAAATAAAAGTGTCTTTAAAAAATAGCTTTTCAACTATTAAAAGCTCTTTTCAAAACCATTAAAATAATATACAATGACTCGAGTCAAGCTTAATAATAAACTTCCAAAAATCCCCAATAATTCTAATTAAATAGAATACTTATACTACATAGTTGTCGATAATCGCAAACCACCTTTTAAACATTAAAATATCATTTAACTAACTAAACAAGCAACAATAAAATACAACTAAACTAAAAATGAACAAACACTTTTCATGGGCTGACAACATGAGACATCGGGTATTTGAAAGCTACCAACGGTGGTAGTACGTGCTCAAATAATAAAATAATAGGGAAATCACTCTTACGTAGGAACGATGGGTTTAGGCTAGGGAACATTTGGCCAATGTGTTATCTCTAGTAACCACCGTCGAGGTTATATTTTATTTTAGGAACACTTAGAACTTCCAATTCTGGTGAATTTGATGTCTAGTACATGTCCACATTAGTACAATAGTTGAAGCACATATGTACATGTGCACACACACACACGGATATGTGTGTGTGTGTGTGTGTGTGTGTGTATTATCTATGTGTGTGTAACAAGTGAGACATCATGTGGACCTCACAAGTGAGCAACTACAACTTTGTCCCTCTTCGTACAAACACATCAAATAGGATCCATAAAAGCAATAACATGACCATGGTAAAGATTGAAACATCAATAATTCATAAACAAATAAGAAATCATTATCAAGTACCATGAGGAAACATACACACACATGCGCGTGCGTGTGTGTGTGTGTGTAACAAGTGAGACATCATGTGGACCTCACAAGTGAGCAACTACAACTTTGTCCCTCTTCATAAAAACACGTCAAATAGGATCCATAAAAGCAATAACATGACCTTGGTAAAGATTGAAACATCAATAATTCATAAACAAATAAGAAATCATTATCAAGTACCATGAGGAAACACATACATTGATCACACACTATTAAAGTATCCATGTTTAACCATCAACAATAACAAGAAATCTCAACAAGGATCATTAGCCACCACTAATTGTCGACATCATCATTAAATAAAGTTGAATAATGGTAATCATCATTTAATCTTAAACATGATTCTCATTATAAATCTTCATTAATTGACATTTGAACATTGCCAATATACTCTTATCTAAGTTATCGTTAACATTGTCAACCATCATTAATAATATGATATATGTAAAATTAAAACCATTAACTAACATAACATCATTCAATTCAATGTAAATAAACACATGATGAGTCTAGTGAATAGGTCTACAACACAAAATCATCACAATATCTCGACATCTTACAAGCACAACATTAGCACATCATGATAAAATTGCAACAATCACTACATAATGAAATATCCTCAAATATATGATCCAGTCATCATCAAAGGATCATCACACACACTCACACAATCGAGAACACCAAAACTCATTAAAATATTGGCACATTCCTAGAAGATCATCATGTAGTAACACAACATAGCATAGCAAGAATCCACAAATCAAAATAGTCTAGATATCATCAAAGTGTCAACAACATTAGCAAACATCATTAATCATACACAACATAAACCGCATCACATGGAAGCAATGATTACAAAGGAAAACCACTGCACAAGAATGATATAAAGTAGTCTCAAAATACACAAGTAAAGTCTATCTCGAGTCCAAAATAGGTGGTAGCAAAAGAAAAAATGGGAGGCACTACATTTGATAAGTTGAATAGTTGGTGGGGCCTAAACTTGTGGCCTAAGCTTTGATTGCACTACATCATGTTAGAGTAAATATAGTTTACTCTAATTAAGCTTACTTAGGATAGATTAATAGCACATGCTACAATCATTTAATGATAGTTATCTTAGATGTCATTCTTTAATATATTTCATTATGCATTATATATTTTTTGTAGGGTAGTAGTAACTACTCCCTCCTCACTTCCCTATATAAGCAAGCTCTCTTGTACATTTGTGTCATCAATTAATCAATTCAATAGCAATTCATATCATTGAATTGTAAGCTTTAGTATTCAATCTCGTTGTTCTTCACTGCTCTCTTATGATTGATACTTTCCTAATTTGATCCCTTGAAGTCTGCAACTACATGGGCTCCTATAACAAATCAATTATATCTAGGAGGAAAACATTGGGTCTAGTATGACTCGCGTCATGTGGTGTCTATTTTATCAAGTATAAAAACCCATCACTTAGCGCTTTCTCATCCCCAATATCAAGCATTGAAGCATGCGCCTAACCTAAGACTTTCAAACATTTCTTTTGTACCTTCCTTCGTTCTATAAGTGGATGGAATTGGATTGAGTCTCTTTTCATGTCCTTCCTAAGTCCATTAGATGGTAGGTTGCTCCTTTTTTAGGATTATGCTAGCTCACCAAAAAAATGTTTGTTCTTTTCCTTGTAGAAATTAGATTATTTATATAATGAAAATATTTGTTGGGATTTTCAAACTATTGAAAAAAGAGCATATTTTCAATTTGCCTTTTTTCACATTCAAACACAAGAAAACAATGTATTGTGGTAATTTCAACACCTTAACTTAATCACCAAGATAGTGTACCATGGATCAAGTTTTGCTCAAACTAGATCTTACTAACCCTCCACAAAAGCCTCAATAGTAATATAACAACTCTCATCTTTAACACCTTTTAAACTTAAACCACTAAGATAGTACACCATGAATCATGATTTATTTAAACTTTATCCACAAAAACTTCAATAATAACACAAGTATTTGCAACACTTTTTAAACTAAATCATTGAGACAATACACCATGAATCACATTTTTCTGAAACTAACTCTTTCTAACTCTCCACAAAATCCTCACTAGTAACGCAACTACTCTCGCAACCATGCTATCTTTTATACCTACCTAAAGAATATGGACATCACTAACCTCTAAAGGAAACCTTACTTGCTACTCTACCTTCTTGTTAAACCTCTCCATTACATCAAGTAGTGGGTCCTACTCTGAACAGGCTTCTTTTGGTTACTTTGGGCTCCTCTCCTCGTATCACTCAAGACAAGAGGAAGGTTTTAGATTCTCGCCAAAAGATTCTTCGTGCACAGATCTCTCTTACACCTAAAAACGATTCTCCTCTACCTAGTGGAACAACATGTGCTTGCCATTTGTTTATACATCTTCTAACCATGGTCAAACCATGATATATACTAATTCCCTATGCTTGCCTATGTTTAGCCAGTCATGAATATTCAGGGTCCACTTTTTTCATCTACCATTACCAAATACAATTCAACATCTTTCAAACAAAAAGAAAAGGACAAATTGCATAAAATAAAGAAAAATTACAACTGTAAATGAGGAGGCATCATGCAGTTGGCTTAGAATCTGTTCATGACAAAAAATGAATTATATTGAATCATGGAAAACCAATAAGTGTACATGAAAGCCATAATAACCTGCCATTGGCGTGTACCAAGAATTGAATGAAGGAATAAGGCGGAAGATTCCAAGGGAACAGGAAGGTGTGGAATTAGGTGGTCTCCCTCCACTTCATCCGCTGAAAGCTCCACCACCAGGCCCCCCGCCGCCACCACCACCGCCAACGAAAGCGCCACCACCACGCCCGCCTCCTCAATCGTCGCCAACGCCACCGCCACCGCCACGAGACGAGCCTCCTCCGGGGTCTCGAACCGCTGACGCCACTCTTTCCTCTACCATTCATACTGCGGCATGCAAATCCAATGCCACAACAGAAGCACCCTTTCCATCATCATATACCTAATTCTTGACCTCATTATTGCGCAAATTCAAGAATTTCTAGGTCTCATCGCGTCTCCCGATGAGACAGCAGATTTCAATTATGAAACCAGATGGAAATTTGTGGAATCTGAAGCCAGAATTTGTGTCAGATGCAATATCCCCGTAAGAACCCTCGAAATTTGCAATTTATTTTCGATTCTTTGACCACATTATTGTGCACATTCAATAATTTCTAGGTCGCATCGCTTCTCTTGATCAAACGGCAGGTTTCAAATGTGAAACTAGATCGAAATTTTTTAGAATCTGAGGCCACGACTTCCGTTCGATGCAATGTCCCTGTAAGAACCCTCAATATTTGAAATTTATTTTCGATTCTTTGACCGCATTATTGTGCAAATTGAATAACTTCTAGATCTCGTCGCGGCTCTTGATGAAACAGCAGATTTCAATTACGAAACCGGATCGAAATTCTTAGAATCTGAAGCCAGAACTTTCGTCCGATGCAATGTCCCTGTAAAAACCCTCACTATTTGAAGTTTATTTTCGATTCTTTGACCACATTATTGTGCAATTTCAATAATTTCTAGGTCTCATCGCGGCTCCCGATGAAACAGCAGATATCAATTATGAAACCAGATCGAAATTTGTAGAGTCCGAAGCCAGAACTTTCCCCCGATGCAATATCCCCGCAAAAACCCTCAAAATTTGAAATTTATTTTCGATTCGTTGAGCACGCGTGATATACGCGTAAAGGCTACAGATTACTTGTACAATTTGTGAATCTCCGCCTATAGAGACACTTGTTTTGAATTTCTTCCGCGAATCAGAGCTCGCAGATTGTTCTTAATTGACCATTGACAGATAAGATAGCTTTATGACAGTGAAGCTTGACAGAAAGTTCCAATGCTTGAAAATGAAAATTTCATATGCGACTGAAATGGAAATTGTTTATTGTTCAATTCCCAACACTAAAAATGTGAAGGGAGAAGTAGGTAAATTGCTTTAATAGTTTTGATGGTCTATATGGCCGTTTGGCCGTTTGGCCGTTTTTCACTTTTGAAATGACAACTCAACATCAAAATTTATTAGATTGTATGGACTGACTTTTATATTTGTATAAAAATGTATATTCAAAAAATTGTCATAGGTAAATATGATATAATATTTTAATTTATAATATTTATTATAAAAATATAAACAGAATATTTTGAAAAGATAAGATATAATTCTTTTTAATTTTTAAAATATTTTAATATGAATTTTTATAATAGTTTTTATTTTTTATATGGATTTAGAAATTTAGTTAATTCAATTTCAAAAATATTTTTAATAAAATTTAAAAACTTGTTATAATAAATAAGATTTAAAATTTTGATATTTGTTATTAATAATTATAAATCGTTTGTCATTTAATATTAATAATATAACATTTATTGGAAAATTATACTAACTAATTTTAACATTTTGTAGTCAATCAAATCAACATATAAGTCTATATGTATCACTCAAACAACATAGAAAAAATGGTTCTTTAGCCTCTAGTACTCCTCGACACATTGTGGGTGAGTTGTCTTCCCACTTTTGAGGTGGGCTACTAGCTTTCTATTAGTGTGTTGTTAATGGCCTATCCTTGTAATAGCCAACACCCTTACTGTTAGTGTGTTACTGATCTCTATTGATGCCTATGGGTTGTAGATTGATGCATATGGGTTGTGATTTTGTAAGGGACAACACCCTAGTTTTGTTACTACTTTTAATAAAAAATATATAAGTCTATTTATTACAGTAACAATTAGTATTGAATTCAATTCAATTTGTTTTCTTTATTTATTATTTTTTATTTTGAGAAGTTAAATTAAAATTACGAAGTTTAGTATTTGTTGATGCTTTATACTACAATAGTTTAGATCTTTTTTTTTTTTAAATCAAGTTTTTCATATGTTAGTTCTTCTCTTAGAACATTAGCAATATCCAATTTTAATCAAAGTTGTTGATTTTAGGGATAAGTTTTTACAATCATAATAATAGGTTGTCGATAGATTAGACATTCTAAAGAAATACTAGTTTGAACTCATGAGTTCATACCCAAACCTATCATGTGTTATTTCATGTAGATGTTAGATATGTCTGCTAAGATGAATATTGTATATTAAAGTGAAAAGATAATTATTGATGTTAGAGTGAGAAAATCATCGATCAAAAGTAGTTTTAAATTCAAAATACTCATAGACCTTGAAATGTGTTATGAGGACTCTAGATGTAATTGGTTTATTTTTGCACATCTACAAGACTATATTTAGTCAAGTTCAATGACTATATTGTTCTAAAGAAACATTGCCTTACCTAACTTCAGCTCACCCCAATAAGAAAGTCAATGGCCAATTTCCTATCTTTAAATATTGTTAAAATTCTAGAACCCAATAACTTGTGCCAGTTAGATATGCATGTAGTTTGGCGACCAGTTAACCTGGAACCCCTTGTTGTGTATAATGTTCATAGAAGGTAATAGATAATGTATTTTTGTCATCCTCTAATTTTATTTTTTGAAAGGTTTGACAAATAAGCTTAATTATTCTAGTTGATCCTGGGCACTCTTTTTCTGAGGATCTCCATTCAAAGACAAGTGATACAATTTTAATTTTACTAAATAACTACCATCCTCTTTGCTCATTTTTGTATCTTATACAAGCCCTTTATTGCTTTATTTGTTGAGATTTGATTAATTTTGGGCCTCTCTAAGTATTGTTATCCATTCCTTGTTGGTTTTCACTATTTTAAGAGAATGTTTGTAATTGGATCCTTGTATCATAACTTGGCTAGTGTTTTCCCATGTGTAGTTGCACTAGGCAAATCATCTTGATTTATTTTTTATGTTTGGATATTGACATCCAATTATCAATTATCAGGTGACCTCCATCTTTAATTTTGTAAAACTTTTGCAAATTATGGTTATTCAATCTTCTACTCAACTTTAGGCATGCTTCAACCCCAAATCAACACTCATCCTTAGTCATCTAGCATAGAAGGCTCAAAGAGACATAAGTTTTCAGAATTCACAATGAAATAAAACTTCGTATATGGTGGTAATGCCTAATTGAATTTTATACCACTTCTTTAAAAATCTTAAATGGGCCATGTATTAGTGGTTTCAGCTTATTTGGTTCTTCTTGAAGTCTTTATTTGGTCAAGTACAACCACAATTTATGCCTAGATCGAAACTAATGCTCAATTCTACTTTAATTATAGTTGGACTTATACTAAGTTTGAGAGTTCTTCAAACTCTCTAATAGTTCAAAGTGTGTTTGGTAATCTCCTTATCTTCTTAGTGGAGATCTCAACTTTGTGGAATCTAGAATCCACTTTTCTTTTTCTTTGTGTTTCTGCCATCATTACATTCTAAGTTTGTGCCAAAATTTAATCCCAAATCTAGGGTACTTCCTATTATAACCCTTAAAGGCGTGCATAAATTTATAGTGCCCATTCATTTGTGGTTAAAAGGTAGTTCGTCTCTTTAGCCCTATATCTTTTTCTACAATGTGGGTCAACCCTTGTCTGTTGATCTTTTGTACCTTTGAAAATGATAGAGTTGCACACACAAAAATGAAACCAAACACACATAAAAAAATAATTTAGATATATCATGACTGTTGAGAATCTTTGCATGGAAAGGGAATTAATATTTTGCTAAATCAGACCATAACGGTAAAAAGTAATCCTATTTCCCTCAACAAAGGAAAACCTCCTACAAAATCCATGCAAATGTTTTTCCAAGCCCAAAAGGAACTATTAATGGCATATATAACATCACTTTTAATTATTGGGCTTGTTCGTTTTGCATAAAGCAAGTCCCCTTTTGAACTTTCATAACCAACTTGCAATTTGGTCAACACAAATGTCTTTCCAATTATAACAATATCTTTGTCACACTAAAGTAGTTGCCAATTTTTTATGTACGAGTCTCCCTCAGTCGTTTAACTCTTCTTCTTTATGCACCCATATTTTTCCCCAATTGTAAAGCTAACATGCTTGGAGATAGTGAAATTTATTGGACTCGTAATCTGCACTCTTAACCACATGTAAACACTAAATACCTCTACTGAATTTGCATCATGTTCATATCAATATTCAAATTTATTCATATCAATATTGGTACTCAGATAATCCAATATTTTGTTCATGACAATAGTTAATATAAATTACTTTTTTGTCATTTTTCATTAATGGAAGTTTGTTCTAAAATTTATATTAGCTTTTGGAATTATGTCTCCACAGTTTGGTAATTGATCCTAAAGTTATTCCCAACATATATATAATTGTTTTGGTATAGATTGTAGCAATGTTGGTTCCTCCATCATCAAATAAATCAGTCTCTATTCCAAGCATTTCCCTTTTCAGGCATTGTTCAGTTTGCTTTCCAACTATTTGACAAAATGTCCACTTTCAAATTGTTGAACAACTATGTGTCATAATATGTGCATTTGAGACTAAGAGTAGCAATTGCTTAGCATTGTAATATTCTATGCAATTCACAACCACATTAACCTGAAATCACAAATTTGGATGGTTCTACCATCAAGACATGGTTCATTATTTAAAATTTTTACATTGCATATATAGTAGAACTCTATGACTTGCCAACAATAAGTTGATGTACCAATAAGCACCCCTTTCCCACATTGGGACCTTGACAATCAGAAAGTGTGAGGTTTTATGCATTTTGTTTCTTTATGCCACTTCAAAATGACTTTGAGTTTTTTGGAATCAATTTTAACTCTTCATTAGCAACCACATACCCCATATAGATCATTGTGCAAATTTTCACTTATTTTCATTGAGAAGCAACTTATTCTCTTTCACAACTTATAAAACGTGTCTCAAATGTATTACATTCAATCATAAGTTTTTCTAAAAGAGAAATACATGGAAAAATTTAATATCACATCCATCAACCTCGTGAAAGTTATTGAAACATTACAGAACCCAAAAGGTAGTATATGTCACTCATAAGAGTCCTCTTTTTCTCTTTACCTTTGTCAAAGCATCGTACCGTGTATTTATATACCCTACTCTCTACTAAGTTCCTAAGACCTTCAAACTCTCTTCCTTGTCACCTCCATGAGCATCTTAATTTTGTTTCTTATTGTCTTCTTTTCTTACAAGCACCACTTGGTAAGGCACTCTCTTTAACAGTTATTTGGAAAACACAACTCACACAAATTTCTCTAGGAATACATTTCAACCTATTAAATATCTATAGTGTGTGTGAGCTATAATGTCCACATAAATTTTATGTCCTACAATATGGATGGTTAAACATTTTCCTAGTTTTTAGTTTTAAGAACTATATGGACCTCACAAAACTTATTAAACTACTTTATTTTGTCTATCACACATGTATTCATAGAACCATTATATTTTTGCTTATCAACAATGTTTTCCTCCCACATTATGGAAAACAATCAACAACCTCAAGAAATTATAGACATTTTAAGAAATGACTCTAATGAGGTGCCTATAACACTAATTGAAATATCAACATTTGTAAATTGGCAAGGACCTCAAGCAAACAATATTGTATTTTTTCCAACAATATCTTAACAACATGTGGTGAGATTTTTTAATGTATCGTGGACACCAGTGAAAGTGCAATTCATGTAGAGGACTTTGAAATTGTGACTATGCAACATGATCTACAAAAAATTCCACATAACATGTGGCAAATTCGAGGCACTTTGTAATCTTTCACAGAAGTTAGCATATGATAGGTATTGTAGGATCGGCAAATCATTTGGACGTAAAACTACATTTTGAAGTCATTTTGATGACATATAGTCAAACATAGTGAATGACAAATACATACATGGAAATGTTGTAGTCAGCGTTATGTTGGATGATCTTACAAACTATTTCAACTATCAATTATAATATATGTGTTTGACAACAACTTAAATAACACATCCATTACACTTATGTATTTGTCCTTTGGTTTGTGTAGAGTTTCCTTGCTTTGTAGCTTTGTTGGATCATCCTACAAACTCATTTTACTAGTGATTATTGTATGTGTTAGACAATAGTTTAAATAAAGCATTACTACACCTATGTATTATGATGTATTATTCCTTTTCCACTCTAACATTTTGGCATTGTCTTCAAGATCTTCTAAACGGAGCATTATTTTTTGAAAACCTTTGGCAGTAAGCTCATCATACACAAATTAGATTACCACAATTCTTAATGCTTGATCATTTTTCTTTGAGACTATTCTTAAAAAGCCTATAGCTGCTAGGTGTATCATGGTAAATGTTATCATCTTATTAATCTCAAGAGGTAACAATTGTATAGCACTTTCAAGAGAAACTTCATTATTCTTGTGGCTCTTTCTAATTTGAACTACATAAAAATGCAAGGTCATGGCATTGATTGAGAAACATATTAAAGACTACAATACATAAAGTTTTGGTAGAGTTCATCATGTCAACAACAGCTACAATATGTCACTATTATTCCATAAATTAAATCAACACATCATTTTCTAGAACATTTCAATTCCCTTATAAATAGGGTACTATTTTTCTATTCTAGTAGAAATATGTCATAAGTCTTTCTTTTAATTTAACTCAATTTATAAAAGTATGTATATTGTGTGTGTAACATTTATTTTAGTCAATTGCAAGGTTGAATCACTTTTTACTTAACCATGGCTCATCTTTTTCAATATTGAAACAAACTCTGAAATCTCCAATAATGAAATATATCTTTGAAATCTCTCTCGATAAGAATAAGCCTATATGAGATGCAAACTTACATTGTATCGAGATTTGGTGGTTGGTTTCCTGCACTTGGCTAAGACATCAAATTAATCCCATTTATGATGGTCATGTACTATGCTTGCGTCATTTCCTCCTCTTCACATATGTATGAAAATGTGATTTTATAATTTCAAGGTTAATTGCTACATCAAAAATGCATTTATATGGATACATTTTGCATGCTTATGTTTGGGACAACCATTCTCTAAGAAGGGATACAACATTAAGAAATATTTTCAACCAGGTCATTGAGAATGGCCTCAATACTATTGAACCTACTCTTCTAACTTTTAATTATATTTAATTATTTTATAAATGTATTCACCAATTACAACTTATCCTTTTCTTCTCACTATCTTTCCTACTAAAAATTCTAAACTAGTTCTTGGGTATAGGTATGCTTTTTAAACTTTACATCTTCTTTACCATTATAGCTTATCCTTTTCCAAAGTATGTTGTGTAATCCTATTTTAATTTTATTGTTTACATTAAATACATATTTAGGAACTCTTGTTATGAAAAAAAAACTAAATTATGTTTATCACACCATTTTTTAGATATGGGTACAAACACATCATGATTAATGTAGCCATTTTAGATTAAAATAAGATGGCATCTTTCCCCTTTTTCATTCACCACAAATATTTATGCTTTAGCTAGTATAATTTAAATCGTACACCAAAAGATGATTTTCAACTAATGCAATTGTAATGAAATTTTGTGTGAATACTTCATCTCGTTTAAGTTGTGACTCTCCCTTGACGAAGAATCCAATAAAAATATGAATAGTGATGACCTAGGCATGCATCGACAACTTGAAGTCTTCAACATTGCAACATTTAGGAAAGGGAGTGAATCAACAATTAGATACAAGTTAGATATATGTGATAGACTACACTTACAAAAAGCTGCCCAATCAAAACAATATAACAATTTGATAGCTTCAAATACACTTCAAAAAGAGTCTATAATAAAACTCATAGCATATGTACTTGTTCAACAATTTGTAACTCAAGGTGAGCCAACAACTACAATGATTGTAATACAATATAACATTCTCATTCTACAACACCTAACATAGACTATTAATACTACAATTTAATTTAAATTGTACCGGTGGATTATAATCTCCTAAAATAGAGATTGCATGCACAGAACATGAGGTAATAGGGTGAACCCACATCCTTCTTCAAAGACTAAGAGAACCTATAGAACATGTCAACACTCACCCGAAACATACACAAATATGCAAGGAACTGGAACTTCCACATGATTGAATCCAACGAGATTGATGTTTGGAGTACATTAATCTCTATGAAAGAAAAGTGAGACCTCAACTACCACTCCTATTAAAAATTTTAATCTGTTCCAGACTAGGTGGATTATAAAAGGTCATGATACATTTAACAAAAGAAATCCACTAGTTTAATACAAAGAAAGGAAATAGGCAAGTTTTCATCTTTGATATAATTAATACTGAAAATACAAAAGTGCATGTGACTTGCTTCAATGAAATTGAAGATCTTCAGTTCAAAATGTTCAAGTTGGAGTTTTATATACATTATCTGGTGGGAACATCAAATTTGCAAACAAGTTTTATAATAAGTTGAACAGTCAAATAGAAATCCCTTTAATGGATGATTCCAACACCTCAATTATCTTTCACACCCATCAATGAGATCATGAATAAGAATAATAAATCATCAGTTGACCTTTTTGGAATTGTCATATGTGTGGATCTCACCTCTACAATAAGAAAAAGATATAGAACCAAGGTTCTTAGTGTGTATGTATTTTTTGGTACCTGTTATCCTGCAACACAACACTTCAATAAGACATTAGATTGTTAGTTTCTCAAAGCAAATAGGAAATCAAAGAAACTTCACAAATTCATCCTATTGCTCTCTAAACTAGCAAGAATATACTTTAAAGTCTAATTTTCTTTCAGATTTAGACTCTAAACAGTGACAATTCACTACCTAGAATGAGAGATTCGGTGCAAATTAACTAAGAAATGTGAGAGATCAAACAATGCCATGAGGATCCATTAATTCATTACCAAACTAAGCTTTGAAATGAAATGAGAATTAATTAGCTATGAAATCAAAATGACAACATGTAAGTATGAATGCAATTAACAATATCTTTTGTGAGTTTAAAATTCCTTTTTATAGAACTTCATTGAATTCAATGGTTGAGATGAAATTTGAGAAGAGTGGGTTGAGATGCATCCTCCTTTGATCCATGTGAGTTGATCCATGTGGCTAACTTCTCATTGACTGATTTTATCCTTGTTGTCCCTTGAAAGGTGACATGTAATTTGAGTTATTTTATTAATTTGTTCTAATTAATTACTTTAGCCATGTATTTAATGGGTTTGATTTAATTAATTTAGGCTATAGGTAATTAATGTGATTTCTTGATCAATTGATGATTAAATGCTTGAATTAGGAATTTTATTTATTTTATTGAATTATGTTAATAATCAATAATCAAATTAATATAATCAGGAGATTACTCTGAATTAGGGAAAATAGGGTTTTTGGTTTTGTTAGCCCGATTTTGGGCGATTACACTTAGGAGCCTCAAATTGATAGATATGTCAATCTCCACTACAAATGTGACCCTCTAGGGATGAATAGCTCAAAAGTAAGGCACAGAGCTTTAGGAAATGTGCCATCTACAAAAGTCAATTGTACTTGCAATAAAAATGGTCGTGTTACAGAATATAATGGCAAGGTGATAAACACACTTGTCACTACCCAATTTTTCATTAAACCTAATGTCCAAGAAACATAACATCTCCAATCTTGGTTTGCACATAATGGAAATGATCTTCTCACACTAACAAAAAAAAATGTTTACATGTGTCTACCTTTAACAGGAAAACAATTGCCACTATTGAAGAGGAGTGCTCATATGCAACAAAACCCCTTCAATGCATAGTAAAATTCAACATTAGTTTTCATCAAGTCAAATTTTATTTTGTTATCCTGCTTGCTCATTCAATCAAAGAGAAAAGAGTGTAATAAAAGTGCTATACAAAGTGACAATAGAGAATGGTATTGTTCAAAGTGTGTACATGTAATACCCCTCTTATAGTCATATTAAGATTTGCAATGCCTGGGTCTTTGTGTTTGGATTTTATTTTTAGATGTTAGATTAATTTGATTTAATTAATTATTAAAAAAAATTATGTGCCTTTTTCTTAGTTTGTTGAGTTTTCTTCTCAGGTTTCCCGGCGGGGGCATTACACATGCTATCAGAGCAACCCAAGTTCCACACTAGACTTGGAGGCTCATCCCTTCACTCTTAGTAACTAAGTAACCGTCGTCGGTGTCTCGCAGGATGAAGATCATGCACCCCTTGAAAGAGAGTTAGAGACCCCTCAATAGTGCAACTATGGATGATTTGTGCCATAAATGATCTTTTGGGAATCGCACCCTTGGGAGATCAAGAGAATTTGACACACTATGTCCATCATCTTTGTAAGGAAAAATTGCAGATGGTCATCTTTAAACAAAAAGACTGAGAAAATGGTAGGGGACACTAGTCAAGACGAAGAACCCCTTGTTGAGAGTGTGAGCCCTAATAAGTCCTCTGAAAGTAGGGTGCCTACCCCAATATATTGCCTCATACCCCTCTAATTTTGATGGGGAAGAACCTATCACAGATGATAGTAACGATTGAAGCAAGCACCTTTGTGCAATTTTATAACCTTAAATAAATTGATGTAATCTATACAATATAATACTAATAAATAAATTTTATCTTGTTCTATCAATTTCATTTTCTCTTTCTTGTCCAACCACTTGGGAGGACGTAGAGCCTTTTTCCCCTATGTCTAGTTTTGTGTGCAAGACCTTTGAGGATTCATATGTGTTAGGATGTGTTGATCCTTGTGCTAGTTTATATCTAGATTTCTCATGATGTTTGTATGATGACCTCGAATGTTTTATGATGTGAGTTCTGTGCATATGTTCTCCATATGTTCTTCAATGTTGTTTGATATTACATGAAAATGTTAGTGTTATGAGATCGATGATATGTTATTTTTTTATGCATTATAACGGATGAGTGTTTACATGTCTTATATTTTATGTTGGTTACTCGGTTTATGTTTCATTGAGGTACTAACCATATTAACAATCAATTATTTATATATCTATGTGTTGAACTTGTTTGGTGTGTTTGTATGAAGATGGACGAAGTCAATTACTCATTCATGAGGTCCAGATGATATTGTGTCTCTTCTCCATTGCCTTTTATTATTTGATGATATATATGTATATGTATATGCTTTGTCTTTGTGATGCAGGTTGGCAGGTACCAGACATCGGCTCCCTTGAATTGGCAGGATTGAGTGTGCATTTACTCAATGGAAGTTGTTGATGGAGATAGCATAAGACCCAATCAATTTGACCTAGTCTCAGCCATCATCCTACTTTAGGGTGATAAATTTTTATTGTCACTAATTCGGGTTGTCGGGAAAACATCATTGAATCCTACTTGACCCCTAAGTATACTTAGTAAGTGAGTGTTTCATGTATTCTTTTATTGGTCAATGCATTTTGTCAAGTTGCTGGTAGTGTTGATTTTGTATTGTTTGATTTCAGGTCTTCAAAATGTCTTGTTGAACCACTTGTGTCATGGGTATAATGTTTGGTTAATGATTATGTTTTACTTTACCTTGCGACTTCCAAGAGTAAGTCACACTCAAGGGGGAAGGGTGTAATACCCCTCCTATAAGCGTATTATATTTGTGATGCCTTGGTCTTTGTGTTTGGATTTTATTGTTAGATTAATTGGATCTAATTAATTATTAGTCCAATATTAATTAAATTAGATTAGGACTAATAATTAATTAGATGCAATTAATCTAACATCCAACCATGAAATCCAAACACAGAAAAAGGCATCATGAATCTAAAATGACTATAGGAGGAGTATTACGTCCTCCCCTCTTGAGCCCAACTTACTCCAAGAAGTCACAAGGCTAAAATAAAACATAATCATTAATCAAACATTATACACCATGATGCAAGTGGTCTAAGCAAGACATTGTGAAGACCGGAATTGAACAATACAAACACATCATGTGGACCTCACGAATGAGTAACTACAACTTAATCCCTCTCCATATAAACACGCCAAACAAGTTCACCACATATATAATAAGAATTGATCATTAGTATAGTTAGTACCTCAGTGAAACATAAACCAATAACGCAACATAAAATATAAGACAGGTAAACACTCATCCATCATAATGCATAGAAAAATAACATATCACTGAGCTTATAGCACTAACATTTCCATGTAATATTAGATAACATTGAAGAACATTTATGCACGGAACTCACAATATCATAAAACATCTAGGTCATCATACAAACATCATGAGCAATATGGATATAAACCACCACAAAGATCAACAAATCTTAACATGTGAATCCTCAAAGGTCATGCACACAAAACTAGACACATGTGCAAAAGAGCACTATATCCTCCCAAATGGTTGGACAAGAAAGAAAAGGAATACATATCAATAGAACAAGATAAAAACTCATTTATTGGTATTGTATTGTATTGATTACATCAATTATTAAGGTTATTAAATTGCACAAAGGTGTTTTCTTTAGTGATCACTATCATCTACAATAGGTTCTTCTTGCTCATCAAAATCAGATGGTATGAGACGATACCCTGGAGTAGGCACCATTCTATTAGAGGGATTATTAGGGCTCACACTCTTAACATGGGGTTCTTCGGTCTTGACTACCATAGTGTCCCCTATCAATTTCTCAAAGTCTTCTTTGTTTGAAGATGATCATCTACATATTTCCTTACGAAAAATGCTGGATATAATGTGCCAAAGTTACGTGATCTCCCAAGGGTGTCACTCCTGAAAGATTATTTCTGGCACAAATCATCCATAGTTGCACTATTCAGACGTCTCTAACTCTCTTTCGAGGGGTGTGTCGAATGGTCATCCTGCGAGACACCGACGACAATTGCTTAGGCTGCTAAGAGTGAAGGGATGAGCCTCCAAGTCTAGTGTGGAACCCGATTTCTCTAATACCATGTATAATGCCCCCCACTAGGAAACCTGAGAAGATCACAACTCAACTAACTAAGAAAAAGGCAAGTAATTTTTTTTAAAATTAATTAGATCCAATTAATCTAACATCTAACAATAAAATTCAAATTAACAAAAATGTCATGGCATCGCGAGTCTAATAGGACTACAGGAGGGGGTATTATATGACACTACCTTCAAAGATTGTAATTATAGATATTTTCTTCAAATCAAGCATGAAGATCACATAGGTACTATATGGAAAGCATTTTTTGAAGAAGTTGCAAGTAAACTAATTGACATGCCTGCAAAAGAACTGTATATGCTACAATACAACCAAGAAGAAAAGGAAAGCACTAAAGAGGTCATTTGCAAAACTTAATTAATTAACTTCTCTTCACACTATCAACCAAACTGGGACATATAATAATGTAGCACGATTGAAATCAACAATCTCATAAGTTAATACAATTGATTTCATTGAAGAAAACAACTTCCTTTTAAATGAAATTCCTACTTTGTGCAGTGTTACCAACAACTGAACTTTCAAAATATCCAATTGTCCTTTATTGGTTGTTTCTTCATAGTTTTGTTGTACTTTGCACGAACTATTATCCAAATAAGATTTTGGTTTGTACAGGGTTCCAAGGGTCCCTTCAAAACTTGTTAGCTACATTTATTACAAACAATGTTTACATTATGATTGTAATATGAATTGCAACATGAAATATTGAAGACATGAAATACACTTTTTGGATTTATATGTATTATCCATCAAACTATCTATGAGTTTTTACATATTATATCAATCTAGAGAAGATTTACATAGTATGTTGTTTATATAATAGAAACAGGATAAAATATATCATCATTTAGAAATATCTAATATGAATACCACATTACTGCTTTAAAACTTATATGATTCTTCAAAATAGAAAGATAACAAGAGCACATATATTCATTTTCTTTTCATTTTAGATGATGAACACAAATCTACAAGATTCTGAGAGACAATTGTCCCACGATAAAATCAAAGATCCACAATCTCGTAAGAGGAGTCACTTCTATTATGCTCAACACAGAGAAAAAAAGTGTTTGTTGTAGCATGCAACAAACACAATGCTTACAAGAAACATTAGAATAATTATTTCTTGTTCTAATGTCTCTTGTAAGCGTTGTGTTTTTTGCATGCTACAATGAACACTTATTTCTTTTCTGTGTCAAAAATAGTACAAGTGACTCATTTTATGAGATTGTGGGTCATTCATTTTTTCGTGGGATGGTTCTCTCAAAATCTTGTAAATGTGTTTATCATCTGAAATGCAAAAAAAATGAATATATATACTCTTGTTATCTTTCTATTTTGGAATCATATAAATTTTAAAGAAATCATAGTAGCACTCATATTAGATGTTTCTAATAAATGATATATGTTATCATGTTCTAAAATATAAACAACATACCATGTAAATCTTCCCTAGACTAATATCATATGTAAAAACTCAGATAGTTTGATGGATAATACATAAATCCAAAAAATGTATTTCATGTCTTCAATATCACATATCAGAATTCATATTGCGGTCATAATGTAAACATTATTTGCAATAAAGTTAGCTAACAAGTTTCGAAGGGACCTTGGAACCTTTTACAAGATAAAAACTTATTTGGTTAGTAGTTGGTGCAATGTACAATGAAAGTAGGAAGAAACAACCTATAAAAGGCATATCGATATTTTGAAAGTTCACTTGTTGATAACATTGCATAAAGTAAGAATTTCATTTAAAAAGAAGTTACTTTCTTCAACGAAATCAATTGTATTAACTTATGTGATTGTTGATTTCAATTATGTTGCATTATTATATATTTCATTTCTGTTTGATAGTGTGAAGAGAATTTGATTGAGCTATAAATTTCTATTAACCCTCTTCAATACTTGCCTCTACTCCCTAGTTGTATTGTAGCATATACAATTCTTTTACGGACATGTCAATTAGTCTACTTGCACGCTTCTTCAAAAATGGTTGTCCATATAGTACCTGTGTGATCTTCAAGATTGACTTGAAGAACATATAGTTACTTACAATCATTGAAGTTAGCCTCACACTTCGAACAATACCATTCTTTGTTGTCACTCTATATAACTCTTTTCTTAACTCTTTTCCCTCAAATTGAATAGGGAAAGTTAGATAACAAAATGAATTTGACTTGATAAAAACTATTGTTGCTTTTACTATGCATTGAAGGAGTTTTGTTGAATCTGAACACTCCTCTTCAATAGTGGCAATTATTTTTGTGTTAAAGGTAGAGGCACATCAA